>CM075850.1:44343583-44866083 GCA_037975125.1 Latrodectus hesperus
ATATATATATATATATATGCAAATTTATAGTATGTGATCACTTAATTAAGAAAGAAAAATATTTTCCAATTTACACATATATAGCAAATTATTATTTAACACAAACATTTTTATTTTTTTATTAAATATTAAATAAACTATAAATTTCTCAATTGCAGCTTTTGCTGCTGCTAATCAGATATTTTGAAAGTGTCATTGAATTTCTTTAAAACAAACCTTTGTAATAAACAAAAAACAAGTTCTTAAAACAAGAGTTTGAAGTTGAATGAAAATATACGTGGCTCATATGCAAGAATGTATATGAAAATAATGTCCACATAATTATTTTATTTAATTTTATGTGTAAATAAGCTACAATGGTATTTAAAATTGTTAGCAAGAAAACATTCAAATTTTTCTTAGAATATTTAATAGAATACCTAAAATATAAGATATTCAAATACTTTTGTTGCAATAGTGTTTTTAAACTAACCAAATAAATCATGTAAGACAGAACTATATACGCATACCACTTTAAACAAAACAAAAAAGCCATTTAAAGAGTTCTAAAAATCGGATTCTTAAAATTCTTTCTTTATCTTTAGCAGTACTTTCAAATTTTCATATTTTTTACAGAATTATATTTTTTGGTAGACGTTCCTATATTCATAAATATAAAAGATGTTTTAAAATACCAAAGTTTTAATCTCGATAAAAGTTAAGTTTTAACATTTATATGACAATATTATTTTTCAGTTGGATATAAAGCATTGTTTCTTTTAAAAATAAAACTACTAATGAAGCAACGTTAATATGCTTACTAGTTAATAAATCAGTATATTGCACAAAATAAAATTTAAAAAATATTATCTAATGATCAATTTCAAATCAATAAAAGGTATACATGTAAAGCATATCAAATTAATGGTATGAGCCATGAAAAGTTAATCATTAATATAAGTCATAACAGGACACTTGAAATATAACATTAAAAATGCATTCATAGTTAGTTAGAATTATTCATTTGTTACTCTTACCCACATAACCTTCTTAATATCTTTTACTATGTAATTAATTTTTTATATGCAATACCAATTTTTATATGCCTAAAATAAAATGTCAAGCGAATGTTGATCATAGACAGAAGTAGATGCATAATAAAGAACGAACACTGGAGCTCAATTTTATTGCTTTTTACGCTGTATTTTTAAAATTTATTTAATTTTCGTAAAATTACTTAAAAAATAATTTTTGTTTAATTTATTTGACAGTAATAAAAAATGGTGGGTAGTCACTAAATGTATTAAAAAATTTAAATTCCTGTTGAAAGTAAATTGACCAATCATTTATATCAAAAGCAAAAATTCAAATGTAATTAAAAATCCACCCATTCAATTATTCATGAAAATAAAATTTCTCAATGCAGAAACTTTTGTTTATTTTAATGAAAAATTTTATGGGCCATTCATAATCAAGAAATAATATAGTAAATATTTAATCTTTTAGGACTTTAATAATATTTACTAAGCAAGTATTAAAATTAAAAATAAGATATGTATGTACGTGTTTTTGCGCAATCGTTTAATGCATATTTCTCAGTTTCATTTTTTTAAATCAGTTACGTTACAGGAAAGAATGTTAGAGAACAACTATTTAAAGAATGTAAATATTTAAATAAACATTTATATTTAATTTTAGAGCAATTTGTTCCAGCAATATGCGTTTGCCAAATGCGGCTCATTTCTGCTACCACGAGATATTTTGATCAGAAAATTTTTAAATATCTTACACAATTATGCTAAATTAGATTTATGCTCATTCCAGTTCAAACAATAAATAGCCACGAGAGAAATGTGAGGCAGTGAGTTACTAGAATGTAATGAGAGAGAATGTACTCACCACAAACATGAAACTGTTTCACTTTAACATCCAGTAAAAACATCCTAAGACACTACAAAAATCTAAATTGTATTTTTTTTCTCAGGAGTTTAGTCACGCAAAACGTATTATATAAAAGCCGTTTTAAGAAACAGCTTTCATCAATTAATTACACAAGTCATATTATTTTCTTTTCATGCGACCACCATCTCGGAGAAAATTGATGGCAATAAACGCTCCATCAATACAAAGAGAGAAAAAAAGAAAAGGCAGTTAAGAAACAGATTCGATATTATTATTATTATTTTTTTTTTTTTTTACTTTTCCCGAGCTGGAGAATGATTTCTTCCTTGAAGCTTTCTTTGTAAATAAATAAACGCGTAAGGTCAAATGGAATATCCACAACAAAGATATTTCCCTCAGTGATATTAACGCCCAATTTATTTTAACAAAAGAAGCATGAGTGAAAAAGATAAAAAATACAAAAAAATATAATCACGTAGGTTCCCCCTTTCTTTCCCCCATCTCTTCACATTTTCTTTTAATTTTCTCACAAAGTAAGCAAAGGAGATAAGAAAATGAAGTAAAACGTGTCTTTCTGTTCACAATAGCGCGAGTTCACGCCCTTATCTTGCTTTTTCAATAGAGGATGTTGCGCTTTGTCAAATTTACTTTATTCAATGACGCGAGGAAGTTGCGCTTCTAAAAATGGCAACGGCAATCGTGTCGACTCAGAGAATGATAACATAACAATGTTGGATTGGCTTTTGTCGCAATTTTCTACATCGCAAATGAAAGATGTTGAATACAACAAGATAAACGCTAGAAAGATTTCAGAAAAGAAGTTAAGAAAATCATGGAACAGAGAATCATAAAGTTAAAAATACATATACATATAAGTACTATTATAATCAAAGGATGAATTTATTGAATTCCCATATCATTCCATTATAGTTAATTAAAATTTATTTTTAAATAATAATTTATATATAAATTTAAAATTCATTTTTAAATAAGATTATCATAATGCAATGCTTAATGTCTAATAGAAGTTTTACTATCAAACAATAAAATAATTTTAAATCCATTAATTACAAGAAATCGTCTAGTTGAATCTCCGAATTACGAAAGAAATCTATTTTTTTATTTTTCAAATCTTATATAAAATAGTTTTGTGAATTAAGATTTTAACAAGAACAGTTTTATTTGCGTTTAGAAACTCTTACTTAAAATACAAAGAGTAATATAAGCATCATTAAATACGTAATTCATATAAATTATATTAAATTGATATTTAATTTACAATGACCAATTACTGATGTATGTTATCTCATATAAAAACATGCGATTTCATATTATAACTTAAAAGTTAGATGTGCCAAAATTTTTCTATTGCTTTCATATTTCAAGCATTAGTAAATAAAAATAATTTAGCAAAATAGATATTACACTCTAATATAAAAACGAAATGTCAATTACACTTTTTTTACACGCTAAAATTTCTTTTACACATTTGTTATGAACACAAAATTACAAATTATTTATTTCATTTTATGTAAATTTTATTTACACATTGAAATAAATAATTTGCAACTATATTTTATGTTTAATAATTGATTTCAAGTCATATTCTTTAGTAAATTTATGTGGTATGTTTTAAAAGTATTGCTACATGTTTTATATTTGGAGAAATTTTTAAATTCTAAAAACAATTAAGATTTAAAAGAAAGTTTTTCTTAATCTTAATTCGTGTTTACCATTAGATAAAAATTTAAAATACCCACAAAAATTTATGATATAATATATATTTAAATAATTTTAAGGTATTTAACGGAATAATTCAAGCGAAAAAATGTTCATATATAGCAAGTATACATGTAGATTGCATAATATATAGTTAAATTATATTTCTACCTGACAATGAGAAATAATTACCCAATTTGTTATCTTTACACTTATTCGGTCTACTGTAGTTTAAAAATAAAAGGAAAAAATAAACGCCAGGTCGCAGATTTCCCTAACCCTTTCGTAATTTGCATAAAAGATCTTGCGAAACACAGAAAAATAACAGCTTAAGTGATAAATATTGCAAAGTTGTTGAAAACTCACAAAATTTTTTGGAACACAAAAAAGAACTGGATATGCACGTTTTTAAAAGCAGATGCACATCGGTTTGTTGATATTTTTCAGTGAGTAATTCTTTATCTCCGACTTACTCATTCATACACAAATATACACGAATTAATTCTTACGTTTGTAATTTAATTTTATTTTAAATGCTTATTAGCATTAAAGCATTTTTAAGCACTTGATGCGTTTTTAAAATCATAAGGTAAGGTAATCAATTTAAATTGTTATTTGAATAACTAACACACACTGTAAAGGGAAAATAATATAAAATCAATAAGTCTATCAAGTATCGGCCCATTAATAATGCAGTATGATTAATTTATTTCATACATGCACAACAAAATACAAATAAATTTCTTATATATGTTCCTACATCATATGTTTTATTAATAAAAATAATCAACATATTTATTAATCACACTTATTTGGTTAAAATAAAAAAAGTATTTGCTTTGATAATATGGAATTAATATATTTGCGTGTATAAACATGCATACGTATAATAAACAAATATAATAAATTGAGGAACAGATAAAAGAAAAATCATGCATAATCCATCAATAAACCTCAATTATATTTAAAAAAATTATACTAAAATTAACTTCATTTATTTTAATTTTATTTTTCCTCTCTGCATTTTGATTCCAAAAAGTTTTTATCTCTCATAGATAATGTTTTCTGTTTTTGTTTCTAATTAAGATTTCTAGACCTGAATCAAGATTTCTATACATGAAATAAGATTTCTAGACTTTCATAATCATTCGCCACACGGTTTCGTATGCTTGGTTTGTCTCTCTCTCAACGCTCATTTTTTGTGCACGAGGACTAATTCGACTGGGACTCACAATCCAAAGTAAATTACGAACCTACATGCCCAAGGTGGGAATCGAACTTACGAACTGTTGCACCGAAGTTCAAAACGATAACCATTCGACTGCCAGCTTGGCTTATTCGTCACGTGAAGGTTATAGCATGCAGGTATTAATATAAATTATGCCCAATCATCGTGAAGAAAACATCTTGAATGAAACTTCCGAGTTTCACTTCATATATATATATATATATATATATATATATATATATATATATATATATATATATATATATATATATATATATATATATATATATATTATATATTATATATATATATATATATATATATATATATATATATATATATATATATATATTGAAACTCGAACTTTCAAGTATAAGAAATGCCTTCGGAATAAACTTTTTAGGTACATAATTCATGAAAATAAGAAAAGATTTCTGTCTAGAATAGCCGGATCTAGTTCTAAAATCCAAACTCAAATGATTCTTCTGAAAATAAAATGAATCTCACACTTTTTAAATTTACCAGGAAATATATTTGGGATATTGGTTATCCAGAGAGAGAAATCCTTCTATTTTCTCTGTAATTAAAAAATTCAATTTCGAAGGGTTTTAAAATAAAGACAGAAAACTTCTGATGAAATAGCAATAAGTTGTCGCCAATTCACAAAAAGTCTAGAGAGAAGTTTATAAGTTCACACTTAATTTAAATTTCTTTTACTAAATTATTTTTTCTCAAGATGCTGAAGATAAAAATCGTGAAGTAATATAGAACGCACTGAATGAAAATTTTAAGTAAAAGATAAATAAAAATAAGTATTTAATCTATTTTTAAGCAAACATCGAAAGATTTAGCCACATTTTATTCGTTTCATAATTTAAAGAGTTTTCTAAATATGATGATTGAATGTGTTTTCAAACTAAGATAAATGGTTTTTCTGTTTTAAGAATAATGGGTGTATTGTTTTTAGCAATAAAACTGAATAGCTTTAATGTAGTTATGATTCAATTTTTTTCAAAAAATATGTATATCGTGAAATAAATACTAAAAAGGAAACACTTTAAGGCATATTAAAGAAAAATATGGAAAAAAAATCAAAGAATTAAACAGAAAAAATTATTTACAAATATTTAAGACAATTTTTAAAAAAAAACTTAAATATTGCTTTCAATACAGTTAATTGTATATTAAAACTAAATGCTGCTTTCAACAATTTTCAGCTATTAAGTGTTCACTAAGCCATGTAAAAATACTTGTTGCACATGCAACTATTATCATCATTAGAGAAAAGATTTTCTTTATTTACAAGTAAACTTGAATATAATCCGCAAATTCTGTTCAATTCGAAGAAAATAGCTGACATTGACTGAGAATGGTTGACATTTTTCTCTTTCAAGAATCAAATAAAATTTCAAATGAAATCGCATAAAGGAAGTTTATATTTACCATGAATAATATGACCGAACTTCAAAAAGTTTTTCATCTACCAAGGACAAATGTATGAAGCAGATATTTCTTCACCAAGTCTGCTTCACAATAAAGAAATCAATATTGTTTCTTCCACTTCGTCTATTCTTTAATATAGTATTCAGAAAGCATCTTAACACGAATTATGCCTATTAACCAAATATGTCTTATCACACTAAATCAATACAAGAACACTAATTTCGCACTTAGCCTGTGATGAAACAGGCATGGAAAAGAAGCTGCCACATAAAAATTTTCATTTTTTTATAATGGATATTTTTGGTGAAAAACAAACAGCAGAAAAAAAGAAAATACAATTAAACTTTTAAGAAAAAGCATTATAGTGAATAACCATGCTTAATGACTGTTAAATATACGATATTTTGGCGTTCATTATTGTGAGTTTTTTTAAAAACAATTAAATAAGACTGAACATAGAATTTTATTCATATCTTTCTTTCTTGTTTAAAAAGAAATATAAAATTTTCTCTTACAAATCTTACATTAAGAAGTGTCATTAGAATACTGCAAAAAATATTTACTGCACATTAAAATATATAATTCAATTTAAAGCTACTGAATTGCATACATTTTAGTAAATATTCAAAAGAAAAAAATATTTCTTTTTAGCAATAGCAAAATTATCTTTTAGCAAAAGAAAAACATAAAATTGCATATTTCATTAAAGCTTCCTTTGCTTTTCTTCGGAAATGTTAATGGAGTTTTATTATCAGTGCAATCAAGGGTAACGCAATTACTCACTTAACAAAATTATCTTCGCGTTTTAAAGGGCACTTTTTTATCAGGGGAAGACGATGCATTCTCTCTCTTAAATTAGAGACTCACTTCACTGTCATTTGACAAACATGGTCGGGGGTGATGCTTTTTCAAGAGTAAATGGGAAAACCGGCAGAAGTTTTAATGCGCAAGAATTATAGTTGAATTTGCCACGAGGAAGTTTACCTTAATTTTTATGGTAGCTTGAATGGAATACAAGATAAATTTAAGTATTTTAATAATAAATAAAACTTATGTAGACTTGGATAGAACTCCAGTTATCCGAATCAATTAGGACCGGCCGGACCCCATAATCAAAATTGGGTTACTTGCATTTTTCCGAAAAAAAAAAGGTTTATTTTAATTAATTATTGTAGGTTGAAAAATGGGAGAAAAAACTATATATTTTTAAAGAAAAAGTATTTAATGAAAAGGCAACATTTTTATATATTAAGGTATTTACAAGTGCTCACGTTAGTACAGTGTGTATGTACAATGCTGCAAGTGCAAGTCATTGCTTGCTAAACAATCTCGGTCAGAGTAATAGTAGTACGCGATTTCACTGCTTCCATCCGTTTTAGGACAGTCAAGTCGTGCATCCGCTGCTTGACCGTGAGAGTTAGCATGTGGTCACACTCAGGCTGATGCTCCCTCCCACTTCAAAGCAGTTCCAAAACTACCAAATGCCTCACTGGCTGATGACCCTCACTTGCTTCAACTTGGACAATAAGGTCCTCTTTCTCGACACTCTTGACTCATAATCCATTCTCCTATATTTTCAACACGAACTTCTGAACTTCCAGGAATTTTCAAAAAAATATTCTCGAATTTTTCAAGTGACACGTCTTTCTTATTCTCGCCTTTTCTTACATTTTCTTTTCTTGAGCTTTTTTCTTTTCCGTCTCTTCTTCAGTCAAATTATTTATTTTTCTCAAATTCTGAAAGCGATTCGGATTTCGAATAACAGGAGTTCTACAATATATATATATATATATATATATATATATATATATATATATATATATATATATATATATATATATATAACACTAAAGCCTAAAAAATTACAAATAAACGTTCACAGCCTATAAGAATGGAAAAAAAATTTTCCGAGGATTTTTACAATCAGAATTATCACTTGTGTTTGGGATAACCTACAAATACCCTTTAAGAAATTAATTCCGAATCAGTATTAAATGTTCTGATTTTCATGTAAATACATGATAAGTTTAAAAAATTAATCTCATTAAAACACATGAACTGATGTAATATATATCACGAGTAAAAATCAATATATAATACATATTATATCAATTAACATAAAGTATAAAATAGATTGAATTTCTATTTAACATACTGTTAAAAAAATTACAGACTTGATTATTATCTATTTTTTGCTGGAATGAATCTTATTTTATTTTTTAATCATGGCATGATTATCGTAAAAATTTATTTAACAAATTAATACAAAGATAAATAATTTAATGAAATGAAACATAGCAAATTAGATTGTAATATATGATTAAAGTTAATAAGCTTGTATTTCTAGTCTTAAGCTCCTTTACGATAGTCCCTTTTTTATTGGAATATGACTTTTAATGGCCGATCAGATGTTTATTATATTGTTATACTCCCAAAAAAGTATTAACATGCATGTAGCATGTTCAAAAGTTTAACTATTTTTGTATTGGATTTTCAACATTTTTTTAATGCATACATTTTTCACCATTCAATCAGTGAAAGAATATATCGCTGACCATTTCGTTTGATAACACTGTAGGTACCCTCCCACGACTACCATTTGCTTCGATGCAAACGCCGTCGCAAGGCATTAATTCTGTGGGGGACTACGGAAAAAATGGTGCCAACCGGAGCTTAATCCTGACCGTGGTATCACCTCTACCATCAGCAGAATGCGGACTGGGCACATGGGGGGTATGAAAATCATGCACGACGGATCTAGAGCCTACACAGAATGCAGGAATTCCACTGGATCCAAGGCATCTCTTCAACTGCATCTCTGTTGCCTCGACCCTCTTCAGCATCGACCCCAACTGCTGCCATGACACCCTTTATACGGAAAAAGCTGAAGATGTGGCCAGGGCAGTGCTCCATGCCTTTGGTCCCATATGACTTGTCTTTTTAACCTTTTCTTTTTTTCTTCTTTTTGCACTTGTTACACGACAACAACAATGTAGGTTCAAATCTGTTTATGTACCTCCACAGTAGATTGTGTATTTATAATAAAGTTAAACTATGGCATTTATATGGATTTTAGAAAAATTATTGCTTTTTTTGCAAAGATTTATAAAAGCGGATCTATTTTGTACGAAACGGCCTAAAATAGAAAATTAGCTTTTTAGATAGTTATAACGATTATTGTATAATTATTTCTAGAAAAAAAGGACTATTTCAGTGGCATTTTGTCAAAACTTCAAAAAAAAATTTTCTTTTGAGACTTTTTCGATCGTTTTTTGTTTTAATGAGATAAGTCTACATTCGTAACACATACTATTTCTGAAAAGTTTATATAAAATACTGCAAGATATTTCATATTTAAGAGTACTACATTCTAAGAATAAATGGAATGACGGAAAAAGTATTTTTAAGAATAAGTAATTATTTTTACAAACATCAGTACGCAATTAAAAAAAAGATATGAGAATATAGAAAATTAAAAATTCACATCTGTAGTACTTAGCATAATTAAGTTAATCACAACACTGAAAATAAATCGTTTGCAATCCTGATATAAGAATTTTTTTAGCTTGGAAGAAAGAAAAAAAAAAGACTTATTTAAGGACACGCCCTGGTGGGAAGATATATGTGCCAAATTATCTTGATGAATCGATATCATAATAATATTAAAGGTCAGAAACATTATGGTTCACTTGTAAGGAGCTTGTGATATAGATTAAAAGTAAATCGCGATCAAAATTAATCCGATAACAAGATACATTTTTTAGACTAGATTTGTTACTGTCTTTTTTTGATAAAAATCAGATTTTAATTAATATCGTAAGCATAGATTGAAAAATGTATTTAAAAAAAACGAAATTTTGTATTATTAACTGCAGATTTAATAGGTTATTTCATATCAAAACGAAAAAGCCAGTTGTACAAAAAGCTAATATTATTCTACAGACTAAAGAGTAAAGAGAGTTGTAGGTATATTTAAAATTTAAATGAACTGTATAAGAATGTTGGTACGATTTCTTTTCAAAACAAGTGTTGCCATTGTTTTTGAGAACCAAATAGAAGATTCATCAGATTATTATGCATTCCAATTTCGGTTGAACATTACATTAATAAGGATGCATATAACCGATATTAGAATTAATTTCCTCATTCACATATGATTTAAAAACAACTGATATTGGGTTGTTTGTCGCGTTATGATCACTTTGTTTACATGAGGGCTAAGTGGACCAGAACTTACGAATCCGGAATTAAGTTTTAGACAGAATTGCAAGAATGCAGAAGTTTATAATGATTTGGTTATAATTTATGATAACACATCCCCATAAAATGATCAACATCGATAACTACTTGGAAAGTGAAAGGATTGTCTGTATGTTGTAGTTGGCATATTTCCATGACCAAAATCTTATAAAAATGTTTAGCGCATTCTTGGCCATGCTATTGTATGTATGCATTTCTTACCTTCAATCAATATCAAAGACTAGATATAACTGTTGTACAAGAGAAATGACAATTACTTGATTGCGGTGACTGATCATTTGAGAGGAAACATGATCAAACGCTACAAAATTTTTATGCTAAGGAAAGACATTTACAAGCCACATAAATGCTTCACATTCAGCTGTCCTTTTTGTTGACGATTACATAACACCATCTTTTAATTTAAGAAATTTTCTTGTTGTTTTTGATTTTGTATCCAGTTTTTTACTTAGTTTCATAAATTTTGATCTATCGACTTTTTTTGTTGACTTTCGTATTAATCAAAATGGTATTTGTCTATTTTTGTCACATTTGATCCCCCCATAGATGATGCTTAGATCTAAATACATTTAGTAGAATTACCGAAATCCAGTATATCATTTAAATTTTTATTGTAGTAGTTGACTTGTGTGACGGTAATATATGCATTTTTGATAAAAAAAAATAATAATGATTAAAACATGTAAAAACTAATAAAAAAATGTCTTCCTCCACTCTACAAAGTAATATAAAGAATTTACAGGGTTATGACCAAAACTTAGTATACTTTGACCTTCAACATTTTGCGATTAATATTTACATTTTTTTAAACAAATAAAGAACATTTAAAAGAATCAATGCAATGAACAGGTTTTAAAAACTTTAAACGTGTTTACTAATGAGTACAAAAATGGAAATATTTTCATTTGTTAAAAGACGTTATTTTAATATTTAAGAGTTTTTTAAATAACTAGGGAGCTCGACTTGAAGACATAACTCCATCAAAACATTAACCAACACAAACACAAGAGCACATGAAAACAAACAACTTCATTTCGAATATTTTAAACCACTCAAATGAGAAGTCTGATTTCTCAAAACACTTAAAAGTAATGACAGCGACAGATTGCTTCTAAATATCGAAAAATAATAACCAATACAAAACAAAAATGCGTAATATATTCAAGGATCAACGATGACTTGCAATATAACTTATGACTCAATGATAAATAATACTCCACTTTCCTTTGCTCAAATGAAATAATCAAGTACTTATGTTGTATACAAAAGGAACTTGATCCAAAATTTGGTTCAGTTGGAAAAGTGGAGCAGCGCACCCCATAATGCCAGCCTAGCTGGCACACGACAACAACAACAAAAGGAACTTGATGGTTTACTACAATTTAGAAACTTTCTTTATAATTAAACATGTGCCACTATATTATAATAAATATCAACTATTGCTTTTCAAATTTTTCTGATATGACAATGATTAATTGAACAATTTATATTAAAACAAAAACAAATGTATAGTATTTCGGGAAACATACCTTTTCCCAAGAAATAGCAATTTTGGTGAAAAGAGATTGATATCGAATGCATTTTTTTGTAATCAATTTATATTATTATATTCATGAAACTTAAATTCACAATTTGAAAATTACATCCTATAAAATAAAATCGAAATAACAAAAAAATAAATAAATAAGCTGCACAACTGTCATATGATTCCGTGTTTGGAATTGGCAAATACTTGACGATTTTTATTTTATTTAATTTTTTCTGTCAACTTAGATTTTTGTCTCGGAATGGTTGAGAAAATTAAAAGTATTTTACAAAACTAAATATTTTAAAACAAAGTTATCCTTTCATTTCCTTAAATGTTACAAAATTCAATTTATTTATACATATGCTCCGAAATTTGTATTTATATTTATCATCTTCATGTGTTTATCTAAATTTAATTTTCCTCTACATTTCAACTGTTCTAATATTTTATGGTTTTCTATGTAATTTTATAGGAATTAATTTACTTTAAGCTTTTAAAAAATTTATATTTTTGCCAATAAAACAGAAATTTCAAGTAAATTAAAGAAAATGCGTAAAAAATAGCAATTTTCCTAGCTTTCGAAATTCTTGGACTCCAATATTAAAAACGTTCATATAACTTTTCAACAAAAGAATATGTCCGACAGAGTTATTAAGTTATAATTTTAAAAAATGAAAAAAATACATAATTTGATAAAAAAATATATTAATGTTTAATTTGATGAAATTAAAGTGAAAAAAGGAAAAAAACGTAGGCAAATTATTATAAACTTTACATTCTGACTATTGCTTGCTACTTAGGTGTGGATATTTTATCTTCCTTATTTTGTGATACGCGTGCAATAATTAAATCATTAAGATAAAAAAATTTAACAATTTAAGTTTAAGAATATATACTACTTGTTAGGCGAATATGTCAAGCAATAAATATTTGCATATTCCCAAATACAAATGCAAACATACTACACAAAAATTCTGCCGCAGAGAGAGATAAAAATATTTTTGTGTAACAACGGGATGTGTGTACGGATGTTTTTCAATGTACAGTAAGTATCAATGGAGTAGTAAACCAGCTCTATCTCTAATACTCATGTGGGGGAAGGGGAAAAAATCCTTGCACTAGCTCTCCTTTTCTCTTATCCACTTGAGAGTGAGAAATCTTATCCTTTTGTTCAAAATACCAGCAACACCAGACCTCTTCCAAACATATCTCGTAATGTTTGGTCTCCTTTAAGATGAAATTTATTCTTTCCCTCTCCTTCCTCGATTCTTTAAAGGTCAGCGGATTCATAGGTCTGGTCTGACTTCTGTGTTGGGGATTAAAAACAACGTAAATATCAATCTTTCATATTTTAATATACCTAAAAATATTTATGAAATTAAATTGCTCATATTTACTTCTCATCTTAGATGTAATTATGACGATTAAAAATTAAAAATATAAATATTGTCGAATTAATCACAAATAGTGGGTAAAATCATGTTCTCGTACTCTTTCAGGAATGAAGTCTTAAGTGAAAGTGCACTAGCTTCGGTTGTGTGATAAATTTCACTCAGTGAAAGCATGTTTGATTTAATTATAAATGAATTTAAAAAATTCAATGAATTAACTTACAATTTTCCATAAAAATAAATTGCTAAATATATAATTTTTGTCTTAGTCTTCAATATGATTTTTATCAAGTCTTTGAAAATAACAGATATTCTTTACGAAACAAAATTACTTGATATTATTTTAATTATTAATAAAAAGTATATTAGTTTCATGAAGTTTCATGCGAATGCTTTTAATATTAACATAAATATTTTAAATAATTATCCTCTAATGTCAGAGAAATGTGTGTTTTTCCTTTTTCCTTCATCCTGATTTGTATTTTGCGATTTCCTTGTTCATAATTAATAAAAAAATACTGACAATTAATTAAATTTTAATAAATTTTAATTCAATTTAAATTTGAAAATTAATTTTAATTTACGATATATTTACAATTGATTAATGAGTACAGAATCCAATTAAAAATTTGGATCACAATTCTAAGTAAAGCATATTTATACACATGTAATATACACTATAATTTTTTATATGATATTTTCACTTTACATTATTATTATTATATATTTAGTTTCGCAATTATTTATCTTAACTTTTTCTAATTTATGCAAAAGGAGAAACATGATTGATGTAATGATGAATTAATTGAAATATATATGAATGAATTAATTTAACAAATTTCTATAAAAATAAAAAATTATCGAATAACCCATAACATATCTTTCAAAATAATCATCATAGGCATATGATATAATTCACGGTATAGTACATTGATTCAACGGAAAAGAATTGTTTTCCAATACATTAGTTCTTTTCTTTCTATTATTTTTTCCATAAATATTTTGCAAATCTTTAATTTATAAAATGTTTTTCAAATAAAAATTTAAATTAATTTTAAATAGATTTAAGTATAGCACTAAAATGATTCCGTTAAATGTATGTTAATTGTATAAAAATTATATCATTTAGTAGTGACAGAAATATTGCCAACCTATTTTTGGGGATACTTACTTACGCGGTTCCGTAAAAATATATACTTCTTTCATAATTAATGTCATTACATTTTCTACACAAAAATTATTATGTGTGTAAATTATTAACGCGTGAAACAATGGCTGATTTATCAATTTTTAATATTCTTCATAGCTGAAATTTTTGGAAATTTGAGGAAATGGAGCGTTTTCTTCTTTTTTTTAAACTACAAAGCAACCTAAGCAAAAAATTTTCAAATAAATCCACAGACGTGTTCCATACAATATCAAACTATGGTTTAATATGATTATAACCTCTTTTTATACTTCTTTCTCAGCATGAAAAATTATAATTATAGTCAGATAATATATCAATACGAAAGCAAAATTTCAATAAATTCATAACTTCGTAACAATATAAATACATATTTTGACACTCAGTTTTTTTTTTTTTTTTATTACAAAATGCTTAGTGAAAAAGTAAAGCAAAAAAGTTTAAATCAAACAATTTCTATCTCAAACTAAAATTTTAAAATACTAAAATTTACATTTTATTAACTATTATAATGAATAATTAGAGTTGGAAAACAATTACGCCTTTGACACACAATACTCTATCTTAGCATACTACAATTAATCTATATAAGTTATATCAATATAAGGATCTCTATAATTGAAAAATAATGGATTTCCTTACTATTTTCTGAATACGAAATAAAGGTTTTTTTGAAGCAAATTATAGCAGTATACAAACATTATGGCAAAGAAGCTTTACCACGATCTGCAACGCTATATTGAAGCACCGTATTATTCGAAGTACGCCACCTGTTCGATCATAAGAAGGATAAAACAACCGAATTGGTGTTATTTCTGCTTTCAAATGCATACTTGTCAGAGGAATATTATGAAATTTTCTTTCTTATGATACATGAATACATACATATTATGTACTGTTTTATATGAAAAAAAAATTCTACCGAAATTCACTACGCGGCGGATATTCAATTGTCTTTTAAGAATCCTTAACTGTTACGTCATTGTCAAAATAAGCATTACCAGTTGTTTGTGGATCTAGTTGTGGGACCGAACGTATTGAGAGTGAAAAATCACATGTTCAAACCCAACCACTATTGAAGAACATAACATGGATACTCAGGAGTTTTCAGGGTTTTCTTTCTTGCATCAGGTGAAATACAACTCACAATCTATGACGTTCTTCCGGGTGTTCAATTTCTTAAAAAGACGCTAGTTAAATATGTCTACTGCCTTAAAATATACTAGTATTACTGCATTAAAATATTTTAGCGAAAATTATTCCTCTCGATCAAGGACTTCGTGGCTCAGTTTTTCAGGCTTCAGCAGACTTCAGGCTTTCAGTAGGTAAAGCAGCAGACTTGTGAGCCAGTGGTTGCGGTTCAAAAGCAATCCATGCAAGTTGCCTGAAAATTTATTTCTGTTTACTTTGTTAATTATTTAAGTTAATTATGGAAATAAATGTAAATTTCAGTTTCCAATTTTCTGCGGGCCTTCTAAGTCTGGAAGGTTCCGTAACTGTATATAAGTAGCGACTGATTGAGATAATAATAATAATAATAAAATCTTGATTTAATCTTAAGCGCTTTCGTTTCCATTGGCTTTACTACGCGACAATATTACTAGGCTATTTTAAACATCAAAGAATGGAAGTAATTTGCCACATCACTTAATTAATATCATCACATTTTCATGCATGATATTGCAAAATATGAAACAATTGACAAATTTTATGTTCATAAAATACCTTACAGATCAAATAAAATGTTTCTTTGTATTAAGAAACATTTTTAACATCACTTCTATACAGATTTTTAAGCAATACACCTACAAATTATACTTATATCAAATTTCAAATAAATGTGATAAAAATATGATATCTTAAAAGTAAACAAGAAACTTGAGGATTTGAACATGCAATAAATAATCTCATAAACGTTTTGTGAACATTAAAAAATTAGTTTTATTTAAAAAAAAACTTATATTTTAATGGCATTATATATTTCCAAACAATAAAAATAATTATTCACTCCAAAGCAAATAAAAAAATTTCCATTATATGCAGAAAATGTTTAACTAATTATGTTAATTAGCATAAAATCATCAAAAAATGTAATCAAGCTAAGCACACAAATTAAAGGGAATTATGAATGAAAGTATATGAGAACTAGGTTTGAAATGGCTCAGAGTTTCAAGGATTTGTAAGTATATAAATGTAAATACTGCGACTTTTAATTATAGACGTATTATAAAAAAATAAAATAATTTAATTAATAGTCACCTGCGACGCAGATTTTCTTCATAGAAAAAAATTTTCATGAACTGATCAGAAAAAATATTTAACACGTTATTACATTAATATTTTTAATGTAATGCATAATTATTAAGCTATATTAATAATAAAAGAAGTAATTACTAATAACTTTCATTGCATACATAAATTCAATATAATTAAATAGAAAATTTTATATTATTGATCGGAATACTAATTACGTACAGAAATATTAGACTATGGGAATAGTATAAAAATAATTAAATGGTTTATTCTTTCCCCTTTGCGAAAACTACATTTTTTAAATTTTATTCTTATTCTTTTGCTTTAACAGTATTAGCTGTTTAAAATTCCTACATCAAGATGACGACACTTGAAATTTACATGACTGGGTGAAGATGTTTGATATGCAAATTATTGGAGTTTCAACGCATTTACACTAAAAGGTGTGGCGATGGCAACATCTTCTTCGTTGATTTCATAGCCCGTGATGGGTCTTAGCCAAATGCATAATCTTCTTCTTTATAAGATGGTCTTAGGTCTTACTTTTCCAATTTGTTAGAAACTTAACTAATTGGTTTAATTTGTTAAGCATTTTATATCATTTAGAATAGGGGTCTTCAATCATTGTCCTGATGAAGGTATTTTAGTGGCCCGCACGTACATAATTTAAGGCACTTTGAAGAAAAATTGTCTTGTCAGCTTTATGACGTAAACAATTTTTTCCTGTTATTCTTGATATTTACAAATTTTTCATGAATTCATTTTATAAGATTTGATGGGATATCTTTGAAAAGGATTAAAGAAAAATTTCGCTAGAAGTGAAGAAATTTAAAAATTCTATGGGTTACATATGAAATCTGATAAACTGTGCAAAAATTTGACAACATAAGCATTCTAATTACACTCTTTTTAACAAATGTATGACCCGTGGATCTTTGTGAAGTTATTTTTTTGGCTTTCGGCCATAAAAGTTGAAGAGCCCTATTTTAGAACATCAATTTGACTTCTCATTTTTCATTTTTGATCTTCCTCTAAGTCTGTTGCACAGTGATTCCGAATGTAAAAACTTTTGTTACTTGATTATTATTTAGTCTTTTTATTTGGTCAAACCAAGATAATCGTTGTACCTTAATAAATTTAAATAAGCACTCATACTTTCCTATATTTTTCTTATTATCCATACACATTACCTTTTACCTGAATTGATCCATATATATTTCTCAAACATTTACGTTCAAATATTTTTAAGTTATTAATATATTTCTGTATCAGGATTCCAGTTTAACAATCATATGTCACTACATATAATTTTGCAAAAGTGGCATGATGTCTGTGGGTTTAAATGAATAATGTACAAATAGCATGTTTATTTTGTACCTATTAAAAAGAGTTGCAATGCCTCACGTAAAGAAGAAAAATGCTTTTCATCACATTTCTCACTACACAAAGGTAGCATTGTAGCCTATTGGAACAGTGGTTTATTGCATCACAGTATTGCTGTTCGCATTGGTTGAGATCCTGGGACTATCTGATGGAATTGATGAGTTCAAGACGATTTTACGGAAACCATATTGGAGCTCAATGATCTCACTTAACTATCACTAACCGCCAAAAACATAGATAGACATGTTACCCGCATGGTTTAAATAGATTGCAAAGTTGCGTCACGAGGCTTGAGTCAAGAAAAAGGATCGTTTGCAAGAAAATAAATATCAGAACGAATAATTCAATAGCATTTGCAGCAGCATTAGCAATCACTTCAGCGACCATGATTTCAGCTTTGCTTGTTGCTACAAAGAGCGCTTTTAATGGTATGGCATATGAAGAAGATGGATCAAGACTGGCGTGATGCCATGTTTTAAGATGGACTCCAGTTTTGTTCACAGCATGTTGATCACATCCATGTTGCCGACACTTACGCATCCAACATGATTTCGACATCTTCATACTAGTGTATCATTTTGAGAAATGGTATGGAGTGCGTTTCTTTTTCATGATGACCGTTACATTTCTGCTGTATTTTAGCCCGTGGTTCAACCATTCATATGACTTCAGTGAAGCGTACCATTTCAGAAAGATAACGCATGACAAAATGTTGCTGGTATTGGACGGACTTTTTTTGACGCAAATATTTTCGGCTGCTGCCAACACGTTCTCCAGATTAACCATCAATAGAAAACTTTTGACCAATAGCTGCTGCGCATCTGAATCGTCACCACATGTAAGTCGTTACGATTAATAAACTGTGACATCATATCGAAGCTGCAACTCCAACTGTACAAGTACATGACATCCATTCACGCAATGCTCAGGTGCCAAACTACTGTTATTGCTGTCAGAGATGGTTTTTCTGATGCTGATCTCCCATGAGCTAGGTTTTCCTACACACATCAAATTAATTTTGGAAACAACAAACTATTTTTCATATAAATAAAAAAGCACAACTTACCAGCTTCATTTCCTGGAAAAAGTAAGGATTTGGAGTATGTATTAATTCGTTACTAATTATGCATTGAAAAGCACTTTTTGGCAAACCATTCGCACTTTATGATAAAAAAAATTTCTTTCCATACCTCTACGAAATCTCGTTAATATTTTTGAAGGTAAAATTAAAGAAGCAATTCTAATGTAAATTATTTATTTAAAAAAATCTGTTTTGTATCTGATTTAATACTCATCACCACACAACTCAAACGTGCATCTATTTTTTTATCTAATTTTTTGATATTAAAGTGTTATGCAGCCGATACGAACAAAAAACCCTCAATGAAAATCAATACGAGTTTCCAGAGGTTCATTACAAACTATTTCAAAAAATTTTCGTAAAGAAATAAAAAAGCAATTTTGTTGTTGTTGTTGCTTATGACACTTGGACAAGCCAAGCTCGCTATGCCTTAGCAATTTTTACATTCTAAATAATTTCCTGATTTAGTTCCAAAGACTTTAAACATAATCTACTTTCTTTCTTGTTTTTGCCACGAGAAATAGAGAGGAATACTATGATATATCTAAACTACATTAGATGCTATCAAGTAAAGAATCTGTTGTAGAGTTCACTATTTTTATTTATTCACTATTTATTTCTTCCTGATAAATATTTTACGATGAATACCTTATTTTTAAGCAAACAATAAATTAATAATACACGACGAGAAATTGTGAAAAGATAATTATTTTGATGATTACACAGAACCAATACTTTTTTAGAGACTTTAAAAACAACATCAATAAAATTGATATTTAAAAGGATTTAATATTTGTAAATAATGAATCATATCACGCAATTCAATAAATAATAAAAGTCAGAATCAACAGTAATTTATTCATGCGAAAAAACATGAAGCTTAAATATAAAGAATTGCAAAATTACAAATATACTATTATTATACAAAAGCTATAGTAATTAAATAACTATATTCCATTAAAAAATTAATCTATTTGCGAGTAAGAATTCACTATTAAAACTAAATAATAAGCAAAGAATAATACTTTAATATTAAAAACATAAATTGTTTTATTTACACATATATAAATATGTAAATAATATCTTCCCGATGAATATTTTACAAGTGTAGGCCAAATATACTTGCAAGCGGTTTCCCGGACATAATGTGATTAATTAAAAATACACGAATGTATATAGAATTCAGTGTTACAGTGGGATCTGAATTAAATTCTAATTTTTTTATTCTACAGTTATCAGATAATGCTTACAGATCATACATTCTAACAAATTAATAAGTTGCTATTGATCATTCAACTCTGAAAAAATTAATCACTAATGTGAAAATGAGTAATGTTATCAGGAAATTGTGCAAAAGATTTTAATCACATGTTGTCAACAAGGAAAATGAAATAGCATGATCAAAAACAACTTAACAACTTATTTCGAAAATTAAATGATAAATTAGGAACTAAATAAAAGTTTCTATATATATAATAGTACAACCATTAAAATATCAAACTGTCTTCTAAAAATCCTTCAAAACACGCTAAAGTAATACAGAAAAGAAATTTACTTAAAAGAAATAATACTTAAAAAAATTACATCTACTAAAATGCAATTATTAATATTATAAATTCAATATAAAATTCTGAACAAAACAAATTGGCAGAAAAAGTTTACATATTGTTTTTGAAATAAATTATATATAATAACTACATGAGTAATCGCGTAATTTATTATAATTTACGAAAATTTATAGATGAAACAAAATACTTATTGTTGGACAGATATTTTCACATTTTACGCGTAAATAACTCTCACATAACTTAAGGCAGAAGCGAGACATTCTCTAACTTCAGCAAATAATACTGATATTAAAGAATTTACGAAAGATCGTTATTGATAAGAAAGAGCTTATCAATTATCATCTTACCGTACAGCATAGAATATCCCTTAAAACCGGTGGACAAAGATTTCGGTTTTTTTCCTGGAGTCGTGCCCTGCTTATCCAAGAAGCTATCCCAGGAAGTAGCAAAATGGCGGGAAGAGTGTTTGAATCTCATCTTAATGTCGCCAAAGGTTAAAAAAAAATTCAATTCGAACTCCGACCGCAGAAGCAGAAGCAAGCGCACACCGAATAAGAGTGACGTGAAAGACCGATATCAAACAATTCGATCGGTAATTTTCTTTTTCCTTGTTGTACTACAGCAACAGGAAAGAGGAAACAAAACAGAATGATGTTATCAATAATAAAGGATAATAAACTTAAATCGACTTTTTCCGACGACGTCTACGAGGAGATACGAGAGTTTTTTCACGGTCAGAGATGAGACGCGACAAACAAAGAGACGGTTTACGATTATCGGCAGTGTAAACGTCCGTACAGGGTAATGGGAAGGGGGAAAAAAGTTTTGTAGGAAGATTTTCTCTATCGGTTTCGGCCGCTTGGCGAGCCTAACTACCACTGGGTGGAGAACTTTATTGGTGGACGATTTTTATACGATCGATGAGGCTGCAAGGTTAGGGAACAGAATATTGATAATAATAATTCCAGACGTATACACACACACATCACTGAGGGTAATGCGTTTTCGGGAAATGGACTTGTGGAACTGAGTAATGGGCTTTTCAATATTTGCAAAAATATTGAAGTAAATGGCGGATACGAAAGGATATATTCCAAGGATGTTTACATAATTTTGTTCATCGATTTTCATAGTGTGGTGTCAAAGAACGTTTAATACGTCAAAAGACTTATTTTAATATCTTAATGGAAGCATATCTACGTGTTTTTTTTTAATTCTTTTATCTTATCAAAATATCACACAATTATAAAATTGAACATCGATTTGAAATTTTGTCCACATCTACAGAAATATAAATAAAATAATTATATACTGAATTTCTAATATTTATAATTGCAAAATCATCAACAACTAACATTTTTTTTAAATATAACACTCAATTTTTTATTAGACCAAAAAGTTTGTAATACTAATTTATCATATGAAATATTTATTCTTGATATATATGATATATACGTATGTACACACATATACATATGCATACGTTTCAAGTAATTAATATTTATTTAAGCTTTTTAAAGTAATTCAAATATATTATAAACTATTAGGGGGACCGAAAAGTAATGTCGTTTTTTATTAGGGGTGCAAAAAGAAGCAAATCCGTGTCAGACAATCGAGGAATTGTCAACTGCTTTTAACCAACCTTGGTCGACCATCCAAGAACATTTGCAACAGATTGGTAAAACAAACAAAGCAGGTGTTTGGGTTCCGCATAATCTGTCTGAAGGAAACCGAGCTAACCGATCTATGACATGCAACTTACTGCTTCAACGGTACAATACAGAACCGTTTTTTGATCGCTTCATCACTGCAGGGGTAAAAAGGGTCCTGTATGACTATCCAAAGTGCAAAAGACAGTGGTTCTCTCCAACTGAACCGACACGGAGGATTAATAAGCCAGGTTTGCATCCAAAAAAGGCGCTTTTGTGTGTTTGGTGGGGTATTCGCGGAATCGTCCATTTTGAAGTGCTTAAACCTGGAGAAACTGTTAATGCAGACTTTTATTGTGAACAACATCAATCATTAATTAAAAAGTATCCATCGATTATCAATAGAAAAGGCGTTATTTTGCAACACGATAATGCAAGACCGCACTGTGCATGAAAAACGCTGGAAAAAATTAATGGATTGGGGTGAGAGGTATAGTCCCACCCACCATACTTACCTCACATTGCGCCAACGGATTTCCATTTATTCTGTTTAATGCAACATTTCTTAACAAACAAAAAATTTCAAAATTTGGATGATATGAAAAATATAATATCCAGATATTTTACTGAAAAACCAATTGATTTTTATCGATCCGGCATTGAAAATTTGCACACTAGATGGCAAAAGGTTGCTGCCACCGAGGGTGATTACATCATTGACTAAAAAGAAAAACTTGTAAGAAATTGATTTATTCGATTTTACAGTAAAAAAACGACATAAGTTTCCAGTCCCCCTAATATATCATGTGAATACATAGAATAATTAAAAATCCCCATATCCACATTAATTAACTTCAGAAATTGGGACCACGTTTGTAAAATATTTCATGGATAACAAAGAGACTCCGTGTAGTAACGAGACATTAACAAACTAATATTAGGAGATACTAATAAACCTATTTTAAATGTTCGACAACCAAGGTGGGTATTAAGGGAATCGTGATCAACCGGTGGACCATCAAAACATCTTGGTGTGATTGGCGATGCTAAATTTTAAGATCCAGACACCTCTAAAAACACAATTAACCCCCGATCGACACAAAAGGTAATCATATGACAAATAAAAATTTTCAAATAGCTCGTTACCTAAAAGATCATCTGCAGGAGTATCAAAATACTATCATTATCAGATCTTATTATCAAAATATTAACATTATTATCAAAACATCATCCTTATCATTGAAAAACATTATCAGCAGGAAAACCTATCTCTGCAATATAAGATACATAAAAGCATCCGGTGAAAAATTTACAGCACCACCCACTCACTGTACGTCGATCAATTCTGAGAAAGAAGGGAATAATGACTAGATATGTGATAAAAAGCAGCCTCCTATAAGTAATTAGTAGGTATCAAATTCGATCGTGAACCAATCAAAAACTGTTGTAGTGATAAAAGACAAATCCAAACAATTAATAACTATGTACATGTGATGAGGAAGCTTAAAAAATACTAAACAAGATTCGCTCACCGATGGACAGGAATTCAAAAATGCGAGGATTTTAACCATGATAAAATTGAACTAAAGGTTAAAATCTCTAAAAATATAATTGAATTAGTTAAACAAGCGATAAGGAATACGTAATTTTATGTTGTTCCCAATGTCTAGTGGGTGTATCTAAAAAACATTTTGATAAACTAAATTCACTTGTTTTTCTACCTAGTACATAACAAAAATAATATTAATGTTAACAATAAGTGTGACCTCATTCCATTCAAAATGTTTTTCAAAGTAAGAATCACAAAAGATCTTTGTGGGAAACCTCTAAACTATATTATTAATGCAGTATATACTTATAGTAACATTTATGCAAAATCGGACGCATATCCAATTTTTTTTTAACATTGAGGAAAGATTTTTTTTTAAAATTTCTATGATGGATAAAATTTTACCTTAAAGAATCGGTATAAAATTTTAGAGAAAATTATGATGGCTAATTTGAAAACAATCGATAATATTGAAATTTTTTGGGGCATTAAATTCATCTTCTTCCTTACAATTTAAAAAAAATTCAAGTTTAAAAAATAAGCTTAGTTAGTTAGTTCTACCAGCATATTAAATGCATGAATAATGTATTGAGAGTTTTCTCTCATTTGGTATTTACGTCATGCAACTCAAACACACTTATGATTGTTGTGATATTCGGAATACATATCAAAAGCAATCAGAGACAAATTTGCCATTTTAATTGATTAACACTCAAAAAATGAGGCAAGTATGTGAGCTGGAAAATTTCTCCTTAGATTTTCAAAAATTTTATCAACTACATATACAAAACAAATTGCAGTGCTTCCACTGACCGACACAGATGACCCCTGGGAAGATACTTTATCTTCTTCTTCTTTAATAGTGTAACAACCTATTACAGGTCTTAGCTGCCTCTACAGCACGCTTTTGCCATCCCAGTCTGTCCAGAGCGACATTTTGCCAGCTCCTAACTATCAATACCTTGAGGTCATTTTCACTGTCAACGAGCCATCTTGTTGGTGGTCTTCCTCGGGCACGGGATTCTTCGGGGTTTTAAACGTTGATATTCTAGTGGGATTGTTTTCCCGGCTTCTCCGGACATGGCCAAGCCATGTCTGGAGAAGATACTTAATGCACTTGAAAAATCAAGTTATGTAAAATAAATCTTTTACTCCAAAATTTCTTCTAAATTTTTTTCTACAATTTTTTGAATACTAACAAAAAAAAAAAAGAATCAAACTCACTGTCAAGGACGTGGAAAATATTTAAATAATTTAACATTATTTATTGATTAAAACGCTCGATCAAAATTTTGAAGAAAAAAACCATAAATAAAGTACGCATATAATTTCTAATTGTAAATTATTATTTATTCATTAAACCAAGACACCGATTCAAATACTTTGCTGCTGTTATTCCACATTGCTCAGGAAAAAGTCTATTACATTCGTTTCGGAACAATTTGTAGGTTCGTAAACATTACCTTTAAGTGACTCACGATGTAATGATTGCTGTTTTTTTTTTCCTGTATCAGTTTCAAAAGAGTTAATGACGACTCAGAAAGCTGAAGCAACTTTTATTCCACTGGAAACGATAAAATCGTTATACGAAGCTAACATAAGCGATATTGTTAAACAGAAGTTCTCTATTTATAGAACTGCGTATCAGCTGTTAGACATAAATTTTTTTTCTGGTATCTTGATTTATCGTTTAGTGAAAATATTTGTTAACTAGGTAATTAATTTTAAAATCTTATTTTAGACAAAATCAAGATTTCTTAAAAGCAACTTCATTACTACAAAAGAATCTCTCAAGATTCTTATTTTTATTTTTTGTTGTAAAAAAATTAATTTAAATTTTATACTATAAAGCGCAACTAGATTTTTCTCACAATCGCATCAAATATAAGAGGCATAAATACTATATTGATAAAAAAAAAAAGTAGCGAAGTAAAAATAGCGAATCTAATGCAATTTAAATTTCTCTAACACATAATATCTTAACTCATTTAATATTACTATTACTTTTTACAATTTTCTATTTAATGATAATCAAAATGTAATTGTTAAATAGAAAATAGTAAGAAGCCATGTTTAGGAAGAAAATGTATGATTAAAAATAAACATCTAAAAGAATCTGAAAATAAAATTGAAAAGGTAACTATAAGTGTTAAGAAGTAAACGTTTATTTTTAATGTAAATTGTAATTAAATTAATTTTACAGTTCTATTACTAAATTTATCAGATCACTTTGAAGCATAATTATATTGATTCCATTTTAGTTTCTATTGAACACAATTTCTGTTATTTTGTTACTTTCACAAAATTTACACATTAATTTCAAGAATGTTTTTTAATTTTTTCCTTTATTTTTTTTAAATATCAGTTTTATTTTTTAAGAAAATTTTAACATCATTTGCATATAAATTTTAAGTATTAACATCACGGAAGAACTGCATATCTAATTGTTAATCAAGAGAATTGGTGATTCTCCTGATTAACAATGACGAGGTCACACCTGAGATGGCGCCCTCCTCTTCACATCCACGCCACACCAGCGGAAAGACTTTGGACGTGACATATTAACGTGGAATGTCCCCAATCCTCGGAGATCCAGCAATCCATTGAGGCAGAATGTGGTCACTCTCCCAACCACTGTCCGCGGCATGAAGCTACTGGGCTACTAGAGCTCAGTTTACGTAAATAGATCCTGTCAACACAATGGTATTTGGGATGGGCAAGATTACCAAAATTTAAGTTGAGAAAACGACGCTTTTCCCAATTGTAATACTAAAATCAAAAAACCTTACAAGAGAAGTTTTCTGTAATAAAAATATTTCCTGTTTTTTGTTCGATATGGAAACGAATATCACTTCATAATATTTTCTGTAAATCAATAGTCTTTCAAGACTAGGAAATTTTCAACTTGAATATAAGATTAATTTATCAAGGTGAAACGAAAAAATATGAACACAACTATAACAAATTATCTTATTTAAACGAAAAACTGCCTACAAGACCTAAGATTTAAATTTGTGTATAGAAACAAAATAGAAATTGTAAGAATCTTAAGACTATACAAAAATAAATGCATCTTCAGAATTTAATAAAAATGTCTCTCATCAATAAAAAAATTAATTTCCAAAAAAAAAGTTTTTTTTGAGCATCATAATCACGATAGAGTAGTATTAGACAGTAATATAAACGATAGCGAATTTCTATTCATTCAAACACAATTATAAACTCTTTTTAAAAATTTTCTGCGCAAGACAATTTTTGATTTATCCGAATTTCATAGCAGTTTTTTGAAGTTTATTTCATCAGACAAATTATACATAAAGACACGCAGACCCTGTATTTAACATCGTTTGTCACGCAATCGCGAAAATATTCTCAACGACGAAGAATTTTTAATGCGAAAAGTCGATGATTTTATAATTCACGAATATGAAGTCATTCGTCAAATAAAACTCTTAATTAAAGGAAAAACATGTTATTCACGCCATTATGACAAAATAATATAAATAAATATTATAGTCTTCGGTATTGGAAAATAGTAATTAAAATGGGCGAAGTGTCTTGAAAAATAATTAGTAATTGGGGTAAAATAAAAAAGCGTTTTACAGGAAACGAAAAATTTAATCACAATGGCCAAACTCAAAATTAACTGATTTAGAATAAAATATTTTACTTCCTAAACGGCATTATGTCTCTTGGTCATAAAAATATTAATTTTTGTGTGTAATTGAATCAAATGTGTTTGTATGTAAAATGTTGGAATTGAATTTGAATGCAAAAAATTAAACAAAAAGTAGAACAAAAAATTCCAATGCAAATGCTGAGAAACATGAGGAATTGTTAGAAAATACTTTGTTGCAAAATACATCACCCACTACATCAGGAAAGTGGAAAAATCAACAAGAAAATTCCTCAGCCATTGTTTCCTGAGAACAAAAAGCATTGCAGCAAAAAAATTTGCATAATCACGTTTAATTGTCTGAGATATTACAGACAACTGAACTCAGTAAAAAATTTTAAGGCCAAAAAGAAGGCAAACTCTATAAAAATAATAACTAGATTACTGTTAAATGGGAGTAGGAGACACAGATAAAATTTGTGGCAATATATTAAAAATACTTTGAATACATTTTGCAATGCTAAATCCTTTATTAGATTTCAACTATTCACGACCTTTTTAAAATTGCCTTTTCTTAAGAAACAAAATATTATTTAGCACGCATAATATACTATTTAAATTAAATTGTATTTTAATCAAAAAGTAAATCCCTTCATAATTTGATGCTTATTTCATAAAATGGTGAGCAGCACATATTTTTGATCACTAATGTAGTATTTTCTAAGGAAGAAATACAGAAAAATAACTGCGAATTCGACGGCGTAAGAATGAGACATTGTTAAGACACGTGTTAGAAAAATACAGACGTAAATCATAAGCAGCTGGATTTAATCAAATAACAATTCTCATATGTCTTTACTTTTTTCTGAAATTGAGAATTATGTTTCATTCAACAGTTTTCAAACTTTGACATTCAAATGTTTCTATCACAATTACAAAATCTGCTCAATATATTTACTTTAATAGTAAATGTAACTTATCCATCTGTTGGCGGAGTTCCATACATATAAAAAATAAATTATATATCGTGTCAGTTTTCATTTTTTAATTTCATTTTTCCAGTAGATTCAATAATAATTTATTTATTTTTTATACAAAATTACAATAACAACTCTTCATCATATACTCTCATAGCATTTTATTCTTCTGTTTTTCTCAATTGTGATCAATTTCGCTGGCACTTATTTTCAAGGATGGGCTTAACATTGTGTCTAGAATTATATTTGCGTGTGAGACAGTCTAGACTACAATAATCTGCTACAGTAGAATGAGAATCTATAAGTAACGGCATGGCATTTAAATCAGTGAGCCAAGACTTTCCGCAGTTAAGGAGCACCAATTGAATGAAATTGTTACAATTCGACGCATATAAATTGCATGAAAACAGTAATGGTGAATAACATCTGAATACAATAGATATTAGCTTCCTGTATATATATTATAAGCTCGAGAATTCGTACACAATGATGAGAGCGATATAACTTTTTTTGCCAAATAAACCATTATTCGCGTAATTTTTCTTTGAATTTATTCTGAATGAATAATGCAATATAAATTTGATGAAACAATCAAATAGGGAAATATGTATGAATTATAAAAAATATTAAAAAGTGATGCTACATTTACGTTATACTTTTTGTGCTACAAATGAAGCAGTTTCTCTCTCTCTCTCTCTCCAAATGTGCATATCTTTAATGTTTACACCCTGCAGAAAACCAAACTAAAGTGACAAACTTTTTACAATTTCATCAAATCATTTGAAAATTAATCTTTAAAACACAATTTGCTATAAAAAAGTTGTAGGTTCATATATATTACAACAAGAACTTTTTTCCATTACCTTTAATAGTTAAAATGTTTTTTTAAGTTTCAAATTTAAATAAAAGCTTTTAATCTAACTCGAAAAAGTGATTTGTTAGATAAAAACATTTATTTCGATAGTTTAAACAGAGTCAATAATCCAAAAATAGATCAATCCAGAAAATGACATTCCTAGTTATGAAAAATATCAAGCAAATGTGCTAAAAATCGAGAATAATTAAATTATAAAAGTGATAATATTTAATCGAAGTAAGCGAAAATCAAAACATGTAATAAAGCTAAATTTGAATATTATGCAATTACAAAGACAAACAAGAAAAGAAACTCAGTTTCAACAAAAATTTTTTTTTTGATTTGTACGTTAAAATTAAAGTATAATTCGCACAAATGAAACTAAAAAAATGCAAAAACTTTTCATAGATTCATTATTGGCAAAAGACGAAGTGCAATACTTTAAAAAACTAAGTTGCATAATAGAAATTATTGTAGCATAAAACTTGCTTGATGTTCTGTGATCATTTTTTGCACACGCGAGAGTTAAATCAAATGGGACTAATCCCCAGAAATGAATTTCGAAGCACTACAAACATCCATGTCCGAGGCAGGAATCGAATCCATGAATTATTAGGCTGAAGGCCACAGCGCTGATCATTCAGCTGCCAATTCGGCACGTAGCATACGAGACTCACCAATAAATAAAGAACTATAGCAGCTGATTTTCTAAAACTTTAAATACGTTATAATATCAATTAAAATCCAATAAAAGAATGTATAAATAAAACTGAAACTAAAACGTCAATTTGCATAATTACACTAATAAAACATAACCGGAAATTTTCTTAAGATAGCTTTTACATAATGATTTTTTTAAAAAAAACTATATTAATTTTAATCACCAAAATTTGAACAGAATATATTAAAATATTATATTTACAATAAATTAAACTTATTTAAAATCTGATTTTATCTAAAAAGATATTGATATATTCAAATTATTCTCATAACTGACAAAATAATTTCTTCATTTTTTTTTAATCTAATAAAACTTAAATCCTTAAATATTAAATAGGAATACAAGAAAAAAAAGAAAATCAAATTCCTAATGAGATTTCTGAAAAGTTTCCACAGGAAACTGAAAGACTTTTTTTAAGCCTTTAACCAATCCTAACTTTTCCACAGAAAACAGATTTAGCGGCGCAGTCTGCAAAACTTGATGATTGATTTCCAGTACATTTCGTCGCGGAGGATATGCTGAGGAGAAACAAAGAAAAAAAAACAATCGAACGGATGCGGCTGGGTTGAGGTGGTAAGTGACATAAGGTAAATGTGCAATGAATTCTTCAACGATGACTTAAGGAAACGTGAAATTAATTAAAATTAATTCCTTCTTATAATTCAGGAAAGAAATTCCAATCTCTAAACTGAAAAGAATATCGATTACGGAGAAAGGGAATAGACAAATTAAATTTACTTTGAATTGAATTGGATGTTTATTTTGCGATGGAAATGATAAATATATTTTACAGTGTAAAATATATTTATCATTTCTATCGCAAAATAAACATCCAATTGTGTAAAATTTACACAAATGGATTTGACAACACTATTAACACTTTATAAGGTAACGGTCATTTTGCATTTTTAGATAAGTGGCGTATTTTTCAGGTTAAATAACAAGCTGCAATCTTCAAGAAAAAATCAAAAAAAAATAAATAAGTATGTAATTATAAGAATCAAGAGAATTTCGCATTTAGAGATACAAATATGGTTTACGTTATATCAAGTTAAATATATTTTTAAAAAATCAGCACATAATACAGTTATTAATTAAGAATCGAAAATCGAACAGTAGTTAAGTTTCAGTAATTGATAAAAAAATTTCCAGAATAGAAAGAAACTAAATGAAGTAGATTGCGTAAAAAAATCGAGTAGTATTCACAGCTTTTTTTAAAAAAAATTAGTTTTTTGTTTGCACTAGATCTAAAAATATATTGTATTTTACATTTTTATAATGAACTTAAAATTATGATTAATAATACATTTTAATATACTTTGTAGTTACAGAAAGTAAAAACTAGTTAAATTATATTTCATAATACAATAGTATGCATAATTAACAAAAAACGATTCTTTACTTTGCCATAAAGAATTTCAAATACTTTATTTAATGTAGGCAAATTGAATCATTGGAAAAATATTTAAAAATTTAGAATTATTTGTTCAATGTTGTTTTAGTATTATCGTTAATGATTCAACCAACAATAATAATGTGATATTTTAATGCATTTATTCAAATTTTATCATCCTACAGTACTAATTAAATGTATTAATTAAAACATTTTAAACCAAAATTTTTAAATGTCAGGCTGAACTGGTTTAACAAAATTATCTAAAGATGTAAAACCTCTTATTTTCAGAAAAATGAACCATTTTCATTTATATTTCAATTACAAGTATCCATTTTATGAAAAATAAATAAATAGAGTATCAGCAGTGATAAAAAAATTATCACAGATATTTAAATAATATACCAAAAGAAAAGGAAAAACTTTTTGGCGATACGGAAAAATTTTGATGAAAAACTCTGATAATGATTGTAGACATGCGGCTAATATAATATAAAGAAGTTATAAAACACTGTTCATAGTGCGAAGAAATCACAATTGTATAAATTCCTTTTATTTTCGAAAATATTTATATTAGTTAATAGAAAGATTATTTTCAATATAATCGGTTACAACAGTTACTAAACGTTTTCAAAAACCAATTTTGTCATGGGAAAATCCAGATTAAAAAGCATGCGAAAATAATAAATTTTCTTGCAATTAAAATTTACTCAGTCATTTTTGGTGCACTCTATCATCTCTTTGTCTGATCTGAACCATTATTAACTCAAATTTATTAAGGCAATCTTTTTACATCCTCTACTAGTGTATTTTATTTCTTAACATACTTTCCATTAAAATATTCACTAAGATTAAATTTTCATTAAATTAATACGTTCCAAGAGAATTTATTGGTATATAGATATAATAAGCTAGATAAATCAATATGGAAAAAAATTTTTTTTATGTCTAATGTAGTTCTTACAGAGAATCAAGGATACTCCTAAAATTTTTCCTCCAAATTTATTGTCTGTATCACTCTGCCTCATAATTTTACAAATAGCAAGTTATTCGAAAAATTATGCAATATATTATAATAAAATAAATTTGGTAAAATTAGAAAATCCGATTCATATATCGGTTATTGGGGCCGCGGTGACCTGGTTTGGTTTGTTTGTCGCTCAACGATCATTTTTTGCACACGATGGCTAATTATTCCGGGACCTATGGTTTAATGTGGATTCCGAACCACTACAAACATCCATGCCCAATGTGGGATTCGATCCCAAGAACTGTTGAACCGAAGGCAAGAGCGCTAACCATTCAACTACTTAGACAGTCGTTCTCATTATCGGAAAGTAGGGAATTTGAATCCTCGCTTACCGAAAATCCGTCGTGTTCGCCAAAGGCAGCTAGGAGACGTTAAATATCTGGCCCGCAATGTCCTCCAAGAGATATAATATCTCTGAAAGTGGCAGTCAAGTATTAGGGGTCTTCTGCTTGGTCCCTGCTTCAAAATCACGAAAAGTACGCTCGACTGCTTCTATTTAAGTGGTAGAGCCCAACTCAAGGCCACGTACAGGGAAGCACATAACAACAGCATATATTGGATACTTTACTATCGAAGCGATAGAGAAAATGTATTATTTTGAGATGATATTTTTCAAAATAGTTAGCTATTGTTAATCAAAGAATGATTATCGTGAGAGGATTGGTCATGTCTTTTTGAAAAAGAGAGAGAGAGAGAAAGCGTTATCAAATGCAAAGAATAAAAGTATGCAAAGAATAATTTTGCTAAAGACTATTCATAATGTGGATATCAAAATATAAATAATTGATTTCTCATATATTATTTATATTACATTTTTTTGATTAACTTCTCTATATATCAACGAGAAGTGCTGACGATTTCTTTTGATAATAGTAGAATATATACTTAATACAATATGTTTTTTAACTTCTGTAGTTCTTCATAACTGGGCACTATTATTTCAGAAAACGCCTCTATAAAATGGGACTGTTTCAGCAAGACCCTATCTGCAGGAAATGTCATGCAAGAGGAAACGGCCAAGCATATCATTTACGAATGCGAGGCCCTTGCCCTCCCTTCCCTAGATTAACTTCTTTAGGCATCACCATACTAGAGAGTTACACCTAGACTCCATTAAAGGACTCGGACTTTATTAATAAAGTGGGTGACCCGAGCAACTGGAACTAGGAAACATTGGGTTTGGAATTAACATGACAAAATGCTGATAAAAGCAGAGATGCCCAATGACATACAAACCCAACTCTAAGAAGAAGAAGAACTTCTGTAGTTTGTATTTATACCGATATTTTTTTTAATTATATCCCTCTTTTATAAAATGAGAATTCTTGTATTAAGATGATATTAAATATATGATTTCTGAATTTTAGAGAGCACCAAATATTGTCACGCCACTACTTGCTTGTGTAAGAAATGAGATAAGATTATAATTATACTATTTTATTTAATTAACTGATGACTTTTAACTTTTTTGAAAAGTTATTTTATCTATTTTGAAAACTTTAAAATTTTTCAATCCATTTGTTTCTACTCAGAAATTAAATATCGATAGGTACATATTATATATATATGGTTTTGGAAAATAAAAGAGTTTATGTACAAAAATTTTTCCATAAATTACCAGTCTGTTATTTGTTTAATTACCTTGAATGACGCAATCGGTTTAGAATTATTCTGAAACATATTTCTGATAACAAAAGCCTTCTTAAACTGTTTGATTTATTAAAAAAATTATTAAATGCAGAATCAACGTTTAATTTTAAGAGTATAGCAGCAATTGAAAAAATTCTCTATAATAGCACGAACAAATCAGTTCTTTATTTTGTTCATATAAAATTATTTTCCCAGAAATCAAAGCAACATACAAAGTATTCGCTAATTTATAATCTAAGTTTTGATATGTAAATTTCTTTTATAATTCTTTAACACTTGAACTATTAATCACAATTAAAATGTAAATTGGAGAATTATTAAATTACGGAATTACTATTTTACAATTGTATTTTAGTATATAAATTTCTCGATTTATTTTGTCTAACTTTCCCAAATCAAAACGCGACGCAGTCATTTGCGAAAATTAATTTAACTGCTGTTTTAGATCACAAATATCTTTTAAAATTTAATTATAAATACTCAGACATTATTAAATTATGTTATTGCGCCAACATTTAAAAACGTTATACATAAGGAAGTACATTATAAAAAGGCATTCACATATTATGAAGCTTTAATTTACGCCATCATGGAATTAAAAGAGGTAAATTAATTATATTCACCCAGGAACACAAAACTGCCTTTCTTTACGATCAAATTAAATTCCAGCTGAGAAAAATAATGAAAAGGAGCTTTCAGAAATGCAACACGAATAAAATAAAAATTCCTCGCATAATTGAAAATTCCACCTTCGTGATTTTAGCGCGGTTAAAATTTTGGCAAACGGCCGATGATGAATATTCCAGTTTGACGTCACTTCTGAGCCCTTTAACTGCAACGAAATCAGACCCCATCTCAAATATATAAGCCATATTTAACTTTCAGGATAAGATTTTGACATTTGAAATTAATGCGTAGTGGAAAACGTTTTGAAAGTGGATTTTTGCTGCAGAACATCAATTCAAGCTAATGTTTAAAGATTTTTTTAAATTTTACACAAAGGATGATTTTTTTTTACAGAAATGGCATTTTTTTCAATAGGGATTTTTAAAATAAAACACATTTATTTTCTAGGAGGCAAGTTTTTTTCTTTTTTTAGGAAGTTATATAAAACAATAAAATCTTTCATGCTACATATTGTATCACGATTTTAATTAAAAAAATATTTTCAAATCTCTATGCTTTATGCTTACTGTAGTATTACAAATATTCAAAGCGAAAGGTCCTCGGTTCGATCCCAGTCATTGTTACGGGAGATAGATCTCCCTTCTGATTACACATGCATTGTGTTGAGTACTTGAGAGGTTTTCCAGGTTTCCTCCATCGTGACACACGAATACGGAATATTATCAATGAAAACCCTTTTGAAAGGCAATTACGCTGGGGGGCACTAAAATCACTACACTAGCTTTTGGCCGTTAGGTTATTCAATACGGAGTGTCAAAATCTTTAATGAAATTTAAATGCAAACTAAGCCCGTGAATAATAAAATAGTAAAAAATGTTGTTAGATAGTATTGATTACACAGTTCATATATCGATTACACAGTATCGATCAAACAGTTCTCGCTATCAGAACATATTCTCCATTCGTATATGAATATTGGTGGACTAGGGAAATATATGCATTTCTCTCATTTGTTACAAACGGGTATATCTGTAAGATCAAAAGCATGAAAGTTATTAACACTTCGTTCTTTGCGGCACGAGAATTCAAAAATTATTTTAAAAATCATCCCGATGACCATACATTGTGATTATCCAAAACATCTACAACAAGTCTTAAATTAAATCTAATACAAATACAAATAATAACTATATATTCCATATTTTAATTAATTCAACAGCAACGGAGTACATTTTTCTTAATCTTTGAAGAAACCTACAAGTAAGGACGTAATAAATTTATATATAAATTACACTCCCCTTGAAATTCAAAAACATTAGATATTGAGTCTTCTCATATATAAATATAATAAATCAAAGATTCCATAAAAAAAATTATACTCATTTGAATCCCAAATAAATATTATTCCATGTTGATTTTTAGCACATTTTTTCCACGAATTAATGAAGAAACAATAGGCATAAATTTTTTATAAATGGCTCATTTCATAAGAATAGAGTTCGAGAAATTTAAATAATTATCGCGCAGTTTTATTCATGAAAAAAGTATATAAAAATTTTAAAACAAAAGATTCCAATTTAATCACAGATTTAAACTAACAAATTAAAAATCATGCATAAACATTTCCTCACAATATTCTTATGCTAAACAAAATTATAACTCTACAGCTAATAAAATACATTGTAAAATTGATATAATCAAAAATATATAAAATCACTAAATTTTATTTAATTGTAAAAATGCAAACATCTATAAGGTTATATATATTGTTACAGATTTGTAAATAATGATTATATTTGTCTTAAAATATCTCAGACAGATCAGAAATTCTCACATTTTGGGCAAAAATTGCGGTATTTAGACGTGTTGTAGTTTAAAAGCGGATTTCCTAATGATTTGGCGACTTGGCGACAGTTGGCGAGATTCTTGGCGACTTGGCGACGGTTGGCGAGATTTTTGGCGACTTGGCGAGAAATCGATACTTCTGGAAACATCCATCACCTAAGCTCTAGGACCAATATTTTTCGAGATAGCCTAGAAGCTTCCAGAGCCTTGGCGAAATTGGTAGATTTCTCCGCCAAGTCAGGTATAAATACCGCAGCCCGACATGGAATAGTAGTAGAGTTTTGTGAAGACAGTCAGTGAGTGAAGACGATTAGTTGTTCTCTGTCTGAGGTATTTGAGACCTGTGATTGGAAGCTATTTCCTATTGTATCTGACGAATTGTAGCTGTATAATTGTGATTGTTACAGCGGGAATTTTGTTTATCTAGTGAAGTTTTTACGAATAAAAGTCTTGTGTTCATTAAGTGGTCGCTTTATTCAACTCTCAATCAACACGAACCCGTGGAGCTCGGTACAACTGGTGTCAGAATCGGGATTGAAGAGTTGATGCAGCGTGTCACAAGAAAAATGGATATGGATTTAATGAAAAGTCTTCTCGAAAAATTAGCGGAGCAGATGGCTGAGATGAAAGCTGGACAAGAAGATATGAAAACTGAGATGAAAGCTGGACAAGAAGAGATGAAAGCTGGACAAGAAGAGATGAAAGCTAGACAAGAAGAGATGAAAGCTAGACAAGAAGAGATGAAAGCTGGACAAGAAGAGATGAAAGCTGGACAAGAAGAGATTAAAACCGAGATGATGAAAGAGATAAAATCTGGACAGGAGGAGATGAAAGCTGGACAGGAGGAGCTTAAAATGGAACTTAAGAAGGACATTGTAAGTGTTAAAGAAGAATTCTACAGCATCATTCAGGAGAAGATGAATGCAATGGATGATAAGGTAACTTCAGTTGAAACTAAAGTTTTGAAGACAGAGAAGAAAGTTAAAGAAGCATTAGACAATATGAATAAGAAGATTGAAAGCTTGGAGAAGCAAATGTCAAACAAACATGAGGAACCCAACGTGACATTTGTGCCTTCCCTAGCCAATATTAAACTCTCAACATTTGATGGGAAATCATCCTGGCAAGTATACAAGACCCAGTTTATGATGGTAGCGGAAGCTAATGGATGGAATCCCCGAGCCCAAGCTTTTCACCTGGCGGCTTCGTTAAGAGGAGACGCGGCTGACATCCTCGAGACGCTTCCGGAGGAGCAGAGGCACAATTTCCAAGCTCTATCGAGTGCGCTTGAGCTGCGGTTTGGAGATAAGTGCACTAAAGAATATAGCAGACTACAGTTAAAGTCACGCTATCAAAAAGCGGGTGAAAGTCTGCAAGAATTGGCTGCCGATATTCAGCGACTTTCCCATCTAGCATTTTCGGACTGCCCAGCTGAGACACGTCAAGATCTGGCTCTCCATCACTTCATTGATAGTTTGCGGGATCCGGAGATACAGAAAACACTTCGACTCGCCGATGTCAAAGATATTGGATCTGCCCTAGTCTACGCACATAAGATAGAGGCTGCCCAACAGGCCGCGCGTAAAGACCGACACTCAATCAGAGCCGTCTCTACTACTGATACGGACTATGATCTCAGAAAGCAAATTGAAGATCTCCGGCGAAAATTACGTAGCTTAGAGTTGAGTAAAGGTGTCAGAAACACGAAAATTCAGTGTTGGACTTGCGGTGGAGTCGGACACGTCCGTAGATACTGTCCGAAACCAAAAGATGGTGGAATTTCTAAAATGGAAATACGTCATCGCAAAGGAACTCTTCATGGAGATACTGATGCATTATCAAGGAAACCGTGTAATGAAAGCTGCCGATATTGTTCTAGAGTAAAGAACTATCAGTTAGTAAATCCTTCGGTACGCCAAGTTACTGTTTCAACTCCATCAAAACCCGACCCATGGAGTGATAAAGAACTTAGAGAAGCCCAAAAAGAAGACCCAGATATAAATCCAATTCTTGAATTGAAAGAATCTTCTAGTATGAGACCAAGTTGGCAGGATATCTCCACCTACAGTCCTGCTACTAAGCAATATTGGGCTCTTTGGGACTCACTCCATATAAGAAATGGTGTCTTATACAGGAAATGGGAGTCCGATGATGGACGTAATTTCAAATGGCAGCTTGTTCTTCCAAAATCAAGAATTTCAGATGTTTTGAAAGAATTGCACAGTAGCTCAACTGGAGGCCACTTCGGAGTAATGAAAACTCTACAGAAAGTTCGAGAACGCTTCTATTGGAGCAAAACGAGACAAGATGTAGAGAAATGGTGCCAATCTTGTGATGACTGTGCGGCACGTAAAGGACCGAAGAAACGTAGCCGAGGAAGGTTGCAGCGGTACAACGTAGGAGCACCTTTTGAGAGGATAGCATTGGACATTTTGGGTCCTTTACCACGATCCTCAAATGGCAACAAATACATACTAGTTGTCATGGACTACTTTACTAAGTGGCCTGAAGCGTTTGCAATCCCCGATCAAGAGGCGACTACAGTAGCCGAGGTTCTAGTGCAACAATGGGTTTCCAGATTCGGCACACCCTTACAAATTCATTCTGATCAAGGGACAAATTTCACCTCTGTTGTGTTTAAAGGAATGTGTCAAATTCTCGGAATAGACAAGACGCAGACCACGCCACTACACCCACAATCGGATGGCATGGTAGAGAGGTTTAACAGAACCATCTTGAATAACCTCTCCCTTATGGTTTCCAGAAATCAGCAAGATTGGGATTTGAAGCTACCGCTGTTTCTTCTTACATATCGCAGTGCTGTCCATGAGACTACCGGATATACTCCTTCACAGATGCTCTTTGGTCGCGAACTTCGTCTCCCTTGTGATCTTCAGTTTGGTCGTCCACCGGATACATCTTCATCGCCAGAGGAATACCTTCGAGACCTTCAGGCACGTCTTGAAGATGTCCATAACTTCGCTCGAGACCGAATCAACCTGACGACCGAAAGAATGAAGACAAGGTATGACACAAGAGCGACGGGACATGAATTCCAAGAAGGTGACAAAGTTTGGTTGTGGAACCCGATTCGACGTAAAGGACTTTCTCCAAAGTTGCAAGCCAACTGGGAAGGTCCCTACACAGTCCTAAAAAGACTGAACGACGTCGTGGTTCGTATAAGAAAATCATCTGCTTCAAAACCAAAGGTAGTACATTATGATAGATTAGCTCTTTATCGTAATGTAGAGTAAAAATCAGTAGACCATGGTCTGTTTGTAAATAGTATAGATAATTTTAATCTTTTCTATTTTCTTGTATTTTTAGTTGCTTGTGTATGTAATGTGCTCTGTATCCTCTTGAAATGTAAATTCTTTTATATTAAATTTGGCCTCCTATCAGGGGATTGTACTGCCCGGGACGTGCAGTCCTTGAGAGGGGGCAATGTTACAGATTTGTAAATAATGATTATATTTGTCTTAAAATATCTCAGACAGATCAGAAATTCTCACATTTTGGGCAAAAATTGCGGTATTTAGACGTGTTGTAGTTTAAAAGCGGATTTCCTAATGATTTGGCGACTTGGCGACAGTTGGCGAGATTCTTGGCGACTTGGCGACGGTTGGCGAGATTTTTGGCGACTTGGCGAGAAATCGATACTTCTGGAAACATCCATCACCTAAGCTCTAGGACCAATATTTTTCGAGATAGCCTAGAAGCTTCCAGAGCCTTGGCGAAATTGGTAGATTTCTCCGCCAAGTCAGGTATAAATACCGCAGCCCGACATGGAATAGTAGTAGAGTTTTGTGAAGACAGTCAGTGAGTGAAGACGATTAGTTGTTCTCTGTCTGAGGTATTTGAGACCTGTGATTGGAAGCTATTTCCTATTGTATCTGACGAATTGTAGCTGTATAATTGTGATTGTTACAGCGGGAATTTTGTTTATCTAGTGAAGTTTTTACGAATAAAAGTCTTGTGTTCATTAAGTGGTCGCTTTATTCAACTCTCAATCAACACGAACCCGTGGAGCTCGGTACAATATTATGTTGATGGAATTACGCCAAAAACTGCTTTGTATAAAAGTTATATAGGTATGTAACTTTCTCTTTGATTTTTTGAAATTAATATTGAGAGCAAATTGCAAAAATTAGATATACGGCCATGCATAATAACTGAACACTATTCTATAATAAATTTTGCTTTCATTCAAAAATAAGCTGATAATCAAACATACAGTTATCGTACTATTTTCCCGATAAGTAAATCTGCACTCGGACCTAAATATGACTCCTGATCTTGTTTAAGGCGAATTTACTCCTTAAACAGTTTCTTAAACTATCTCTGTTTAACCTCGCTTAATATGTTGCTCACGTATAACTCAATAACAAGAACCTTATTGAATTGCGCATATATTGACACCCACAAACATTAAGATAACATTAGTTAGCCTAATTTTTTCGCCAAAAGATTTCTAATTAAATTATGACTCCTGATCCTGATCTAAAATTTTATCTCCGCATCAGCATTGTGTATCAAATGAAGCGGGCACCATGCAAATAAATAAATATAATAGAGCAATAAAAAACATCACCTTATAATCAATTTAGATATCAATTATTTTATTTAATTTATAAAATATAAGATGGGTTATCATCACATTGTTTCTAAAATATACAGACTAAAAAATCTAGAAATCTCATGTATTGCAGGCGGCAATTCTTTCAGAGTTGATCAAAACTAAGGAATCAATATTTCAAAAATAAGCAAAAAATGCTTCTTTTTAAAAAAAAAATGCAGTTCATGAAGTTAACAGCTTTATTGCATTCAAATTATGCTGTTGCCTTAACGTAATTGGGCTTAACACTACAAAATATAAAATTGCATGCGAAATATTTTAATGCAATACATAAAAGTGTAACGAAAATACACCCAAAACAAGTTTATTTTGAATGTAAGTAAATTATCCCACAAAATATCAACAATACATATTTACAAAATATAAAAAGTAGGATTATCATCACATTGTTTCTAAAATACACAGACTAAAAAATTTTGAAATATATATAACGTAATATTCAGATATTCTGCTTTCAGATATGATCAAAACTAAGCAATCACTGTTTAAAAAATAAGCAAAAAATGCTCTAAAAATGCAGTACATGAAGTTAACAGCTTTATTTGCATTCAAATTATGCTGTTGCCTTAAAAGTAATTAGGCTTGATACTACAAAACAGAAAATTGCCTGCGAAATATTTTTCATACTTAAGTGTAACGAAAATACACCCAACACAAGTTTATTTTGAATGTAAATAAATAATCACAAAAAAGAGAGAGAGTATCAAAAATGCATATTTTATTCTTAGATGTGGAAGGTTTGCCAAAAAAAAAATTCAAAACTGTATGAACGAAAAAATTTTGTGTATTGAATAAATTAAATATATCGTTTCATCAGAATTAGTTTCAGAGCAAAAATCAGTTATCCTAACAAGAGAGTGGATAATTCATAATTAGTTCCAAGAATCATTGTGTATGTGTTTATATTAACTTAAATGGGCACAAGATTCCACTTTTGAGGTAAGCAGATCTGGCGAAGAAAGTATTTATTATGTCAGCTTCTTACTGCTCAAGCGACGCTCTCAAACTTAAGAAGCTTCGGCAGAACTTAAAACAAATTTTAAAAAGGCCATTAATAACCCGCCAAGAGGTATCTAAATATGTACTAAATTACCAAATTCGAATATAATAACATTCGAAATAAAAATATTGGGATAAAAAAATTTTTTAAATATTATAATCTGATACAAAAAAACGTTAGTAAAATGTCTGTTTATAGACGTTATTGATTACTTAACTGGTGCATTATCCATAGCAGACGGAATTATTCGTCTGTAGCTTTGGCTACCGAAAATTTCAGTTGCACAAGAGGTGAATGTAACGACTAAATCTATTTATTTATGAGCAACACGAGCGTGTCTGCCGAGGGCTGTAGTGCGGAAATGGACAGCAGCCAGGAAAGTCATTGCTTTTCGCGAGTAAAAATAGCAAAAAAAAATTTTATATTTCCACAAATGCGGATAATAAACAGGAGCGTGTTTTAATAAATTATTCTGATATTACGATTATATTGAAATATAAAACGTACAACAGTTAAAATTGTCGCAATATGGATGGATGAAAAAGCAAATGTATCTAGTGACCATTTTTTAACGGTATTAAAATAATGAATTTCTAATTTCGCAGGCGTGCACACATGTACATAATATACAGATATATACATTAAAATATAGAAAGTTATGAAATAGAAAAAAATATTTTGATGCCTGTAATATTGCGTAAAAATTGTTCAAATAATCAGTGCATAATGCATTATTAATGATTTTACAATCACTCAAAAATAGTGGCATGACTGAAATTAACAAACTCTGAAATCCAAGTAGATATTGTGCTAGATACAGATGATATTCGGAAATCATAAATAAATTCAACTTTTCCTGATTTACGATCTTAAAACTATGTTGAGAATACAAAATTATAAGCATTACATGGCTCACACAACATAATGGCTCTCAGCGTCTACAAAACGATGTATTGAACAGAAATATCACAAAGTAACAGCATATGTTATCAAATAAGCAACACAATACCAAATATTCGAAACAGTTTATGCGGCATTATAAGCAACATGATGACAAATATTCGAAACTTACATAACCATGAATAAAAATCGTCAACTAATCATTGTGTATTGTCAACAAGTCATTGAGGTTTGATGATGGCTGTTTATTTCGTATGTTTTTCTTCTGTTCAAATTGAGCCACTCATGAATAATTAAGTTTTTTCTTCTGTTTATATACTTTATTTAACATTTGCTTTTACGAAGATTTACAGTGCAACATATTTAACTTTGCAATCAATGTTAATTCGTCAGTTCTTTCGACTTCTTCGGACATGCTATATTATAGATTTTTCTATCTTCTTCCAACCATTTCTTTTCGATTTTAAATTCATCATTTTCTCAAAGTCTTTTTACATTTCTGTTTATCTAGGTGTAATAGATAATTTCTCTTGGCATCACAAACAAATTTTTGTAAGTAAATCTTTGTTGTAATCATTACTTTGCCAACATTTTTAAATTTTCGGATATAATTAATCACAAACTTATCATTGAGCCATTGATTTTTTTGAATTTTCTGGCATCAAAATAATGCTTACAAAAAAAAAGTTTTAAATTAAAACTATGAGACAGTAATAAAAATGAACAAACTTTTTCGAATAAATGATCATAAGTTTGTCAGTTTGCAAATAAAATAACTATTCTATGTGTCTCTTAAATAGGATCAAAATAATTTAAAATACTATGTCAAAATTACACAAATGGTTCTGATGATTCACATTCTTTTGTGAAGCTAGTAAGTTCTTTCGAAACAAAACTGCTTTTTCATATATTATTTAAATCATTTAACAATAATCAAATGAAGTTCTGTAGTTTTCCTGAATTTTTTTGAATAGTTATTCATCATAATTCAAGAAATATATGTGGTGTATACTATTCCAACAGATACTTTTTTCTATTAACTTCTCCACCATTTATATTGAAAACGAATGAAAATTAAAAGAAATGCACGAGCCATTTCTCACTCAGTCATGTTGCATTATGTCCCGTTTTAAAAAAATGGATTTATTAAATCTTTCATCCTAAAAATTCCCATCTGAACATATTAGAGATACATTGTAAGAAATTTCTTCGCAAACTAAGTACATTCAGCACATGGTAGCTGTATTCGAAATCTCAGGGGTGCAGTAAACATCAACATCATTAAAGAGCTACACCGAAAACAGACATACTTCACAAGTATTATAAAAAGTTTCAGTTATTTGAAAATGGAAAAATAATAAGCTGAAAAAATTTCTTCCGCACCCTATTCAAACACAGAATGTTCGCCAAATTCGATCTGGCGAGATTAAACCTCAAGGGAAATCAGAAATAGATATGAGAAATTCAGATTATATCGGAAAAGTTTTGGAATAGATATTGTGTCAGAAACGAAATGAAATATTTTTTTATATTAAGAACTTGTCAAAGTTTCGATATTAAAATAGGCTACTTTTAATAATGAATTAAACAATTTCAAAATGGGTAGATGATGTATGAATAAAATGAAATAGGGGGGGGCTGAAATTCAAAGAAATTCTATAAATAATTAAATAATATAATTAATTTTACATAAAATATTTTAACTTTTCAACCAGAAAAAAGGATTAAGGATAGGTTTAGTTTGGTTTGTTTATCACACAACAGTCATTTTTTGCATTGAACTAGACTGGGATTCACAGTTTAAAGTGGGATCCCAACTATTACAAACCCCCAATCTGAAGTGGGAATCGAATACACAAACTACTGAACCGAAGACAAGAGCGCTAATCATTCTGCTAACGACAGGGCTGATACAGCATTAGAGTTAAACCAAATTATTGAAATACCGTTCAAGAGAAGCCCCTAATTTTGGCCATTGATGCAGCTAAGTAAAGCCCATTGCATCGTAATTTTGAATTAAGATCAAATGACGAGGTTAACAACTGAGCTAGCTGTCTCCTCTCTCTGCACCAATAAGAAAACATTGAAGTTTTAACAGACATAACCTCTCGAAGCATGATAAATATTTTCTTTATCAGTAAAAATAATCGCTAGATTGAAAAAAATGAGGTATTAACACCAAAAGTAATTTAATGATTTCTGCACATTATTTTTCCAAAAAACAGCAACGATAATCTATTTTAGTTCTAAGCTTATACATTTTATTAATTAATATGCATTTATTTCGAAAAGCTATTCCTAATTAATGTACAAACAAATATGGAATTATTAGAGGCTGAAACAAATTCTAGAATGCTGTTCAGAACATATTCAAATTAAGAAAATTCAGCTAAAATATTAAGTATATTTCTACATAAATATTAAATTTAGTTTGGGTTTAAAAAGACAAGAAAAGTCACATTGTTCGACTCATTCCAGTTTTCAAACTTCTATCCATTTATTTTAAAAAAATTATGTAATGAAACACAACACTCTAAGCAGGGAAAACAGAAAACAATAAATAATGAAACAAACTATTTGGCAACAACTCAGTTTAACTAACTGAAACCGAGTCAGCTTTGGCGGTAATTACAATTAGCAATAATTCAGAGGTAGAAATTTTCGTAATGTGGTAAGTTACTTGTCTTTAATATTCAATGACAGTCTGGTTCCCAAACAAGCAATTCATAGGCGTCATTGTTTGCAACGTTGTCAATAACTATTTCATGTCAAATACAAGGTTTCGTTCCCCAGCCGCGTCTGACTGTTATTAATAATGTAATTATAATTTAAACGTTAGCAAGAAATAACTTTGAAATAATATATTTGAGATTCCTTAAATAATATAATTTTCTCTCTAATTTATTTTATGAAAAGTGGCGGATTCGTTTAATTTGAATCATTTCCTTAATTTAATAATGTTGATTTTCATAGTTCTATAGTTTTTTTTTGATTTTTTATTGTTTTTAAAACTTAAATTTGTCAAAGATTTCAATCTATATCTATGAAAAACATCGTGGATTCTAAATATTAAACTCTATAGAAATAGTATATGGTCTAATTTTATTTGAATGAATTTTATACGACTACTAAATTTAACATAGCTTATGGAAATACCTTTATGATAAAATTTAGAATAATAAACACTTAATTTATGAAAAGTTCTTCGCACAAAGGGAAATTTGTTACATTGAATTTTTGTGTCTGTAATCTTAATAACGAGAAACTGAAATGAAATTTATATATTTTTTTAATTGTCTAGAATAACAATGCTACAACAATATGTGGTGATGAGTTTCTCAGATGAAATATAGCTTCCGCATTGGATAAGTAAATTCAGAAAAAAGACATTCATCATGGCTTTACCTTTGAAACTTTTGTCTTTGTGTTTATTATATGTTTCATTACATCCTATAGCTGTTCGTCAAATATTAAATTGTATGAAATTAGTTAACAAGAAAAAAAACAATATCTAAGATGTCATTTTGATGAAGAAATAAAGGAAACTCTAAAAGAAAGTCTTATTACACGCTTAAGTAAAAGGAAACTTTAGTTCACAAGTAGGTAATAATTTTCAGAGCTTAATTATCAAGAAATTTTGTTCTCAGTATACTTACTTATCAGTTAACACAATGGAAGCCATTGGTTTATGCTTTTTCCCCCATACGTGACAAATTAATAAAATTTTCATTAAAAAATTTTTTAAAGAACTTTTTTTTTCGTCTTCTAGAGCTTCAATATAACAGAGTGGCTCTTATAGCGAAAAAATAAATAAAAGCACCTCAAACTCTATTTTTAACGAAAACAATGAAAAACACTTTCTTCTGAGTGATGAAGATTATGGGAAACTCTCCTAGAAGATGTTTTCATTACCTGTGTTTCATGTGTCACAGTTCAAATCTAGAATATTTATGTGACGTGAATATGTATGTTAGTTGGATGATGATGCATTAAGTATAAGGTAAACAAGAAAGTTCTTGCGGTTTTTGCGTTGTCATTGAATGAAATGTGAATAAATATGTAAATTAGTGTATAACGTAGTTGAGACAGGAATATCAATCGTTATAAAAACAAGTTGAGAGTAGGAATATCAATCGTTAAAATAAAGCAAGTCCATCTCGCACATTCATTAATTGAAACTCGTACAGTAGTGAAGAGAAATGGACGTGTCGAAGGAGCTCATTCGGTTTGCTTTACGACTTCAAAATGATGCATCAAGTCCCCGAATATGATAAGCGTTTGGGGATAGTGCTGTAAATGAATGAACGCTCGGTAAAGCATTGGTTTCACAAATTCAGGTCGGGAGAATTTGTCTCTGTGCAATGAAGATAATGAAGTTAATATCTGGTAGACAAGAAATCAAGTGGCTTAGTATGAGCTCCTAAAAACGAACCAAACGGTCACTGCTAATCTGTACTCGCAGCAATTGGAACTTCCATTCGAAAGAGCGTATTGTTCTTGGCCGATAACGTGAGGTCATGTGGTTGACTAGGAATACCATAGAGCGACTTGGTTGGGGATACCCTCCTTATTCACCTAACCTTGCACCATCAGAGTACCACTTCTTCCTCTTCCTGGACAATCATCTGCGTGGAAAATCTTTCATCAATCAAACAGAATTGCGCCAAGCACTCACAGACTTCTTTGCACCTAAAACTCCCAAATTCTACCGCAAGAGGATTGCACAACAGGAGACACGTTGGCAGAATATGGTGGGTACCGATAGTGATTACTCGAGGACCAATAATAAGCTACATTATCTGTAGGTCATGTTCTTTTGGGACCTTAAAAACGGCAAGCGTTTTCTTGTTTACCTTGTATGTTAAATATTTTATCGCATAAAAACTATTATCTGAATTAGATAATGGTTTACAAGCGTATTTTTTTAGAACTAGAACAATTAAATTAGAGAATTAGAACAATTAAAATCTTAATACGGAAAGCGGTATAAGGAAAAAAAATGTTTAATGTTATCTACAGCACAAATCTTTCCAACAAATTTGCGAAAATAAAAATTTAAAATTGATAACGTTATTAGTTGCCATTATAAATAGAAATAAAAAAGTCGAAATTGAAGTTGGTGTTCGAATTGATGATTAATATTAAATGTGATGCATTAAATGTACATAAATAATGAAGAAAAAAGTAAAAACATTGGCTAATATACCAAGAAAGATTTTCCGTGTTACTTAACAGCTAACAATTAGAGATTATGCAGAGCATTAAACATTTCTATGAAACTGTAAGTGAAGACCAGACGAATTCAAGGACTCGTCGATCCTCGAGAAATAGAAAGTTAATCGAAAATATGCCTTTTGAGAAACTTAGGTAGGAATAGCTGTAACTTTAAGCACATTTTTTCCGAAAAAAATTTGAAATTAAGTCCCTTTAAAGGAAAATATCTTTGTACTTAGTGGCGTCAAAGTCGCGAAAATTTATGTTCAAAGGAACGTCACAAAAAGTTACTTGTATTCATGATTATTATCTTGAGAAAGGTATGCAGTTATTCTAAGATCCTGTGTAGTCACAAGAATTTCTTTTCGAATCATAAACTGACTCGAGAAATTATTAAGATGTGCTGCCCAAAAATTAAAAATTTCCATTGCGCAACCATAATGAATGGACATAAATAAATAAATACAAGGTACAACAAATTGCAAAAGAAAAAAAAGATTAAATGTTTTAAAGTAGCCATTTCGTAACGTGTAAATGACAGAAAGCGTATTGTTTGAAAATGATGTAAGATATTTAATACAAAATGCGTTTTACTCGAATAGCAAAACTGATGAATACTTGTTTAGTATGAACGTGATGAAGTTATTGACAGAATATTTTGAAATAATTTCTCACTCCTGAAGAAATGCTATCTCCAAGCCCTGCAGAGTAAAAAGAGGCCCTGTTCTTGCAGCATTTGTCATCCGACTGCGACCCAAACAGGCTCAAAGATACGTAAGTCTAAAGAGCATGATCACCATACCATAACCTGTACTTCAGCTTCAAGAAAATTAATTATAAAATGAACTTTATTTAGTTTACTATTATACACTAAAAAAAGACGGCAAAAGCAAGGTGTTACATGAATTTTCAATATCCTATCTGGGTACCTTTAAACCACACACACCATATTGTCATTCTGAATGGCATGTATATCTGTAAGTTTACCAATAATGATTTCAGCCTATATCATTAATATATTAATACTGTGATCCTTCATGAGCAAATATGAAGTTATTTTGAGAATCCTTTATCCTCAACACTGAAACACATCAAGTACCACTTAGCAAACTGAATTGAGGATCATCAGTAAATAGCACTTGATTCTAATCCCTTTGCATCTAATTTGTATGTTTAGCGGCACGTCTTCTACAATCTAAATGATATCTTGAAGCCAACGAAATAAACACCAATAACCTACAAGCGATCCTAAGTATTAGTGCTAAAATAAGGTGTCTATAATTGAATAATGTTGTTGTCAAACTACTGACACATTACAAGTCATTATTTTCTGTGATAGCATTTAGACAACCTTGATCTAATTAACAGTTAGAATTCCCTTGTTTTGGGGAATCAATGGAAAATAAAACAGATGATACTCAAAATATTAAGTTATTGAAATTACTGGAATATGATTGTGAAGCAGCAGTTCATTCTATACCATTCGTCTATAAGTTTTATTAAAAAATAAAGTTTTCAAATTGACGTCTTTTGAAACGATTTTATTTGGTCAGCTAATGCATTCCAACCAGATACTAGTTACAGTTTTTCCCCAAATCTTCATCCTGAAATTGATTGATACGACAAATAATATCAAAATAGTAAACTTACGATTGTTTGATTACCTACGATTGCTGATCAGATTTTCTTGAAACGTTGATACCAGAAAAATTTGAAGCCAAGACAAACCTTTCTATTTTAATGAATTTTTGTATTTTCCTTTCTTTTATTAACAATAGGCTAATGTGCGTTTCAAAAACTAAGTAAAGAGTTAAGTAAATAAAATTTAAATGTAAAACGGTGTCATATTTCATGCTGATTAAGAGTATATATTTTATCAATTAGTCTTACAGTGTACATGTTTTTAGATAGGATGCCACTATATTTAAAATGTGTATATCCTTTTAATTTTGCAAGTGCTGTAATAAATTTCACATGCGAAACTATAATTCTGAACTTTTTTACTATTGCGCGTCAACAACGAATTTGAGCTTGCATAGTAGATAAGTTTTCCGGTCAAAAAATTAAGTTATCATTTTATTTCATATAATAAAATCCAATATATTTTGAGATAACACTGCAAGTAGCCATATGAAACTCAGTCAGTCATAGACAACGATATTTTCTTTGCAGTTAAGTTACTAAATAACCGGTTCGATGTGAAAACGTTTTATTTTCAACAAAAAAATAGGAGATAAATTTTAAAAATAATACCTACGTCTTGAAATTTTATTCATACTGTATTACCCCAAAATTCCTTTATACATAATTCATAGAATAATTTTCAACTAGAGTTGCATAATAAATAATGTTTTGAATATAAATGGAGATTCTCTTGGTTAACTTAACATTATTTAATTAAGTAAACTAGAGTAAAATCATATAAAATTATATTTAAATATTAGATCGAATTTATGCATATGTGTTTATCCTCCACAAACTTCCTACTGGTCCCTTGAGAATGCGGGACCTAATTGGTAGGAAAGTTAATCATATTTGACCTTCCTCAATCCAATTCAAAATCATTGATGTGTGAAGAGCTATGAATGTTAAATAATCGTACAGCTTAATAATTCTCACTGGTGTGCGCTGTGCTAGGAAAAGAAGATACCAAGACGTAACTTGACCGCATTTTAAAACCACTATATATTTGAAGATGGATTTAAATCACTAACCATTGATATAGTTACAAGTTTCATTACATCGTTATATATGTATGTTTGATCTTGACTTACAGGACCATCTAGAAACATTTATATAAGGTTATACAGAAAATGTTAGTGAAGAAAACAAAAACGACTTTTTAAAATCCTATTTTAGTTTCAAAAATAAAATAAAATTCTGTTTCACTTGTTTTATATAAAAGTATATAAAAAGCAAATAAAATTTAAATTATACAGAACACACTGTCACAGGTTTTGCAGATAGCTAATAATCTGTTTTCCTAAGAGGTATTTTAATTTAAAAAGTTTAACAAGGCAGAACGCATATTAGTAAATTTTTGTTATTTCAATTTCAGAAACGTGTTATTTACGAAAAATAGATATGACTATTATTTTGTTTGAAGATAAATTTCAAGTTTTATAAGTTCATAATAAATATGTTTAAAAAAAGAAACAAGGGAAAAAATTTTTATTTTCTAAAAACTGCAATTTTTAGAATTTATTCAATCTCATTTTATATATGATAAAAAAATGACATTTTACCAACCCAGGTGTTAAATATATAAAATTAATTACATTATATTTTGTGTATATTTTAAAATTTTAAACTGATTAAAATTTTAAAAATTTAACATATTAGATGTTTAGTTATTAATCTGAAAAACAATTTTTTAAAATCTAATTCTACAGATATTATGGAAATTGTTTTATAAAATTTTTATTTAATTAAAAAATTTCTTTGAATTACAATCTCTGATTGCCTTTATTTAAGAAATTACTCTAATAATTTTAAAATTAAAAATAATAATTATACAAAAACAAAACAATAAGTTTCCTTTAAAAAATATACTCTTCTAATAGCAAAAAGTTCGTACTAATTTTATTTTTTAAAAGATATAAATATTTCGACATTTTTAAGATAATAAAAAAGTAATTTCACTGATAATAATATAATAACCAAATTTCAAAAACATTACCAAACAAAGAACCTGAGCAAGACTCTACCCAACCAATATATTTCTTTATCAAAAACTAATTCGGTCAATTACGAATGAGAACGGGACGAATAGATGTTGTGTGCCCACTTCAGCTTCAGGGAGAAAGCCCTCTTGGAAACTTTTACCAAACTCCCATCTCCTTTAATCCAGAAACACACAAAAGAGTGAGAATCTCCTCCAAGTTTTGGTGCAGATCGATACAACGCCAGTGACGGTGAAAATGAAACCTTTGGCAGGTTGCCCACGGACAAGAACTCGGGACAGTCTTGAGATCAGGGCCACCCCGGGGCAACCCCCTCATCTTCTTCGCGTGCCCTCTTTGGGAACTGCCAGTTTTCTTTCAAAACACTTCACCAGGATAAGGGTTTGTTGGTGTTGTGTATTTGCTTATCTAGCATATATTTTTTTACCGCATTTAACGCTGAGAAGATTGTTATATTTAGGGCGAATGTCGATTACGATAGTGTTGGGAAATGAGACAAAAATTCAAATTTATAAATTAAATCATTTACATGCGGAAAAAATTGTGAAAAAATAACAAAAAGCATAGTTAATTTAAAAAGTAAATGCAGTTATAATTATGTACAGCCATATTTTTTTAAGTGAGGAAATAAGTTTATTTATATTAATGCAGTTTATTAATATGAATAATTTTTCGAATTAAAAGTGAAACCGATTTTCAAGAAATGTGTGTCGTATATATATATATATATATATATATATATATATATATATATATATATATATATATATATATATATATATATATATATATATATATATATATATATATATATATATAATTTTTGCTTATCAGGGAATGATATATTTTAATAAGAACTTTAATAATTCGCAGAGTGTTTACCTTATTGATGTGTAACATATTACAAGTAATTATAAATCTTTATTCTTTTATCTTCCTTAATGAATGGTAAAAGTAATTGGGAAGAATACAATAGTAATATGCGTGAATAAATTCATACGAATCACATGTTTTCATAGGGTGCTATAAACGATAAATTTGTTATATATATATATATATATATATATATTTTATATATATATATATATATATATATATATATATATATACAATCATTTATAAAAAAATGTTTAAATCAATACCATGGGCATAAAATACAGTAAATTTCTTCGTATTTTTATATGGCACTAGTGATATATGAGAATTATAAAACCCTAAATAATGGCTGCTTTGTAAGGGTACTAACAGTTAACAACATGATTAACCGATTAACTTTGAGACAGTTAACAGATTAAGTATCTTATAAATTTTCTATCGTGTAAAAAAATAATAAGTATTTAAAGACAAAAATCGAATTTTTTATTGTTTTTTTAAAATAAATGAATAAGATAATAAGTCCATAAAACAAACATTTTTAAGGTATAGATAATTACATATTTATTCCGATAGATAAGTAAACTTTGGATTTTCTAGAACGCTTTTTTTTAAATCTTGTTTTTTGGCTTACAAGAATTGAATGTTTTACTTTTTGTCCCAGTTGGGTGCATATGTATGTATAGATGCCTCTAAGCACAATTTTATACATTAATATAATTAATATAAATATATGATGGTATCAATTGCAAATAAGAATTGTTCAAAAGCATTTTCTTATGAATTCTAATCCATTTTTAACATATATGTTGATTATTCATGAAATTAGTATATCCATAGTTGCAATTGATTTGAAATATTTCATTTCACACACACACATCATAAATTTAATGTTTGAAAAATTTTTGACTAGAAGCAATTCTAGTATTTCATATTCATAGGGAGGAAAAGTTAATAAAAACCACGTATCCAAATTATGAAATTGTCTCAAAAGCAATCCAATTACTTTTAACAGAAAGATTATAAAATATATTTTGAGCTGTGCTAATAAACTATTCAAAATATAATCATGTAGTCTTTCAAACTTTAGGAATAGGAAAACTATACTCTAATAAACTATGAATAATGTTACAAAAAATTATATCTCATTAATACAATTTGTAAAGGAATTATAAATGTATTATTAACATTTCTATTCCTTTTTAATAATTTAATACTAAGCGGGAAGTATTAGTCTACAAAAAATATATTTTATTCAATAAACGCATTTAAAAAAATAGTTATGGGATGGATATGTATATAAGAAATTTAAAAAAATACATTAGAAAATTCCTTAAATCTTTACCGACAATTTTAAGTTTGCTACCCTGCGATGCGCCAAGAGCCTCGGGGATAAAAAGTTATTCTATTTTTATTTTATCGTGCAAAAGATAAATCTTTTACGATAGATCGCGTGGTTACTTGAAACATCCGTTGATGAGGTAGAAGGTACAGAGAAAAAAGAAAAATTATCGTAAGACTAAAATAAGCAATGCAAAAGATGAAAAAAAGAAACCTGAACAGTATTTTATTTAATAATAACAAAACTTAACGTCTACAAAATAAAACTTTTTTTCAATAGTTACAAAATTAGAATATTTAATAGTGAAAGACATTCAATAGTTATTAAAATATATTCTTGTTTAGTTTCTATTGTTTTTTAGCTATTCATTTCAAAGAAGAAAAGCAAATCTAAGAATGGTAAAGTAATTTGGCAGTTTTATAAATAAACATTAACGACCTGGCTTAGATATCGGCAAGTGTTAATTTCATACAATAAAATTTATAACTGAAAGTCTCATACGATAATTTCTAACATTCTAATGCTAAATGAAATCATTAAATTTCTTGAAATAAAAATTAAATTATTAACTGTGAAGCATAAGTATGTGTGTGAACATTACAACAGAAGTCAACTGCAAATACGTTATCTTCAGATAAGTAATAAATTATTATATCTCAAAGAGGAAGAAATACTTGGCTTTTAAAGGTATTAGATACTAAAGACAAAATTTAAAAAGAAAAACTAAATAATTGTTAGACGGGCAGACGAAAATTCAATGTTTACACACATACGGTAAAAAATCTTATTTTCTCGTATCCAAGAAATGTAAGACACATTCAATAGCTACCAAAATATATTCTTAGCATATTAAATTAATTTTTAGTTATCTATTTCAAAGAATGGTAAAAGTAAATCAATGGGTGGTAAAGCAATTGCGCAGTTTTACGAAGAGATATTAACGGCTTGGATTAGCCATTGGCAAGTTTTAATTTTATACAGTACAAATTATTGCGACAATCTAACAAATCATGTTTATGATCTAAATATTATTTTTCAGAGAAGGAATTGTAATTATCGACATATTATACTCATGATATAAGCGATAGTAAATATTCATAAAATAAAATGGAGTATTGTTATAGAAAATCAAACTATGAAATACAGACATATATAGAATTAATTATATTTTAATTGAATAATTTTCTGTATTAAAATATGTATCGATATAAATAAATCTTTATATAATTATAACAGTGTAAATGTTTCTCTTAAATGGTATACGACATAAATTAAACTAAATCTAACATGCATATTTAACCAGAAAAAATAGTAAGTTTACATGTTAGTAATAAGGCTTAGTAATAAATCTTTGTTAAATAAATATCTTTTAATAATAAATGAACTATTCATTTTTAAAGGATGTCACTACACATGCAAATAAATTCAATGGCTAAGCTAAAAATGGGCTCATTTTCGGAGGATAAAAATAGAAATTAATGTTGACACAATAATTATTTACTTATGATTAATGTCGATTATACTAATGGCTCTTTGTTTTGTCATGAACTAGTAATATGTTTTCGTCTTCTTAAGGACATTCGCTTTGTTTACAGACCATAAAAGTATAAATTAGCAAAATAAAATAATTATTCATACATGATTCATGTAAATTACTCTTAATTTGTTTCATTATGAACTAAAAATATTTTTTCCTGTTGTTCTGTATGTAAAAATGCAACTATCGAAAAAATTAGTAATTTTATAGTTTTTATCAAAAACATCAGAATTCATAATTATTTCCAATCATTTATATCAAATATAATGATCTAATCTCGATGAATATTTAATTTTTCATGTTTTTAAGAAGCAAAATGACGTTAATTCGGTCAAACATTTACAAACATGCATGGCAACCAAACTGAATCAAGATAAACTTATAAGTGAACTCGGCAAACAATGATTGTTTAATTGCATTTAGATATAAGAATTCATTAATTTTAGGAATATAATTAATTTTCTTTCAGAGAAGCATATGAAGTTAGTTACAACAACAATTGAAATATTGTTATACATAAAAGCGTTTACATAGTAAATCTTTGTATTAAAATTTGAACTTTTTGAGCACTTAAAAAATTTAATATTGAACAAAACATTAAAACAATTATATTTAAACCACTATTAAAATAAAACCCTGATTAAAATGTGTGTCTAAACTAGAAATGAATTATGTTTTCTACTTCATAAAATTCTGTATATTTTTAGAGTAAATATTGTCGTGATTTTACGTCATAGTTTAATACACATTTCCATCAGTGTACAAAGTTAATAATAATGTAAGTTAATAAATATATAAAAAAATAATGTAAAATAATAATAATGTAAGTTAATAAAAAAATAAACAAATGTATCAATAAGGATAACAACTACTTGTTTTATGATCATCTATCTTGTTTCTATGAAATAAGAATATCAAGGAAAAGATTTATCAACTGTAACTTTGGGAACAGAAATCGGTGCACAATTTAAGACCTAAAAATAATGTAATTACTTTATCGTAACTTCTTACAATAAAATTAAGTGAAAACAACTGACTCTCTCTTTGACACAATTCACACATTAAAATAGAACATTATATAGGACCCACATTAAAATAGTCATACAAATATAATTATTTTCATAATATAAATATGCTTAATGGTACTTTATTGCAATATGAAATGTTAACAGAATTATAGAATACACATACATTCATATTTAAACAGGGTGACATCATAGAATATTTGATCAATGAAATAAATTTCTACCTTAAAACTAGTCACTTGCCACTAATCAATGCTAGTACAAATTATTCCTTAAAAATATATCATGTAAGAAAATTTATAAGTTTCTTTAACTAGTATAACAGATATTTTTATTTTAAAAAAAACAGATATTTTTAAATAAAAAAAAACAAATATTTTTATAAAAAAACAAAAACAAAAGACATTTTTATAAAAAAAAAAGTAACATTTTCAAAATTCGTATTAAAACTGTTAAAAAGTATGTTTTGAGTAATCTTCAAGCGGTTTTTTAAAATATTTATTTCAAAATAATTTCATTGGAAAAAATAAATATTTTTTAAAATTTCGTAATAATTTTGGAATTTTTTAAAAAAAATTTTAAATTTTAAAATTTTTAAATTGTTTTTAAAATTTAAATTTTAAACAAATGTAAAATACAGCAACATAATAATTTAATATAAAATAACATAAATTAGAGGGAACAATATAATTACAAATTAAGTTTCAAAAGGACACAAAGATATTTATGTATTCTTGATATTTGAATAAAAATTAATTTCAGTGATATTTGTAAAGAAAGAATCTTGTTAAAAGATTAACAATGGATAGCAGTTTTTCAAAATAAAAAGTAAGATTTAATTTAATTTTAAAATTATTATTATCATTTAGTTTTAAAGTAAAATATGAAAATACGAAACGTATTCGTAATATATGCAGCATGTGTGTTGTAGCCGTTAAAATTCTTTTACTCTGCTTCTTAAACATAATCAAAGCTTTCGCCTTCAATGGTAGTAAATTTTTTGTTTGAGTTTTCATTTTCTTTCTTTAAAATACTAAATTCGGAATACCAGTATGCATGAAAATTTACTAAAGTTCATTTAAACGGCTTCCAAGGTTTATTAAATGAAAATACTTTCCACTGGGTGCTAAATTTTATATTAATAAAATCATAAAATTAGCATTTATGGTTTTCATATCCTTATATATTTCCATCTGTGCGTTTAATAAAAACCTCAGGGTATTTATTGTGAAGAACCATTCTCATTTTCTTTATTAATATGGGCAAATTCAGTATTAGAATTAAGCTCGCTTTCTAGAAATTTTCAAATTAGACGTTTATGAGTATCGCGATTGGAAGAATAAAAATACTTTCGGATTTCCCAATGCACGCTGTAACTTAAGATTCTGCAAAATACCGATTTGCCATCTGCATATTACACAAAACATAAAACAAAATTTTTCCGACAGTTAAATGTTAAATAAATAGATTTAAGAAAAATATTACAATGAACAATATACTAAGTTGCCCTTCTTTAAGTTCGGGGAATATTACAAAGTTAGGGAAAATAGCTCAATGAGATGTTGTTGTTGTTGTGTGCGAGCTACGCTAGCATTATGGGGTGCGCTGCTCCACTTTTCTAACTGAACTATATTTAGGTGTGGAGTTCGACTTCCTCAGTACACACATGCCATAGGTACCCGTTTATAGGGTAGGCACAACCACTCACAACAACCATTTTTACAAGGAAAGTACAAAGACAGGATATATAGAGAGAGAAAGTACATCCATGTCCGAACCAGGATTCAAACCCAGGATCTCCCTATCCGCAGTCAGGCACGCTGACCACTAGACAAGTTGGGCGGCAGCTTAATGAGATAAATTAGTAGAAAGAAAAAAATTATCATGGCTGAAAATAACCACGATAATAAGACAAATTATTCAGTGTAAAATGGCACATAAAAATAGTATTTCGACAACCAACTTTTGTAATTCGAAGTATTAAAAATCGATGTTTTTAATTGTGTTTAAGCAACGAAATATTCAACTACTTTTCATTGCAAGAATTAATGTAAAATTATTTGATACTGAATGTAGTTTCTATATAATGTGATGAAGTTCTTAAAATGAAGTAATATAAATTTAAAGAGATTCTAAATAAATATATTTGCTTTGAATTTCGTTTAACTAGACATTACATCTAAATAATTTGTTCTTAAATAAATAAATATCTTTCAAGAAAGAATTATATAAAAAATAAATAAATATAAGCTTTTATTCTAAATTTTCTTAGAAATGTACAGTTTTTTTTAAATTTAATTTAAAAAATATAATAATGTGAGAAATACAGAAAGCTAAAAATATCTTGTTTTTCATGAAATCCATTTCATTTTGAAGTCTTAATTAATAAACAAAATATAATCTGTGAAAATATCTTTTGTTTTATATTATAACAACTGAGAAAACGTATGATATGTAAAAGAACAACTGAGAAAACGCATGTGTTTTTTATAAAAAAATGGTATTGTATAATCAATTTATCCATAAATTATTGTGCTTCATTTTTAAAAAATTATTCATTGGTTAATATTTTTTATTATATCATATAAAATTCAGTTGAATATTTTTAAAAGGAACAAAATTTTTTTATTTAAATTGAAAATAACTAAACTTTTATCGTAAAGCAGTAAATATTAAAAAATTCATTTTATGAAATAATAACGTTTCATCCTTATTTACTTAGAAATAAGTGGTTAAAAACAAAAGACTGATTTTCATCCGTCTTTAAAATAAAGATAGTCATTTAATTTAAAAATAGCTTTGTTCCTATAAGAGTATTTATCTTTTATGCAAATATTGTTGTGAACAGAAAATGCCAGTTTTATTGTTTACATGAAATATAAGTATTTTGATCATTGAGCAAATATTTAAATGTAAAATGCGTTTAAGAGTATTTTACACCAAATAGTTAGAATTACCACATACTTTTTGTTTATTTTATTCCTTATTTTAAGTAATATTTCAAAACTGTATATCTAAAACTATTTTTATGACTCAGAAAAAAGAAAATAAATTTAAATTCAACGAAAGAACATATATTTTACTCTACAAATATTTCATAAACTAAATATTTTTATTGTCATATTATAGTTAGAGACTCAATGAAATTATTTTTAATTAAATCATACAACCAAATAAATATCGTAGAATAAATGTAAAACAGAAAACAATTCTCTCTATCGTTTCCAATTATACTCATTAAAGAAATGGAAAATATATAGTATATATATATACCTGAAAAATTAAATAAATTAACTCCTTAGAAGGTTTTATGTATGGAAATAGTTAAAAAGAAAATACAATATAGAGTACTCAGCATTTTCATGAAGAAAAAAATTCTTATATTTCTTATTATTATATTTCTCCCTAATTAAGACATTTATATAAAATTTTATAAAGAAAAGATTATCTAATAAAGGTAACTTTTTTTATTCAGGTATTCTTAGGAATATAGGTATTTATATTCGTAAGTTTTCTAACATTTCCTAAGATAGACCACGCATGAAAAATTTTCCAAAAAGTCTTATAAGATAATTTAACTTTTATACTAATAAAAAAAAATACAACACATTATTTTTATTGTGTAAAACAAAGCATAATGGCTGACTTGTTTCAGACAGTTTGAAATAGAATGTCAGAAAATAGAGTTTTTAACTGCAAAATAATCAACATTAAATGATTTTACGTATTTTTAAGTTGGTTTACTTGTCGTTCATTTTTTGCACACGAAGGACAATTAGACTGGGACAAGCATCCATAACTACGGTGGGATTTGAACCCACGAAATGTTGAATCGAAGCCAAAAGCGTTGACCATTCGGATACGCATTTTTAAGAGCTATTGTTGAAAGATAAATATGCAATCGAAAATCAAGATAAATTTAATCAAGATATTCAAGATAAATTTAAAATGCATACATGTTTTACAAAATGTTCAAGCTCCATAAATAATATTACGGAATTCCATATTTAAACATTTAAGAGTATTGAATAAATATTTCATAACACTCAATTTTACAAATTTTTACTAAAAAGAAAATAACAACAATGATACCAGCAAAAAAATTGTCTTTTATGCCTATCTACCTTTTATGGATTTGTCTGCTTGACACAAAAAGTAATAGAATACATAATAATATTTTATGATGAAATATATAAACAATAAGCCCAATATTATTTTTCCCTAAAACTAATCGGTTTTTAAGTATCTTTCCAATATAAACTCCAACAAAAATAATACCACAACTCCAACACGTGTCGCTAACTCATTTGTCAAGAAATATTTCCTACAGCTGTGACAAAATTATGACATCAAGTATCGTTGATAGGGAGGAAACGACACATAATGTAAGAAAATAATTTTTTTTTTCCACTTCGACGAACTAATGTTTAGCCGCCACGCTGTTTATTTTTCCTTTCTTTTTAATGTTCCAGAAAGAACACGCATCCAGACACCTAAAGCGACATGGGAAATCTAATGGCACCTCTTAAACATCCAGTTGACGTCAGTGACACACTTCCCGGGTGTGTCCGCTTTCACCCTTGAGTATAAGAGGAACTCCCTAACAAGAGGGACACAAGATAAAAGGAAACGCTTTTCTTACTTTCCATTAATGTAAATGGATGCTCTTCGTAAGCTTTGTGGCTTAACGGAAAGGGCTTCGTTAAAGCGAACGAGCGTCCAGCTCTGCTGGATAAAGCAAATGGATGTTATGGAGTGTTTGTTGTAAACTCAAAGGATTTTTTTCCTGTTTTACCTCGAATTTATGTAGTTGGTGATATTATGAGGTTTTATACATTTTCATTCATCCGTAAGAATGAAAATTTTAGTTTATATTTGTATCGTTGTTAAGCATATAGATAGTAACATGGCATTTAAATCAATTACAATTTATCAATTGGATTGTTTGCAAATAATTAATACAAGGATATGATGAAATTAGATCGGTCATTTATTTTACGGCAACTAATTGCAGAAATAATATAATTAATGGACTGTGTAAAATAATCAATAAAACAAATGTGAATTTTTGCTTACTTTCATAGCCAAATTGAATAAAAAAGATTAAAATATCTCTTTTACATTGATTTTATTATAAATACCTACAAATCTTTCCAAAGATATTAAGTGATTTAATTTAAGTTAAATTGCTTCTAAATCTCTATGAAAAATAATCTCGTTGAAAGAAACTATTCGTTTTACCTGGTCACATATTTTCTTCAAATAATCATGTTTTTACGTTTTAATTATTCATTTTCTCATTATGAAAGCATACAGGGAATGTCAATAAACTTCAGTGGTGCGCAATTTTTTCCCTTAAAATATGAAGTGGATTCTCGATAGTTCAAACATAAATCAATAATATATTTAAAGATAAAATATTAATTTATAGAGGAAAAGTTCATAATAAATTACAACTAGTAGTAAACTTGTGCGTTTTCCCAAAATAAAAGATAGATTTTGGAAGATGTATCTTTTGCAGCATAACCTAAAATTATTCCATTACGAAATATAATTTCAACAATTAGTAAACGAAAATCCTGTAAATTTGTCTCTTTTTCTTTTAACTTCAAAGACAACCCAAGAAAATGTACATATTTGACTGTTTTTTTCATTGCTTTGCACACATTTTTATTTTATGCACATAGAATTCTTTTTAGTTGTAGTTCTCATCTACCTGATCAACCAAACATATTTTGCTTTTTAGATAATATTATTCAGGAATTTCGTCCCTGTGAAGAAAATAGAATGTTTTCTGAGTTGTCCGGGGAATAAGAAGAAATTAATTTTGGAATACAATGAAACTATACCACATAAGATAATGAATCATCAAAGAATTGTAAAAAATGAAATATCTAGTAATGTCAATAAAACTGCAGTTTCAACAAGGAAAGCACATATATAAAAACATACAAACATATTAATTCAATTTCTTGAAAAAATCTATAAAATTCGAGAAAAGTAAATAAAAAAACAACTTAACCATTACATGATAACAAAACTTAAGTAATGTATCAGTCATTATTAGCTGAAGTGTAACAATACACTTTTAATTAACTTTCATCATTGAGATGTTAATTTCCCCCTATTCAATTCAGTGATATATTTATGTTGCATCTTTATTCCAGCTGATAACATTTCACTCAAATTTATTTAGCAAACTCATGAGCAATAAATCTGCTACAAAAAACAACCATTAAAAAGCTTCCTTAACATCCTGAAAACTTGCTAAATTTATTTTCAATTGCAATAAGATTTGTAAATATATGCAATAAAAAAATAAATATGATAAAATGGAAATACTTAACAATACTTTACATTTTCATTTTTTGACTCAAAATTCTATTATTACTAAATGTATACAATCGAACTGATAATAACTCAACTTTAAAACAAAATCAATTATTACTGATCAAGAATGATCTTGAATAAGTATAGTTCTCTTCATTTCTACATAGAACTACAAAACTGTGAGTAAATGATTTTGCAAACACTTTCTCAACGTGAGAATTTTTAAATCAAGAACTAATTCTATTATTTACTGATAATAAAATCGAGAAGTATATTAATGTAATGTTAATTTTTTAATGCGCATAATAGCTATGAACAAATAAAAGAACTAAATCGCATATAAACACTATTGTGGGATACTTTTAATTTTTAAGAGTACGATTTACGTGATTTATTGGATTAAACAGCAAATCAATTGCTTTTGCCTTTTTATTCTATATTTATATAATTCTATATTCTATAATTCTATATTTATATCAAAATAGAATTTAATATATTGAACAAAGTAGCCTATGAATAAAATTTTGATTTTGCACAATAAAACAGAGTTATACAATGAGCTATAGATAAATCTAAAGGATGTCTCAAATTTGTCTTAGATAAATTTGAAACATCCTTTTCTTTCTGATCATCAAATTACTGGAATGATTTATAAATGTGTTTATCACAAGAGACGGAAGAATTTTAATCGAACAACACCTAAATGATTTGAATATATGCCTATCGAATGCGAAACCAATATACAATCCAGTGCAATGAAATAGAATTTTAATTTACATTGTATCTAGGCAACAAAGGAAGATCAGAAGATGAATTATTCACACAATTCAACAAATGCAATAATATTTTTAGGAAAATTATATATTTTTACTATGAATTATTACTGATATTAAATAATAAACTTACAGCAGAGGAAGCAAAAATTATATTCCCACAAGGAGAACAAAACCTTAACTTCCACTGTATATAGGTCAAACAGTGTTAAAAAATTTTAAAAAGTAATCATTAATTTAGAATGATATGTAAAAAATTTCTATTTACAAATAACAGCCAAAAAAAAAATAATAAATAACTCAAACAGAACACTTCATAAATAAATCACAATTTTAAAAAAAGTATAATAATTCACACCCTACATTAATGCTTTCTTCCACACAATTTTAAATTTAAAAAAAAAAATGATGAAACAGCAAAATCGCGAAGAAAGTCTTCGGAAGGATTGGTTAGGAAAAAAAAAGTCTTCGCTCATCAATCACTAAGATTCAGCAGAAAATAATCAACGAACTACGACCCACTCAGATGGAAAAAATATGAAACCCTTTTTCTGTTAAAGATCCGGAAGGAAAATCAATAACGGAAACAGAAAAGGAGAATTAATCAGAAAATCGGGTCTTTCCTTTCCTAGTCAGCCACCCAGATGTAGTAAAACAAGGGTAGGAAATGAAAGATGACAATCAATTCGTTTGTCACGTCGATCTACTACACCTTGAAAACTAATTTTTTTCTACATCGGCTTCGATTCTATTCTTAGCTTTGAGGATTAAGTAAAGTAAACTGTAAATGACGTGTAGAAGAGACATCGTTGGATTGAATGGTGACCAAATTTTGAAATAAAGAATTGCTGCTAAAATTATCGTTAACAAAAAGTATACAGTGATTGAATGGATAATGAAAAAAGTAGATAAATTAAATCAATTGGTATTTGAGATTTATTTGAGCAAGAACAAGATAATTTTTTTATTTTATAGCGTACTTTTTTCTTTTGATTTCGTTTATAAGAAGCAAATAAAGATGAATGTTATAAGATTAGAGAATTAGAGAAGTTTATTCATTATATTTACGCGTACATCATAATAAGACATAGTAATTAATGATAATAATGTAATACTATAGTACAACATATTAATGTATAATGTGTTTACACAACAAAATGTTTAGATATCTGATTGTCAGATAAATTTGGGATTAATCATAACAATGGATTGTTACTACTTTTCCACCATATTTACGGAACTTAGCAAATTTTTGTGATGGCATTGATTTCTAATTTTAGATACTCCAATTTAATCTTAATTTCTCATTAAAATAGATATTTTTAAATCTTTTTTCTCTATATTATTCAAGTTTTGAGTAAAAGCAATTTTAATGTAATTTTATATATTTAAAGAATATTCAATATCTTTGCAAATTATACATTTGAATGATACATTTAGTTTTTAATATTTACATTTTAAACGTATTGACTCTGTTATACAATTAGTAAAGGAAACTTTCCAAATATTTCAGGCAGAAAATCGAGCAATCTGTTTCATTACAAAAACAGATAACTTTCTTTTTAACTTCAATCCAATGGGTTATTAGCTTGAACCCTAATTAAATAAAATTCGCTATCCATAGAATAATGTGCTACAGAGTAACTCAGTTCTAAATTATATGTCTGAATAATGGTTATATGAATGATTGTTAGAGGATTAACTTTTTTACTCAAACAGGTTTTAATGTCTTCATAGGAAAAACGAATCTTTTCCTCGTGGTTCCTTTATTATTAAGGTCCCCAAGAAGAAAGATTCGGTTTTATTAATGTTTTTTTTTTTTTATAAATAAGACTAATTTACACGAAACTAAGTTAAAAATGAAATCAATCTTACTGGTTACTTTATCTCTAAAATACGTTGATTGCTATCGAAATCGCATTTCTACCAAGAAATTAGAAATAAAATATTACTATCTAATTTTTACAATTGTAAGAAAACTTATTTTTTTCAATTCGATTTTCCAAATTTTTAACTATTTACTTATTTTATAAATGCTAAACATAGTGCTTAAACCATTAGTTCATGGGCCCTCTTAAGTTTCTTGACAATGTTCTCATATTGAAAAGGAGCGGTACAATTATTTAAATGTTCAAAAATCATGAGTTGATTTGAGTTACCAAAACACTCACACTATTCTACTTCTATAAAGTTGGTCCTATAAGCACCATCTCTGTTTGTAAATTTAAAAAAAAAAAACTATAACATATTTTTCAGCATGATAAAAATTATTCGTAATAAAAATAAACTATCAATCTTTTTAATTACGACACATAAAATGCAGACGAAATATATAAATAAAATATAATTTTTTCAAGAATTTATAAGCTCTTTTTTTTAAGCATTTCAGAGACAATAATTATTTTAAGATTGCAAATTCTTTTGAAAAAATTCTTCATACATTTTAAATGTAAATTTTCAGACGGTTGATTTATTTATGAATATAAATAATATAAATACTGACGGGATTAGAGCTATATATTGATTTAATTATTTTGGAGCCATCAACGTTAAAACCATGAGGTATTTTTTTATTTTATTTTCCAGCTTCCGAAATATTTACTATATTACATACATAGTTAAGTTGCTTTATGCCAATTTTTCTTAAGAAACTTTTAATAGGTAGTAATCAATTTTTAATTTTAACAGAGAAAAAATCAAACAAATAGCTTCTGTTCATTAAAATTTTGTTTATTCTGTTAAAGAATTTCCGAACGATAAAAAAGAGAGAAATTTATTGACAACTTTCTAGTTACAGAAAAAAAAAAGTTGTGAGACAATATTAAAAATTAATGACTAAGACAGTATTATTAAGTTCTTTCCAATTTAAAAATAATGGTACTTTACTTAATAGCATGATTGATTAAATATAACATATAATTTAGTGCTATAATATGGATGGTATATTTTACTATTATAAGATACATGTCCCCAAATAACATTTTATGTTTCTAAAACTTCGTTTTTGAAGCAAAAATATTTTCGAAAATTCTGTCGAATAAGATAGAAAATTTAATTTACAGAATCCATAAATATTTTATCTTAATTTGATTATCAAGGACATTTTTATCGACTATCTGTACTAATTAAAGCATGAGTACACGCATAAAAAAAATCCAGAAAACTAGATCATCCAAAAATATGAACATTTATCATGGGAAAAAAAGGGAATAATGGTGTAAGTATGATATCTCCCCACCCCCAAGTGATTTCTCGCCAAATCTAGCGTCCTTTGTTTTGATTATCATGTTGCTAATTTAGGTTTTTGTTACTTTTCAGATTTTTTTTGTTGCCAGATTTGGCTTTTTTCGTGTTTTACATCATTTTTACGTCATATATATGGTTCTTTTCATTTGCAACAGCATTTACAGTTTTCATTTTACTTTCAATTCGAACGTTTTGTTCTACGTTTGCTGTTGTGTTTCGTTGTCGCCAGCGTTTAAACATCGTAAACTGTTCTTTTTTCCAATTTCTTTTTGTTTATTATTTACATCTTTTTTATTTTGTTTATTTATTATATATATTTTTAAATTTAGTATTATATTTTTTTATATTTTTCCATAATATCACCGAGCATATTCGACAGGTGAGCTTGACGTCCTATCAAGTAAGTCCATTATTGTTATTTATTTATCTCCTTTACAGGTTGTTTCGAAGAGAAGGCAAACCCAACAAAAAGAAGTTTTTATTCATTTTCCAGTAATAATTTTTTAAGTTTTTTTTTATACTATTATGTGATTTAAAACTTTTTCTAAAATGCGTATTATTGGAACTTTGGGAGAATTTCGGAGTTAAAAAACATGTACTTTTAACTTGGCAACGAAAAAAAAAGTCACAACGCCAATGGGGGATATCCTACTAGTTCCGGAATAATTATTAACAAGATTTTTTATTTTGCTTTTGTAAATCTCTAATCTGACCGTTCCAAAGTACAATGGCATGTTTGTTGACAATTTAATGAAATATAATTTGAAATGCTTACTATATTTTAATAAAACTTCACAGAAAAGAAAAGAAAAACTGAGAAGTTATTTTATGAATTAATAAATTAAACTAAAATATAAAAAATGACTACTCCTCCCAGGTTGTTGTTATTCGAAAAAAAAAAAGTGTATTCCAAACAACATATTTAATGGAGGAAAGCATAACTATATAGTCCACAAAGTTGTCTTGACTTTATCGTGTGAAAAAAACTCAATATTGTGCATTTCCGATCAAATTCGTACTGCATCTCAAATTGTTTTTTATTCTTTCCTCGCAAATATTGCAACGGTATTAAATATTGCAACTCGTTATAAACGACATTGGATGAACAAACTAAATATTTTCCGAAGGCGGTCATATTCATTAAAATGTTAAAATAAAGGTAGAATAAATAAAATTAAAATTTTGTTAATCTTCTGAAAATGAATGTTTATAACGTTAAAATTCAAAGAGCTGTCGAATGCATATACAAGTTTAGATACGAAATTCAAAATAAATTATGCGAAATAAAAATGAATTTATATTTTCATTTGAATGTACGGATAAATTACGATATTTTCTATAGGAAATTTAATATTCAGGTTAATGAATGAATGTATATAACGTTAAAATTCAAAGAGCTGTCGAATGCATATACAAGTTTAGATACGAAATTCAAAATAAATTATGTGAAATAAAAATGAATTTACATTTTCATTTGAATGTGTGGATAAATTACGATATTTTCTATAGGAAATTTAATATTCAGGTTGTTAATGAATGAATGTATATAACGTTAAAATTCAAAGAGCTGTAATTCAAAGAGCTGTCGAATGCATATACAAGTTTAGATACGAAATTCAAAATAAATTATGCGAAATAAAAATGAATTTACATTTTCATTTGAATATGTGGATAAATTACGATATTTTCTATAGGAAATTTAATATTCAGGTTAATGAATGAATGTTTATAACGTTAAAATTCAAAGAGCTGTCGAATGCATATACAAGTTTAGATACGAAATTCAAAATAAATTATGCGAAATAAAAATGAATTTATATTTTCATTTGAATGTGTGGATAAATTACGATATTTTCTATAGGAAATTTAATATTCAGGTTAATGCTGTTATTATTTCCATGGTTTTAAAACTTTTACACTTGAATTGATAAATTAATTCAGTTAATTAATTTAATTTCACACTTTAGGCTTTCTAAATTAAATTCTAAAATTCTCTTCAATAAGGGTACATTGTAACAAATTGGTACATTAAAACAAATTTTATTTTAATGGCGTACAATTAATTTCGAATTTTCACTCACAAATTCATAATCATACTTTAAAATAATTCTACAACAAAAGAATAGAAACAATATTCAGCAGTTTAAACTTAAAAGCAATTTTATCTAAAAAAAAAAGTCAAATAGATGTTTATTCAAGAATGAAATGCAACCTACTACAAATTATTTTGACTCGCGAGGAAATTTCACGAGCTATAGAAGCTACAGCAAACATTCAAGATAAATGGTAAGCTATTTGCCTTCTTAAAATATTCTACCAGTTCTACCTATTTGAAGTTTTAATGATAAAGAGAGTGTTAAAAGTTTCCGCACGCGTGCTTTTGAGCTGAAACTTTAATAAATAACTTAGAAGATATAATTTTAAAAAAAACGCATAACCACATCACGCGCCAGAAGAGAAATCATTCCCTACCAGCTTTTCCAAAATTAATAATTTTAAATTTTTAAAATTTAGTTTACGTGAATATGAGTGCACTTTCGTTCTTTCTAAATTAGAAAAACATTAATAAAATATAATATCTATATTTGCCGTCGACTATATTTCAGCATTAATTTGATGTCAGGAAAGAAAGATTGGTTGCAATTTTCTAGACATACTTAAGTATGCTAAATTACGTTTTAACATTTAAAACAAATGTGTTTGCGTTCCGTGTATCGATAAAACGTCGAAAGTGAATAGCGATGTGCATATTATTTAGCGGAAAATGTAAACTACGGTAATTATCCAATTCTGAATATTTTTCATCATAAAGATTTAATTCATACATTAGAGAAGGAATCATTTGCATCAAAATACATATTAACAGCATATTATAAATTAAAATTTAATTTGATATATACTATAATGTTAGTAATTGTTAAAGGTATAATAAAATGTAAAATACAAAAAAAATTAAAACTTCAAATAATCTAATAATAAACATTATCGAGCTTGCCAAGAAGAATTTCTATTTGAAATACCATATAAACTACACATTAACTTAAAAAATAGATGAAGAACATATATAAATTAGTGCTAATTTTATAAAATGTACTAGTGAAAGGGAATTTTTTTGATAGATTTAATTGCATAAACATCAAAAGAAAACATTGCAATAAAAATTTACTTCGTATAAATTATATATTTAATACTATAAATATTTGCATCTGAGTATTTACATATCACTGGTTTGGTTTGTTAGTCGCTCAACGGTCATTTTTTGCACACGAGGGCTAATTAGACCAGGACTTACGGTTTAAAGTGGATTCCGAACCACTACAAACATCCATGCCCAAAGTGGGATTCGAACCCACGAACTGTTGAACCGAAGGCAAGAGCGCTAACCATTCGGCTGCCAGCTCGGCTACCTGTCACTGGAGCTATTGAATAGTCTAAATTTCACTTAGGGACAATGTCACGTTATTTTGAACTAAAGTGAATTGAGATCATTTCAGAGACGATCTTTTCTAAAATCATAACAAATTGATGCGCTTTTTTGGATAAAATCAAATAAGGTGACACAATCCACAACCAGGATCCAATATAAATTAGAAGAAACAGTTGGGTTCAGTTTGGTTTGTTTATTGCCGTGTCACTTTTTTCTCATGAAGAACATTTGAAGTTTTAAACATTACGACAGTTAATTTACAGTTACAAGTATTTAATTTCAAACGGGAATCGAACTGTACAACGACCTGAAACGAATGAGAGAGTATTAACGGTGTGAATAGGTACTTTTTTTATTATAAATATTTAGAACGTTTCGTGAGTAGAACACATTTCGAATAAAAAGAATAATACAATATATTTGGATCAATGCAAGTGAATTTTTGTTTCGTTGCATTTTAGTTTAACCAATTATAAATGAACAGATAATGGACAAAACATTGATATAAAGATCCACTCAAAATTTTTATTTATTTTTATTAAAATAAATACAAAATACCAAATAAATATTTTAAGATTTGCTCTGCCGTATTTATATTGATCTTTACAGATCTTAAATTACAAAGGCGATTGTAAGTTATCCTGGGTACATATACTATGACAAATCTAGAAACTGCCGTGTGATTTGAAGTTTTTTTTCAGTAGTGACTTGTAATACCCTGGCTCTATACACTTTCCTTAAGAATTTATCTAATATAAAATCCCTACTATCAGAATTCTTTGATAGAGTAAACCAACAAGATATTGGATACAACAGGTATTGGAAACTAACTGGTCTACCGTGTAACCTCAAACGGATATTTTAAATTTATGATTCAAAACATGTAATATGCTTAACTATTAGTAGTTCAGAAAATCATAACAAATTTTCTTTAAAAAAAAAGGGTAGAAGGAAAGAAAGACTAAAGGAAAACAAAAAAAGAAGCTTTGATTTACTCAAAAACTAATTTTTTAAAGCATAACAGGCGACTCACAAGACTAATAACTCAAGGAAAACATGTGAAATAATTTTTGAGATGCTTTGATATTTGAAGCTAATGACAAATATTAAAAAGGAAGAAATTATTTTTCTTTTATTCAATGCAAAGTACGAATACCCGTCTTTTTTAATGCTGAATGACTTGTAGCCTATGACAAACAAATTAACGCAGGAAGAAATAATTTCAATTCCATTCACACACGCAGTGCAATAAAGGAAGACATTTTTTTTCAGCTTAAAATAATACATCTTTTCACGGTTATGGTCTCGTTATTTATCTACATAACAAGTCACAAAGTATATGAAATTAGTAAACGCCTCCAAATTGACAAATATTCGTCTTCTTTACTCTAGCAGAATTCTGTGAATAAAATTATTTTGATAAGGAATGCATAACATTCTACACTATTTTAAGGTTTCTAAAACAGAGCATAAATATTAATAACCGAGAAATATGTTTAGTAGGAAAACGCATAAAAAACTCTCTAATATAATAGCTAAAATCAAAAAATCGCCAATCTTAAGGAAATATTATCAAACCATAAATTGTTTGAGACTCAATTATATCTTCCAACATCTGACTTCACAATCATATCGTTATATTAGATTTTAGATTAGAATACGGTGAATAAAAAAATAAATAAAAATAACAAAAAAATTAATAGTTAAATTTCTGCATCGATGTTAATATCTTTGTATATTCAGGTTTAAAATATAGCGTTCAGTTATAATTTATCTTTATTAAAAAGATCCCATATTGATTATTCACTATAAAAACTAGCGCAACTTTTACTAACATTTTATTGGATAGATTGGATTTGTCTTTTACTGAACCTAGAAATGACACTTACGAGAAATATTTTTTTAAATCTAGTTTATATGTTATCAAAGTTGCATTTCATGATTTCACATTAAGTAAGTTAAACAATACGTGAAAAGAGATACGTAAGAAATAATAATTAAGAAAAACAGTCCGAAAATTCAGCTTAAAGTAAACAAAAAAATTTGGTTATTACCATAAAATAAAAGGATATTGTATCAAACTTTCACACAAATTTGTTCAAATAACATTCCATTACTTTTCCTTATTTTCTGCTGCAATAATACATAATACTGCATACTGAAGATGCATAACTCGATATATTTAGTTTTAATGGAAGTATAAAATAAGAATTAGGTAATAAAAAAAATTAAAATAAGCGAATATTTATGAAATGTCTAAATTATATTTCAGTATTATCAATAAAATAAGACAAAAAATTACCTATTAATACAAACAAATAGATTTAATTTACTTTCTAACCCTTAAAAAACCACCACAAAAAAGCTAACGAAAATTTAAATTTGGTTCCTACAAATAGAAATATTGTACTAGTCGTTTCAGAAAATAGCAATTCATTTTTGTTCCTCCTAAGAATACGAATATCTTCATCGTTACTAAACGCCTTGCAATAAATACGAAATTGTAGGAAATATCTCGTATCCCAAAATTCCTTAATACGTATTCAAAAGCAAAAACGGCTCTTTTCGAAACTCCTCTTACACGCTGTCATGTAGTATCTCTAGTGAATGGACATCATTGCAGAAATTCCCTCTCTGACGGCATTGGCAAAAAAGATAATACATAAAGGCTAGACATACAAAGGCCCCATTACTTTTACTGGGTACTAAACAATAAAAGTAATGCGATCTACATTAGTCTCCTAAATCCGGCAATGGGTAAAAACTAACATCGACTTCAATCTCTACTGAATACCATTATCATCGATTTACAGTCAACAAACATTTCTAAATAAATAAAAAACTCAATTCGAATGTCATCGTCTTTCAAACGAAATAGTATCAGTATCTTTAATAAATGTAATATTATGGTTTATTCTTATATCCGTTGCAGGGAAAAAACTACATTGTCATTAGTAACGTCATCAGGTTCCATTGAAAGTTCTTAACATCTCTCTTAATTTCCATCAAGACTTATTTATAAATATTATTGATAATTATTTTAAGATATGAATATGAACTGTGATAAATTATACATATTTAAGATGTTTTTAACATCAATTATTGTAAATGTAAGTTACTAACTTATATAAAACATTTATCAAAAATATAAGGTATACTATTTCACATTTAAATTTTTGTATTAAGCAGAATATCAGAATCATTCAATTTGCTACACCTAAAATTATTTAAATTTCTTTTTTTATTATTTTCTTTATTCGCACAGAATGCATTTTAAGTAATTGATTTCTTCGGAATGTTCTGAACAATTTTATAAAAATAAACGATCTCAGTTGCTTTATAAGCACTTTCTCTTTATAAAGATAAGCAATTTAAACAGAATAGAATTTACTGACACATCTGAATGTGTGATTCACTTAGGTCGAGGTAAATAATTTAGGCTCATTTAAAGCCACATTTTCCACGCCATATTTCTAAGCTCTTTGAATTGTTTATAGTTAGTGTGTGAGTGTGTGTGCGTGTTTGTTTGTTTCAAGCTTTAACTACATCAAAATATATTCCTGTATATAAGTCATGTATATTGTGCAAATAAATTCACAATTTTACTACTTTATTTCAATATATGATATTCAGTCATAAGTTATTATAAAATAGAACCAAATAAATAACAGATTTCCTATGATAATACAATGTATAGTAAGCTCAAATAAAAATCACAATTTAAAAGATATCTAGTGCTTGCTACTGAATAAAAGTATAAAAATAATCTTTAAAATAATTTTTAATAATAAAGCAATTTTAAAATTATCTTAAATACATTATTGTATACATTAAAAAAAGCTAGTTACTATTAGGAGTTTGAAAGTAAATTATTATATAGTTCAATGAATAACATCTAGGTTGATTTAACCGCATTATAACGTCTCTGTTGATGTTGTAACGGGGTACGATATAAGGAATTGCCTTTCTTTACTTTTTAAAGGAAAAGTACATTATCCAGTTATATTTTTGGAGCAATCTTATGTTACAAGAATTTTATTACAACAATTGTAAACAACATTTGCACACGATAAATTAGGAACACATTCAGATCACTTTAGTGTTATTTATCCAGAGTATTCGAGATTGTCTTCCCCTTATTGAAAAGTAGTATTTGATAAGAATGGGCAGATTTTTTATTTTATTTTTATTTATTTATTTTGGATAAAAAATCGTAAACAAACAAAAAATTAAATAAATTCTTATCTTATGGCACTTGAAATTAATTTGAATTAAATAAGACTCCTCGAGTTCTAAAGTAAGGCCAAGAAAAAAACTGTGATTTAAATCAAACCAAATCAGCACGAATTTTCAATTGGTTACCGATAATCAGTGCTGCCATCTTTCGATAAATGTATATAGCAATAAAATCTCGTTTTTGGAAAAGAAATAAAGAATTTAATGCAAGGATTATTCTAAATTTATTAATAAAATTGCAATCAAAACCCATTAAATGAAATTAAATACAATATTTACAAAATTCATTTTTTCAAAGAAACTTTTTAAAACAAAATTTTCACATTATTAAAGGGACAATAAAATTTAAAAAAAAATTAATATATTTAATAACAATTTTTACCTTTAGAATATAATATTTTATTTAATGCAACTTTTCTTCTACCTTATAAATTACAATTTCAGTTGAATTAGCATTGTTCAATTAAAGAAAAACATTAGTAATTAGTAAATTAATTTAATAAATAATATTTTAAAAGTAAAAAATATTGAAAAATTAATTTTTTAATTTAAATGATTTGAAAGAAATTTTAATGAGAATATATTCAAAAACACAGAATTTTAGGTAAAAAATTAATGACAATTCGCAGAAACATTAATTTTTCATAAGTACAAGAGTCATACTCTATTATAATATAAATAACATACTATGCACATTAGTACAAGCATTACACACAATTATTAATACAAATAAATATATAATCAATATAAAATTTAATAAAGAAATAGCAATATATATGTATATATATATATATATATATATATATATATATATATATATATATATATATATATATATATATATATATATATATATATATAGTACTTTGCGAACCACACATAACAACTTTTTTCAGCATTTAATTTAGTTAATAAAAACTTTTATAATCAGGAATTTCATTGAAATTTAAAAGTTTCCACGCTTTTTTCCCACATAAGTTTTCTAGTAACTTAAAACAGCAATTGTAACAGATATTGCATACATAGAGAAAGAAACTTGTAACATTACATAATGTCAGCGATTTATTATATTATTTCCTTGTTTAAAGATAAGACCATTGATAGTGGAAGATTCAAACTTTAAATCTAAAGAAATACTGTTGAACAATGCATGTCTTTCCTGAATGCTTAGGTCGGTTTGATATGGTTGACGATCTGCGGTCACTTTTTGAGCGTGGAGGACTGAATGGCATGTGAAAGTATCCGCGCATATGTAGGAGGAATCAAAAGATCACGAATTGTTGATCCAAATACCAGAGCGCTAATTAATCTATTGCTAACTCAGTACCATATATGTCTGGTAAATACACATATATACAGTTGATATTCTCACTCTGAGACACTTTTTTTTTATATAACTCCTCTAGAATATGAAGAATACATCGTGAAAGCCATATAAAAACGTTGAGCATTTATTCTTTGTGATGTAAAATGATCTAAACAAGGAGAGTAACTTTTGACTCAGTTTAGAAAATGTTCATTAAATGATTTAATCCCATATTTATACTTTAAGAAGAAAAAAAAAAGACTAGATAAGGAGAAAATAGAACAAATGAAATCGAGAACGATAGTATTGAAAGAAACACGAATATAAGAAATTTGTAACCTTGAATTCACAGAAGAACGCAATCGTAAATGTCACAGAATAAAAATTACTGAAAATGAATGTTTCTAATTTAAATTAGAAGCTTTATTCCGCCCATAACATATAAATAAAACTCCAAAATAAATCATTCCTAAGTTTTTGTGGAGGATAAACTAATAATAGAATTCTTTTCAGATAAAATCAAAAACATTTAATTTCATTTACCAAGTAACAATCTAAGATGCCAATAAGTAAAAGAAAAAAATACCTTTTTACTGACTTGTTATTATTGTTTATTTAGAGTATTAGCTAAAAATTTTCTTATAAGTAAATTTGCAATATCAACGTTATTTAAATCAGATTAATGACATCGGTCAAACACACAAATTAGAAAAGATAACTATTTCAGTAAATTTTGGAAGCAATATAGCAATAAGCTTTGAAAACTGTTTACTTTGAACAACAGGTAATTTTCATGATTTTGAAAACTTATACAAACGGAAAAAATTATAATTAAAAAATACTTCGTTATCACTGGTAAAAATCATGAATGGATTTTTTCTATTCGCCGACGACATTCAGACATTTGATGGTGAATTTCGTCCTATTTGCTGCCGCTCGAAAAATGCGACTTAAAGGCAGACAGGGAATTCGTCGAAAAGGCGGATTGACAATGCTGTCTCAATACGATGTGTGCTGTAGATGAACCGTTATCTGACGTCATGGATATTTTATACCAATGAGAATTGTAACAAAGTGATCTCAACGGGAACGAAAGAAACAATCACTTTATAGATAAATAAGAGATAATTTAATGCAATAGAGAACTTCTGCATATTTCGTTTATGACGCCGTCTGAATATATCGTAATTAATTATGTGTGAAGACCAAATTCAAAAGTATAGAAACACATCGCTATCATGTCCAGGAAACTTTTTCCAAAGATAAGCGGGCTCTTCTTAGTCGTCTAGTAAAGGAGGACACACACAGCTTGTCGCTTTGCATAGTGACCTACCTGGTGTAGATCAAATTCAAAAGTACAGAAATCCATCACTGTCTTGTCCAGGAAGCGTGTTTTCTTGCCAAAGATAAGCGGGCTCTTCTTTGTTGTTTGGTAAAGGGTGTCACAAACAACTGGTTGCCTTTCTTAGAGATCTATATGGTGAAGAAGCTTTTGCATCGTACTGGCAAATATTCTTCTCCCTGATGCTATAGACTGGTCTCCAACAAGTTGTGGTACTGATATGCATCTTCTACTTCAGGGCGAAATAGTTATAAAACGGTCTTCTGCAAGTGCTGTAGCTTGTGGTCGGCCAGGAATATGCCTTCTACATACAAAAACTTTTGCTTGATATTGACTCCAGGAGCGGTGGTCCACACTGCGACACCATTAAGGAGCCTAGCAGCAACATCCTGTGACATCCCATTTTCATTCATCCGACCTACCGCCACCTTAACGAATCGGGAAAACGGCTTCTCTCAGACATTGTGTAACTCCAATAACTATTGTCAACGAATCTGCTAACAAAAGTTGGAAATCAACAAAAGTTAAACACGTAATAAACACGAAAACCTGATGTTTGCATAATTTTCTCTCACACACATATAACTGTTCTTTTCTTTCAGAAAAAGTGATAGCTAGCGTCTTCACATAAATTTACACAAGTTCGTTTTTATCATTTATATAAACAATAAGTTTTATTGTTAATGTGATTTTCATGTGGTGAATTTCAAAAAACAATTTGTTCATTACCCTTTGAAGGCCAGTGTAATTATAGATATTCTACTTTACAGTATACATATTAGTATCACAATTGCAAAACGAAATACTGTTACGATTTCTTCGTAGTGACAAGGATGTGATAAATGGAAACAAAGATAGGTTTTCTTATAAACACTTATTCACAGTTCCCTCAGTCACAAATTGACTACGAGTACTTCAGCTTCAAGTTTTTACACAGGTTAAAATGAAACCATGAATGAATAGCGTAGGAATAGTGTTTCTATAATACGGAAACTAAACAAAGCATCTTCCAGAGTTTCACTTCCCTTTGCTTCATTATACAAACTCCTTGTTCCACTTCCGGCTAACTTTCAACTGACTGACTCATTCATTGTTTGGCTTTAGTCGATATTTATTACTTCTTTGTAGTTTCTATGACATACCTCCCTTTTAGAACATTCTTATAGTGAGCTTAGGATAACTCGGCTCCTATTGCTCCTGTAGAACTCAAAACTTCGAGAATGTTGACTTATGTTTTGGCGCCAAATATATCGCCAAGCTGCTTATTTCTCAGCTATGAAAACAGATATTTTCGTAGGAATAGCGTTTTTTAGACAATAATAAAAGGGTAACGCACTAAAACAGAAATATAAAACATTCACACAAATATTTACAATATTTATGTTTTTCATTATTGGCTTATGTTTTGGCGCCAAAAATATTGCCAAGCTGCTTATTTCTCACCTATGAAAAGAGCTATTTTTGTAGAAATAGCGTTCTTTTAGACTATAAAAGGTTAATGCACTCTAAAACAGAAATATAAAACATTCACACAAATTTTTACAATATGTATATGTGTTTTTCGTTACAATATAAAAATTTAAAAAATAATAAATACTAAAATTTTAAAGATAATTTGGTTTTCATTGGAAAAATTTCATTGTGAGCTAAAATGTTCATAATTAACATAAAAAGGAAAATTATTAAAACCTGGTATGCTTTTCTACAGAAATTCTATCATTAATGAACTTAAGAAACGAACTATATAGACGAATAAAATTTGTTCTTTACATCTGGTATCATTAGTTTTATAATAAATAAGATAAACCTGTTCATTTAACTTAATTTCTGAGGAAATTCCACTGTTTTATTTTCGACTTAATATGGTATAATAGTAGTGAATCACTCGGGGGGACTCTCTTTTTATTAAGTTTCGTTCATCCTTCCTCCTGTCCTTGTTTAGGGATCAAATAAAATATTGCCCCCACAATAAACATCGACAACTCAGATGAGGAAATAATACCAGGAATATTTTCAGAAAGATTGGCAGTTAATAAAAACCTCCCATAAAATATAAATTGCAATTTATCAGACAATTCGTCGTCTTGGATGTGATAGTCACGTTAAATCGAGGCGATTTATCATTTTGAATTTTATTTTGTGCAGTAGAATTTTATTTCTTTTATCCTTTTATTTACGTCATCTCTAAACGCAAACCTTTTTTCATAAAAGGCTTAGTTTCGTAAAAAAAACTATTATCCATTCTGTAAATTATCTGAAGAATTAAGCCTAATTTGTAAGGTCATTATTCATATTTTTTTAATATTTGGTATCTGAAATGACACCAATTTTAGAAAATAAATATTATATATTGCATATTATATACTGTCAGCGTGGGAAATTATAAATAACATCAGAAAATTAATTCGAAAAATATTTTATGAATAGCATTACTCTCAAGAAATTAGTTGCGTTATAGTAATAACAATAATAAATTTAAGTATAGGTTTATAGTTGTGATCAGTTACAATTATTTTTACAGAATGTTTTTATAAAATTTACTAAAATATTATTCCTAAAATATTGTTATCAAAAAAAGTTCCATAAGCAAAATTGCACACTGTTAATAACAAATAATAACGGTCGATAGTTAATTATAAAGTACATTTTAATATTTCAAACAATTTTTAGTTTGTTGTCTTTTATTCATTTTAAACACTTGCGCATTTTTTAGCTCTTTTAATTTTAGCAATATACAACTATTTAAACAAAACACGGCTATGCTAAACTTTAAAATTATATTTTTTCAAAATGAAGCTTTAACAATTCATAAAATATATTTCAGGAAATAAAATTGATTAAATTTACAATAAAAAATGATCATTTAAAACGATGTTATCTCAGTTAAACTCTGTTTTTTATATCGTTATTCTAATCCAACAGATGTTTCGATAAAATTAATTTGATAACAAAAATATAATAAAAAATTTTCTCAATGACAATTTAAAGAAATATACTTTTAGAAGTGTGTTCATTATCATTAGATAATATCAACTTTTTGTGAAGTGTGGGTACTGCGACACAATTACAAAAGTTTAAAAAAGAAATTTATTTTAGGTATATATAACTTTTTTTCCTTAATGACTCTTAACTTTCATTTTTTTTTACAAATCATCGAAATTATCTTTTTCTGATATATTAAACTAGTTTTTTTTCCATGATCCATTTTGAAAGAAAGAGCACGTCAGATATATCAGTCATTAAAGCTATCTTAATATGTCAAACTACGCAACACGAATTACCATGGAAACCATGAAAAATAATACTGTGTTTTTAACCACCAATAACAAAAACCATAAAAGTTAGTAAAAAGCAATTTGCATTTTATAGCTAACATTGAATATCATAGCAACACGGCAGGAAAGCGTGACAGTATTAAAAATTATATTCCAGAAAATATTATTTCACGGTGTCATTAAGAGTTAAGAAGTATTTCAGTTATATTGCAGTCAATACATCTAAAATGAGTGATCATTATTGATTTCAATTGTTTCATTTTAAAATGATAGCGAAGATAATGATAATAACGGATGACATATTATAGTAATTGTTTTAAATCTAAAGTATCAAACCTCTACATTAAAAGATAAAATATTAAACAGGAAAATAATATGCATACAATTTTGTATGCAGTTTGATAGTTTCTTAATAACTTTTTTTTGCACTTGAATGGTCATAAATTTGTTTGTCCATAAAATAAAACACATCTTTTTATTTACATTAAATGCGTTGAAAACTAAAGCTCGTTGATTACAAAAATGACACGTTTTTGATTTAGTAAAATAATTTTGAAAATTCCATTTTCTAGTCTAGACTATATGGCCTTGTAGTAAAACGACTAAAATAATGTTCTAGCTATTTTTAGTCATTTTACATTGGCATCTCATTCTTGTCTTAACAATTACTAAAAACGATTATGTAAATAAATGTAAAGTTGGTCAAGAACGGGGATGGACTGATTTGAATCCAGTATAATGATAAAAGAAAAAAAATCACTCTTGGTGCATTTATTAACATAGAATTAACTTACAATTAGTTAAATAATGAATCTAGAATAAAATAATAAAACATTTCTTATATAGAAACTTCATTTTTGTATGCAAGCATAAAATTATGGTGCGTTGCGTTGCATAGATGATATGCATATAGTTCTGTATATATACCATCGCATATAGTTCTGTATATATACCAGATATGCTTACTATAAATTATTATTAAGTTTAAAAAATTCTCTTTTTCGACTAACCTACTGTGCAAAACATAAATTATACAATCTAAATCATCACTGTAGACATCGCATTCATTACGTAATTTTGCAAAGATTACATTTAAATATCAAAAATAAACAAGAAAAGAGGGATTGACTAATGATACAACCAAAAGCAATACATTTATTTTGAATAGAAATCTTCGTTTATTAGTTTGAAAGGTTTTTCTGTAGCTGTTGAACAAATAAATAGTTACAGAATACCATAGTACCGATGACTTATAACAGTATGTGTGATAAAAAAGGAATTCCGCGAAAGAAAAATGAGCCAAGGATGAGGCCAATCAACTGCAAAGAATGCAAGGAAACTTCAAAGCACAAATGCGGATCTTGCATTTAAATATGAATTTTGAACATCAGCAGTCTCATTCGGATAGAACTGTCTGAATGGCTCGAAGAATGTTCCACTGCTTTAACAGCTCAAGACATTCTATTGAGAAAATGAATAGGGAATTTTATACGTTGTACCTTGTCCATACCAAACATTTATGGAGGATATTTTATAAGAAATGCATATGTTTGAGAAAGTCCCGGAGAGTTATAAGGAATGCTTATTTCGTGAAATACCGTAGTTATAATGTGTCTCTAGAGCCGTGGTTGTACAAAAACAGTTGTCTAAAATTTTATCAAGGTAAACATCTTTAAAATATTAATAAACTCCTTTAGGAAATGGAATTTACGAACAGAAGCAAAAGCATTTCTTTGCTACCAACATTGCCAATTTAATTAATATTGTGACTATTAAAAAACCTGAATGCTAAAAAATGAATACTTCTGTAAGGTTTTTCCTTTTTAAAGTGACGAATATCATTTCAGTAAAAAATTTTAATATTGATAAACATGGCTCACAAAAATTGATCAAATTATCAATGCTTTCGATGCTAGTCATTTTTTTTTTCATTTTACCATTTCCGCGTACAAAAATCGAACTTATAAGCATTTTTAAGCAAAGCATTTCTTATAAAATCCACATACCAAACCATTCACTCCTTTCAACTGCAAAAATGCTGTTTTTAACAAGACGTTTACAGCTCGAGTACACATTAATGTTTGATTTCTAAAGCATTGAACTGTAACATAATTGATGATTTCCCATTTATCAAATTAATTAAAAACGAAATTATTCAAATTCATCTTAGTTAAATTAACTTAATAAAAAATCTCCATCAATAAATTAATTCATATGATTTGTAGATATGATGATTTGTTTCACGTGAGAAATAAAACTATAGATAAAGTTATCACATGCATAAATTAAAAGATAGTATTTTAATTTATAGAATTAATTTAACTTAAATATTTTTAAAATATATACATTCGTAGTATTATATGGCTATTTACTTAGATTCAGAAAATAAGAAAAAATAATATATTATAGCTTGAATTTTTTTCAATTAAATGAAATTAAAAATTAAGAAAAAAGAAAAATGCTTATGGTTTTCAACTTTACGCAGTTTTGTTAGCCTATCGATTCACCGCATTAAATTCGACATTCCAGAGTAAAAAAAATATTATTACTAATAATAACGAAAATAGAAATATGTTGCGATAAGAAGAAAGGAAAAGTATCAGTGCTTCAATTAGTTAACAAAATGTGTATCACATTTTTGTTTTATCCGAACTTATCTACAATGATGATAGAAAATAACTGCCTTCTTTCAACACATAAAAAGGGTACACTAATTTATGAAAATCATCAAAGATACAATGCTGGGTGTTTAAAAATAAGCAAACCTATAAAATTTCCATTCAATTTAGGTTGTCTCACGTTGGGCGCCAAAATGGTTAGAAAAAATGTTACAGTAAAGAAAAATATTACACTCACTTGAGAAGAAAACTGGACTAGAGCCATCGTGTCTAAAGTCAGTTGGAGCTAGAAGAAAAGGAAATTAATATACAACATGTAATAGTAAATATAGTTTAATAAATACAGTTATCAAAATTTACTTACAAAACATATAAAAAAAGAAAAATTGGGAACAGAATGACAAAAACCTGTATTGCAGATTTGACAGCATATTTTGAGAAGATATTGTTTGTATTTTCATATTGATGTACTTAAACATGAGCATTTTGAAAGACTATTTTTTTTAAAGAAGCGGAATAAACACTTCAGTTATAAATTCAAAACAAAAAATAATTTTGGAAATTCTTTATTAGAACAAAAAATGGATTCAAAAAATTTTAAAAAAAATAGTATATTGAATATTCTCAAAAGTTCTTAAATTTATCCTTAATGAGAAAAAGGGAATTAGAATTAGAAGGATCTAAAACATTCAGATATGCTTACACAAGTTTCTTTTTGCAAATCTGTAAATTTTCTCGTAATTAAGATTTAAAATATATAAATAAAATAATCATTAGTTGAGCCAAAAACTCCATACTGTTATTTTTTTCTGGATATAGATATCAGAAATTTTTTCTCATTAAATTTTCATAAAAATGTAATAATAACGCAGTCATTGCAAAACAAAAATAAATAAATAAATAAATAAAAAATAAAAATACCCTATATAATATTGAACCAAATTTAATGGAAGCAGAGAAACTCAAAGGACATTTAATACGCTGAAAAACTCTATTAAGATTCTCCAAAATAATAATACATAGTTAATCTGTAAATCATTTACATTGATTTATATTAGAAGTTATGCTTACATAAATTACTGTGCGCAGTTCACATAATGAGTTATGCTATATACGCATACTTTATTACATTATACTCTTGTAAAAAAGAAAATTACACCCACAAATTAATGTTTTGAATATGATAAAAAAAACTCTATTCAAGTTATAAGTAGAAAAGTGAAACAATGGCCACAAATATTAAATTAAAAACTAAAAATATAGTAGATTTTTAATTTATTACTTAGTATGTAATTAGATAAGAAGAAAAAGTTGTGTCCAGCTATTCTTTCTCAGTCTCATGTCTAGTAAATAAACATTCACAAATACTATATAATCTCAAAAATAAATGCATATATTTCCCTTTCATTAACAGAAAAATTAAAACGTGTAGTACTGGAAATTCAAGCAAAATAAGTTTTTAATAAGGAAAATTTTGATAAGTTAAGAAACGAATGTGAACTTCAGCATTTTATTGATCGAAAAGCACTCATAGAAATTAATTCAATATTAAATGTGTATAAGATATTTTAAACTATTTTAGTTTTATCATATGAGTTATTGTTTCATGTAATTGTATATATATTTAAATTCAATACACGGAATTAAAGAAGAAATAGCTTTGTTTTCGTACTATTTACAACTCATATGATGGGGGAGAGCGTATCGATTCCTTTAAATATAAAAATTTTGCATATACAAGTTTATGAAATAAAAACTGACAAATCATTTCAAATGAAAAAATCAGGGCAATAAAAAGAATAGAAACATTTATATAAGTAAAAAGGACGAACATTTTTTTATTTTATTAAATCGATCTTTTGAATGTGTAACACTTATCCATTTCCTTCCAATGTTATCACAGGAAATCCTCTAGATAACCAATAAATAAAATTAGATATTCTTAAAATAACATTCAAGTAGATTTGCACTTGCAATTATACTAATTTTAAACACGTTTTGATTGGTTTCTAGGTGTCAAAATACCAATATGTTTGCTAAACAAAAACTATTTTTATTTGTTACATAATAAAACATACTGGCTATATACTACATAAGTGTTTTTTTTTTAATACATAACTAAAATTTTGTCTATTATAAATGTCAAGAACTATATTCAAAAACAGAATAAAAATTAAAATTATTCATTGTGGCTTCTAGACAGAGCATAGTCTAGCAGTCTAGACAAACAAAATTTGAATTCAGAAAAAAAAAGATAATATAAATATTTGAAACATTTCTGAGCATTTCGTATTTTTGGTCGTATTCCAATGTATATTTACATTATATGAATAAGTATCTTCTTAAAAGGATATCTAATAAGAGTGAAAAAGATAATGTCGATAAAAACAGCGATTATATAAATAATAAAAGAACAAAAGGACCAATTTTCTTTCGATTCTCCTCGTTTGATAAAGTCATTAGTCGATAAAAGTTCATTTTTTGCGAATGGAGACCTATAGTTTAAAGTGCATTTCGAACCAATACAAATATCGAAGCCCGAAGTAGGATTTGAACTCAAGAACTGTTGAACCGAAGGCCAGAACGCAAACCAATTGGCTCGTCATGCAATGCATGAAGGTGACGCGTAAATTATCGGCGTAACAAAATATTTTAAAAATAATAAAAATCCTCAAAACCATCGAAATTGCTTTTAAGTTTACAAGCACAGAAACAAGGAAAGTTAAAATAGCACCTAATATGAATCAACATTTTTTTCGTGTAAAATGCGAGTTTAAATAAAAGAACTAAAATAGAATTATTATAAACGCGAAGCATTCAAATTAATCAAATTTTCTGCCATATTTAAATGGATTACCGTTACTTTCATTTATAGAATAATCCTGAATAAAAAATTTAAAAAATCACTTATGCAAAAAATATTTTATAATGAATGTAACACAATTTAAAAATTTGCATAATTTAAAAATTCAAATATTTCTAAATTCGCTCAAAATAATGTTTGATGTATTTATATTAAATGAAATCTCTAATACGATAAAATGTAATTTTAAAATAAACAGCAAGCAAAAAAGAACTTGAAAATCCACAATCTTTAAAAATTTTGAAATATAAATTACTTGTTTTTAATGAGAAAAATCTTTTTATAATTAAATAAGGTGAATATCATTCATTTTATAAGATACTTCGTTTTATTTATACCGAGGAATTATTTAGATATAAATTAATTAGAATACAATTAGAATGACATTTTTTATTCCTTCCTCAGTGGCAAGGCAGCCCTTTATGGGCCCTGGTCTTCACAAGAATTTTTCTCCAGGCCACAGAAAGACATTTTAAGATGGAAACATTACCGTTATTTTCAGTTTTTAGTCGATTTGCTACGTAATGTCAAAATATGATTTTGATACACAGTTCGCAACACGTAAATATAGCTCACTATTCATAGAAAGCCTTTACGGAAATTAATGCTCTGGGATTACAGAAAAAAACCTGCTGTTTTAATTTAAATAAAATGCACACGTATTAATAATTCTGCTTTAATACAGTTTTTAAAGAACTGCTTCTGCTTAGTGATAGGACAGTGTCTTCAAAACGGAATGCCGTGGGTTCGATTCCAGCATCTGTTGAGTCATGAGTGGTGGATGTTGCGATGTTGCTTCTGCTTAGTGATAAGACAGTGCCTTCAAAACGGAATGCCGTGGGTTTTATTCCAGCATCTGTTAAATCATGAGTGATGGATGTTGCGACGTTGCCTTCTGCATGATTGTCTCAGAGACTTGGAAAATTTCCGATTTTCTTCTTTAAGAACACGTGAATGCGGTTAACTACCTATGAGAAATGTTCCAAAAAACAATTTACGCAGTGAATATTAAGTGTTTTGCAACAGCTTTAGGCCTATAATTTGTCCATTAAACAGTATCAAAATTACGTTTTGTATCCTTATTTTGATACATAATGTTAACCATGTGGAATAAAAAATATATCACTTCTTACTTAGAATTTAATTTGTTAAAACTATCTAGAACTTTAAACTATTTTGAAAGTACTTGTTATATAAAAACATGTTTAAGAATACCAATTGTATTCAAAATATTTATCAGTAAGTGAAATAATATATTTACTTAAATAAATCAATTTTAATAAAAGCTAAGATTTCGAGGGCAAAATTATTCAATGTATGTTTAAATATTTTATTTACTTGATCGTATGTATAGTTTACTTATTAAAATGTATAAAGGAAAATTATTGAAAAAATACTGTTTATTTTTTAACTCATAAATTAAATAATATTTAAATAGTTAAATTTTTTTAATTTCAGTTTCGAAAGGAGAAACATATTTATTCATAATTGCTGTCTAAAAATGTGTTATAAAAAGGTTCAGTTCAATAAATGCAAGTTTCTCACACCTTAAAAATTCACATATTTCCAATTAAACTAACTACTGATTTCTACATATTGAACTCTTTTAAAAGTTTTGTCATGAAACAATTGTCAAATAAATCACCATAATCTACAACAAAATTTTAAAATTAAATTAAGTGTACATATATTAAATATTCTCTTATATTTTTTCAACATTCCAATTAGTTCCTCTTTTTTTCTGAGCAATGCGATTACAATTTTGATGAACATACAGTATAATTCCAATTATCCGAACTCCATTAGTCCGAATCACAGACTTATCCGAATTGCTTTCAGAATTTCAGAAATAAGACTGAAGAAAGGAAGGAAAATGAGAAAATGGATAAAAGCTTCAGAAAAAGAAAGATCAGAGAAGAGAGGAGATGGGAATGAAAGGTGTCACACTTGAAGAAATCAGAAACATTATTTTGAAAAGTTATGAATGTTCAGAAGTTAGTGCTGAAGGTACAGAAGAATGGATTATGAGTCAGACCCTGTATTTTTACAGCACTGTATCAATACCTTAAAATATAAAAATGTTACCTGTTCTTTTAATTGTGTGTGTGTGATTAAAACTTATTTCTCTTTAAAAACAAGTTATTTTTCTTCCATTTTCAGCATACAATAATTAATTTAAATGGAAGGTTTTTTTTGTAGAAAATCCCAATTAATTCGGATAATTGGTGTTCTACTGAACAAGGGAAAGTTAAGCGACCGTTTCACTTTGATCAATTTTATAACTTAAATATCTGCAAAAACAACTGGAAATAAAGAATCACTATGACAAAGAACTCTTCGATCAGAGAGTATTTTTTTGGATATTATTTGCGCACTTGATAATAAATAATCGGAGCTGCAATTTAAAACAAATTCTGAGAGACAACAAAATGTCATCTTGGACAAAAATCATACTAATTACTGAAGTCCTGTGAGTGCTGACTAAGCAATTAATTATATTGTGGTTATAGTTTATTTCAGATCAACTATATAAAAGACTAGTATAATTCTAATCCATTTTAATAATATACTACATTATATATAGCAAGAAAAATGATTTGAGTTCAAATCAAGTTTTTACATTGATTATTTTTCCAGTTTGATTTTAATCATGCTTGCATTCATATGGATTACAAATTTCTAATCATACTTTCATTCATATACATTACAGTTTTTGAGGGGGGGAAATAATTTTTATTAAATAATAAGTATAAGAATAAAGTTATTTTCAAATATGTATAAGAGAAAATAATAAGAGCTTAAAATGAAAATAAAATTTAAAAAGAATGTTTAGAGATTTTAGGGAATATCTCATTCTGGGGAATCATCATTAAAATGTGTAAGAATTAAAATATGTATTGAATTTTACGCATTAAGGCATAACTAACAAAGTGTAATTTCCTCAAATTTTTGCAAATTTTTTTTCATTAACGTATAAAATCTTTGAAACAAGAATAAATGATTAAATATGAAATTTACAATTAATAATATAGGATAACATTGGTCCTAAACTTACTTTTTACATTTTAATAATAGTTTTAATACAATGATTTGGTTAAAAGTGATTTATAAGACCATATTAACTGTAGTTTATTAAAAACACAGACAATTCTTCTACATCCATTTGGAAAGTTTAAAAAATTTTCATAATTCTTGTAAATAAATATTAAAAAATTTTCATAATTCTTGTAAATAAATATTTAATTCATATTTAATATTAACCACACAAAATGATTAAATAAACATCCAAATCCGTGAATCTTCAAATTTTTTTTTTAAAAAATTCAATATTAAAAAACTGGAATCTTAGCACATTTTCTCTTAATTTTGAATGTTGAATTTTCAACTTTAAGAAAACTGCTAATCATTTGAATTTAAAATTTCAGCAAGAAAATGATTTTAAAAATTTTAGACTACAAAAATATTTGTATTGTTTCATATAAAATATATTAGACAAAAATATTTTTATTATCTAACAATACACTGAAAATGCTTATGTTGAAGTCACGGTATATTTTAATTTGAATAGTATATAAAAGAAATATAAACTATCATTTCTATAAAACTTTATCAGATTATTAAATTAAAATAACAACATTTATCGTACAAATGTCTTAATGCTTTAATGCTCATATAATTGATATAATCTGGCAACTTTTCTCAAATATTTTGGACGCAAACATAATTTTTCAAGTCTTTTGGATGAAAAAAATTCAAAGTTATGTCCAAAAACCCTTCAACTATATTTTAAAATTTATTATATATAAATTACTTGCATTTTAAATATTATAATTAATAAACCTAAAATATATATTTAGTAAAATAATGCTTAGTATATTTATATGAATCAAATATCATTTTATATAAATTCTTATATATTCGTATTTTATTTTTTAAAAAGTCTAGAATCTTTTTCCAGATTTAAATCGAATAAATTACAGGATTTGTTTTGCATCAAATTAAAACCAAAAATTTTATTTCCTTATATCAAATATTTCCATGTTAAATATTTATTTCCAAACTAAAATGTAATGCAAAAATTATCATTTAATTTCTCATATGCAATTGAGAATTAATGCCCAAATATATAAGTTAGTTTATTCATCATTTATTTGTTTATACGTATATTTATTTACAAAATGATGTGCCGTCATTTTTATATATAAATTTTCTTTGCCTACTCCCATTTTAAAGGATTGAATATTTCAAGATATTCTTTTTTAGATTTAAAACTTGATTAAATATCAAAATAATATAAAGATTACACTTTGCGTGATTACATATCTAGTCATATTTATTGCTTTGTTCCCATGTGTGTGGGTTAATACTTTTAGCATAGTTTAAAAATAAATTTTTTTGTTTCATAACTGAATTTTTTGACGCATGAATAATTCATTTACTTTCCTCTTTCCTTATATATATATATACTTTGGCGTTATCATTCTTATAAATAGTTCGGGTTAACTTAACTTTAGAAATTTCATTTTCCAAAACAAAGATTTATTATTTTCTTTGTAAGTTTTTTGAGTAAAAATTTCTGACTCAAATGAAATATCATTCCATTATCATAATATCAAACCGAAAAAGAAGGTTATGAATAAAATTTAAAAGTAACGGGAGCACGAAATTGATTATTTCACGGTAAAATTGTTAAATTATTCTGTTTTAATCATAAAATGATTACAAATCATTTATTATTCAAAAATTTTTTTCGTAATTTTGGTATATATAATTGTTCTCATACTTTTGCTATATTGATCGAGCAAAAACCGAAATTCATCACCAAAAAAATTTAATTAATATTTTTATTGCAAATTAAATTAAAAAGTTGATTTCATTTTACATAAAAATAAACAGCGTTAATTGAAATTCGGTAATATAAAGGAAGAAAAAGCACATTTTCACATAAAACAAAGCAGAATATTAAAAAAAAAATCATGCTAATTATTTAAATTTATTTAAAACTAAAAAAACAATGTAATAAATTTAACGGATTTTGAGAATTAATGGTAGAAATTTTCACTGATACTAAAAGAATTTATTCACAAAAATTAATTCCTAATGTAAATTTCGGAAAGAAATTAAGCGCAAAAATAACTATTAATTTATTCTATAATTAATTAATATTGCATTAAATTATTAAGAAGGTAGAAATGATAAAGACAGAAATAAATTTATGTATTTTATTGTTTAAAATATCTTTTCATAATGACAACTTTAATCATACTGAAACACCAAAAACACCTATCTTTTAAAGAAAAAAATTTTTCTGAATTCATAAATAAGTACTAAATGTGCTAATTTATGAACTGAATTTATTTTAACATTTTTTTATTTAAATTTATAATTACAATTGCATCATATTACATGTTGTCTTTTCCCATAACACTTCGGTGTTTCTAAGTATTCTTAATTTGAAGGTTCATAAACTTTTCTCCAGATTGACATTTTTCGTGAATTATTATATACTACAAGTCTATCTAAAGAACGCGAAAACAATTATATTCGAGTGATGGTACATTAAGTAAATGAAGGAAAATTATCAAATCTTTTGTACATAGCAAAGCATAAAGTTCATTGTACTAACAATTGGGTTTTTAAAATGGCAATTAACTATTTCAGATAGTGAACAATTTTGAAGATAACTTTAAAGCAAAAGGTACGAATTATGTGCGATGCATTATTACACAAATACGTGCTCTAAATTTCAGAAAGCAGCAGTAGTTAGCTATTATTTTTATGTTTATAATTAGCTCACGACAATGATAAAGCTGTCTACGATTTCATGAGAGAAAAAAGAATTTATGATGGTATTAATGCTAGTTATAAATAAGCATATTAGTAACTTTCAAAACAATCATTAAAAAACAATTAATATTTGATTAAGCAAAATTAAAAGCCTCTGAGAAGAGAATAAATACATAATCGCAAAGGACTACGCATGAAATCTTCACATCAACACTAAAATTAATAAAGAATAAAAACAAACGTAGTGGTACTGCTCTTTCTGAACTCTTGGGTTGCAACGAAGAAATCTATTACAAAGGTAAGAATGCTGTGTAAGACAATTGAGTCTCAACTATTTCATTAAAATAGTTGAGGTTCATCAGTCTTATCTTCGCAAGAATTCCGGAGAAAAATTATCCTATTTCGCCAGATCAATCCATTTATTATTCGACAGAAGATTATTAGAAGCATGTAATGTTTATAGGATAGTTTAATTAAATTCATTCATTTAGACAAAATATTTATTAAATGTTACGCATTTTACATAAAATCTCATCTTATATTCTTTCATTACACCTTTTTTTCATATACTTTTAAAATGTTAATTTTTATTTATCGTGTTAAATTTATGTTTATTTTTGCTCTATCATTGATAAATTGAAAACGGTTTACTCTATTTTTCGTAGAGATTATTAATGCGAAAATTTTAATATCGTAACATTTGGTGTAAGGAAAATTATGTCAAGGTCACATACATTGTAATAACAGAATTTTATTTTTTGGACTGAACAGTTCAGATTGCTTAAACTTTTTGACAGAATTCAACGATTCAATTCAACAATAATGAATTATTTTTTAAAAAAAATAAGTCGATAGCTTATTTAATTTTGAAATCATAATGTTAAAATAAGATTAGTCTAAATTATTATAAAATAATTCTTCAATTAATTTCTGAAATATATTGCATCGAACAATATTGTAAACCATTTAGTTTTAACTTAAAATCAACCAAGCTCTCATTAGGAAAAACTGGAGTTATGAAAGTTAATTTACAATGATAAGCTACTTAAATAATTAAATATAAAAATAATTAATTAAAAAATAAATATTAATAATATTTAAATTCTACAAAGTTAATTCTGTATTTTGCATCATAAGCAAGCAATTATTTGAATAGAAATACAAAGTTAATCGCTCAGTGACGTTCGAAGCAGCGACTTAAATTTACAGTAGAACATTTAAATAAAATCAGATTAAACAACTATACATATAAAGACTTTTTTAAAAAGTTTTAAAAAGGAAGTAATTTAAATACTTTCGGACTCGTCAGAAGATAAATCTGCAGAAATGTTGCCATCTGTGGAAGACATGTTTCTTTCTAGGAACAGATCCAAACATTAGCGCCCCAGTGACGAGAAGACAATAGTCGTTATTCAATGACGAAAGCCAATAATTCAACTCTTCAATTGGAAATAAAAATCTTATGGTGGGAAAAGTACGGTTTGATTTGGTTCAACGAATCAACGAGATGAATCACAGACGCACCTACCTCTTCGCATTCATTTATCACCAACTAGTTATTATCATCACTTCTCGCGTTATAAATGTACTTAAAGAAAATAGTAGGATATGCAAAGAGCGTGAAATTTTTGGGTTGATGACCTTTGAGTTTTCTCGCTTGCTTGGTTTTTCAAACAGTAAATAAATACTTCATAATTATTCAACAATACATGTTACTTTTAAATGCTTGAGCAAAATAAAAGTTGTATAAGCTTATTCATCTTATAATGATGGGTTTCAGAATCTCTCTCTCTTTTCTCCAAAACAAAATTATTAAATATATTCAACCATTTTGTAATTTTAAGTCACTATCGAACAACAAAGTCAAATCTGGAGAAATATTGGCCCATCCACGTCATACAAGAAAGATTGTGAGCCATAATCATCATGCATAAGAATGTATGGACAATACAAAATATTAAAGGTGGATTCCTCTTTAAAAAGTTACACAATAAGAAAATAGTTGGTCATCTATTTAAATTTTTGAAAATATGCTCTGAAAACAATTGTAAATTAAATATAGACATCTATGACATATGTATGATATCTGTTACCATACATTTCAACAAGCCATTCATTATGACTCGCAGAACGTTAATCACAAAAAAAAAGTTATCGTCACAGAAAATTGAAAAGAATTTATAACTTTATCAAAACCATGAATATTCCCCGGCAGGATTCAGATGTAAATCAACTTTTCTCAAATGCTTTTTGTTGAACATATTGGATTTCACACAAAACCATTTGAAAAAAAGCTGTAAAAAACTCATATTACTATCAATAATTTAGATATTTATCAAACAGAACTCATCATTGAATTTCCTATTCACAAAATCGAAACCACCAAATAACGAAACACCAAATAGCAATTATAATATTATCTGGAAAATCTTATTTAGTGATGTTATTAACATGATTTCAGCCGAATAGATTCTTGAATAGTTATCAAAGAAAAATTAGGCATTTGCATGAAATAGCAGAAAAATTATAGTTTGGTATCATGGCAATGACCCATATTGCTGGAAGCATTTTCCATCCAAGGAAAAAAAATTATTCATTTCTTATCTAGACCTTAATATACAGTCCGGGACTAGCTTGCATCTTTAAGAATGTATATAGAATCTAGAAAAGAATGAGGAAAGAACGAAAATAAATTTTCTAAATGAAAAATCAGCATTTTGAAATAACGATATCACTTTTTCTCATTTAAATTTGGCATGTAAACAACGCGGTTTTAATCAACAGAAAAACATATACCGATAGATATTCACAATAAAACATTTAAAAAAATTTTATTTAATGGACGTGAATTTCATAAATGTCATAAAAATATTTTTTAATGAAGTAATTTATCATTTTTGTTATCAGATGTCGACCTCCTTCTCTAAAAAAATACTTTGTATCTTCTTCAAATATTCACTATTGTCGATTTATCAAATGAATGTAAGATTTAGAACAAAAACAAATAAAACAAGTCATCTTCTACATATGACGCAAGATTTGCTGAATCCAGTAAATTAAAGACATTTTATTAAATTTAGATATAAGAAATATCATTATATATATATTTTATTATATAATACTAATTTAAATTATTTATATATAATTAGCATATAAACGATTCCAAAAATTACACCATACATGTTTTAATCCATTATTACCAGGTAATAAGTGGTTTCGTATTGTGTTTGAATGTGTGCATATTTAACGAGCTCATTAACATATTTCAAATGCAGTTATTTGCATGTATTAGCATAGGGACTCGTATGCCTTTATGCTTTCCCCATCATGATTTGATTTTTTTTCCAGTTAAGCAGCAGTATTTTTAATTCATTGACATCAAAATAAGAGTCTGTAAACTTATTTTTTCAGTTTAAATTTTGGAATTATTTTGGAAATAACATCTGTAAGAGAGTGAAAAATATTACTGGTCCCAAACAGGAAGAACTTTAATTCATGAGAGAAGCTGGAAGGTATGGCACAATAATCATAAATTCCATCTTTTTTACATAATGTTGAAATAGATATTTTGTTATATGCAAAATGAGCAGATTTTTTATAAAGAAATATTTCTCACTGAAGACTCACCGCAGTATAATGGCACGGCAGTGTTTTTCATAGCTTGCAAATCTCAGGTTTGATACAAGCCGCTGTTGAAGGAGAGAGGAGCGTTTGTCTTTTGCATGAACTTTTATCGAATGGGCTCTAGGAATCTCCGAGAATTGCAATTTGTAAATGCGACCGCATTGAAAAATTACTCTCACAAAGCAAAAAAAAACACGATGGATAATTAAATAATCCACAACAGCTTTCGACTGTTATGTCCAATCGTGTCATAATTTTTTTCCCTTTAATCAAAAAAATTTTTTTATTCAATTAAGCATCGCAGTGCCTTCGAGCTACATCATTCGGAAATTGGAATTAGATTATTCGTATTTCTCATAACATTAAAAAACACAAAAATAAAAAAACAATTAAGAAAAGAATTCAAGAGTTAAAATACGTCTTTATCAATTTTCCCTTAATTCGTTCCGACGCAATGAATAAACTTCCGAATTCCGCGAAAGCAGGCACGCGTTTCATGTAATCTACTATCAGTGATAACGGTTAAGGTTTGGTTAAAAGTGTATATCAAAACGCAAATAAAAATATAAAAGTTTAGTATTTTTATTGTTATCTGTTTGAACCTGATACATTACCAGTCAGTGAACCTGATGTAGACTTTTAACCTGCATTATGTTTAACTCCACAGATTACGTATCACATATATACAACCTAAATAGAAGCAAAATATATTCAGAAAAAAAAAATTAGAAAAGTCAACAGAGGAACAATAATTGTATGTCGCTATTGATCATAAGAATTCCATACGAAAAATTACACCCACTTTATATTTTCAGAATTCTTATATATATATATATATATATATATATATATATATATATATATATATATATATATATATATATATATATTCTTCACAAATAAATCTTAATTCTGCTGCATAAAAAAAAAAGATATCAATTCTTGGAAGAAGAATTGGACGTGAAATTTTGGATGGAAAAAATTAATTTGATGACCAGAATTTATTTTCGCAGCTGTTTAGAAGTAAATTTCTTTAAAAATTCTTAATTGTCCCGATTGTCACATTTATAATTAAAATTTCAACATAAAAGAACCACAACTGTTTCGCAATTCATGGTAATCTTGATATATAGTTGGCAATACGAATAATGCAATTGTTTTGATATTTTTGTATTGATTCATTTGACCAAAAAGTTTTTCTCTCTTCCCCTCCCCCCCCATATGTAGCCGAGCTGGCAGCCGAATGGTTAGCGCTCTTGTCTTCGGTTCAACAGTTCGTGGGTTTGAATCCCACCTTGGGCATGGATGTTTGTAGTGGTTCGGATTCCACTTAAACCGTAAGTCCCGGTCTAATTAGCCCTCGTGTGCAAAAAATGACCGTTGGGCGACAAACAAACCAAACCAAACCCCCCTTCCCCATATGTAAGCATTTGCCATTGGATTTGTATAAAATACAGCGGAAAGAACTTAATATTTTCAGTTTCTGTACTTCCCAAAAGTTTTGACTCCTGGAGTTCTGAGTTTTATATGTGTAAATATAGTTATAGTGTATACCACCTTTGTGGTGTGTTGAGTTCAATTTTAAAGTGATCAATTGAGATATGAGCAACTCAAAGCACTTATGCACGGCTGAAAATAAACCTCATCGGTTGTTACAAAATATTCAGATTTTATCGCTTAATGTTCAAAACATACCTAATGTACCTAATAAGATATAGACATTATTCAAAACAAACCTAATGCCTCTGAAAATGTACCCATGTCAGTGGACATACATTTAGGCTTGCAATATATTGCAGCAAAAAAGATTATTTTTGCATTTAAACTTGGAGCTTACCCTATGTATAATCATATATGTGACCTAGCACAAGAGGACAATTGTCTTTCCTTGACGGCTGTATTGTGGAAGTGGAAGATATCGGAGAGCCCCTCCCCCACACCTTTTTAAAATGATTACATTCATTAACTCAGTTTCCATATCAAGAAAGTTAGTTAGTTGTACCATGAAGTTAATTAAATTATAATTTTTACCATGAAGATCACAAAATATAAGTATATAGTGACAGTTTTATACAATTTATTTAATTTCCAAATCATTTATACCGACAGAATAATTCATTTCAAAATCAGTTTAGTGAACGAATGTACCCTTAGACAATTTTCAACAAATTTTTTGAAATAAGGAGTAAGATTGCGTGTAGAAATTTCCAGCACAGCTTGCAAAATCCTGTCGGACAACTTGCCTTTTTTATTTAATATTGTTGTTAATCCTCATCGACATATGCTTGTAAAAAGTTCTCGTGAAAATTTCTAACAAATACATATGGTACAAATACATTTTTACATATGGTATTGTTTGCAAAGATTTGAAAAAGTCAATTAATCCTAGAATCTTCCATCACACTGTAATTTGACAGCAAATCAATAAGTGTGTGTGCACCAGCATATTTCCCTGTACCTAACGCAAAGTTGGGACCAACTAATTAGGTGGAAGTTGCCGAATGAGTCTTCATAATTTTATGGCAGAAACCAAGCAGAAGACCTCTTAATACTTGATCTACCATCCTCAAAGGTATTATTTCATTTAGACAACATATTTAACAGGCCCCAAATCATCTTAATGAACACGACGAATCATTGCTTAAGTCGGGATTTGCACACGCGAACTTTCGATAACGAGAGGCCCGAAAATGGAGAAAATCAAACTGCAACATCTGAAGTGCATCAGCAACAATAACAAGTCAAATTGCATTTAGACTCAATTTCCACTTTTAGTATTGTAAATTTTAATTTTTAACTTCAATTTTTACTATAGTCAGAATGTTAGTCGATAGTTATTCATCTTTTTGTTTTCTTATTTTGATTAATTTTTACTTGTTATAAAAGTTTCGTTCGCGTGTAAGTCCTAAGGTGAACGCTCTAGTGCGAAATGAATCCTTGATCCGTTAGGTGAAATTTTCCCTTAAAAGTAGATTTTTCAGATTGTTTAGGTGGGCCAAAATTTTTACGCGAGTCACTATTTTACAGCTAACTCATGCCTCATTATGATTTAAAGTTTGTCTTAAGATAAAGTTTTGTTTTGCTGAATATAATGTTTTGATTAAAAAAAAATATTCTTAAACTCTGTCTCTATTAACAGTTGCAAGATAATCTAAATAATCAATTAATATTGCCATACTGGAAATACATTTCTTATGGCGAATTAATGAAAAAGTAATAATTAAACATTTAAATTTATTAACACATGAATTTAAAGAGTCAGAATTTGAAACATCATCATGATAAGAAAAATTTTCGATTTAATGATAAACATATTTTTTTTAATTAATATATTTATTTAAACTAATAAACTTAAAATATTCAACACTGGTTTCTGTTAAGATTTCTGACACTAATTTTTAAATAATGAAGAAATATAAAAACTCACAAAAAAAGATGAAATATTCTAAAATAAATGAAAAAATGTACTAAAAACCATGATATAACCAAAAAGAGACTTTGGGCACATACAAAATTTTGCATCAATAAAAAATATTAATGATATTATGAATTTAAGAAACTTTGTCACTCTACATTTCTGGAGTCAACGATTTTTATGAAAAAAAAATCCTGGTAATAATAAAATGATACCAGTGTGTAATTCTAAAAAATTCCTATTTTCATAAATAGATGTGTAATTTTTTACAATTTTATTTTTCAATAAATGTTGATCAAAAAAATATCAAAAATACTTTCAAGTAAAATCCTAAGCTCAAAATAGCCCTCATCATATTTTAAAACTTAAAATAACAAAAAGATTAAATGCATCAAATTAAAAGTTTAAAAATACTTATTGTAAACTATTTTAGAAAAAAATGAGAAAAGCATCCTGAATGTATTTCCAACCACTCAAAAATTGATGTTTCTGAGAAAGTCTAAAAAAAAATTAACTACAAAATACCGTTTTTTAATAAATGAAGCAATATTTAACACTAGTACATATTATATATAAATTCTAACATACATGTATACGCCAAGAAAGAATGAGGGAGATAAACACAAACGCAAGTGTGTGTGTATGCATATATACGTAAGTGATGATAAAATTAATCCTAACTTTGAGTGCGTTATTCAAAATTAATCTAATATTTGTGAGCTTTAATATGTTTTTAGGTAATTTTTAGGATAACATAAAAATATAGATTCCTGGTATCATTTAGAAACAGTAGTGCAATATTTCAAAAATACATCATTAATTTCTCTTTCACAAATTATTGAAAAATAATAAAACGCTTTAATTGTTACTCTATTAAACACATGTTTAAAACGTATCCATCATTCACTATTAGGATATAAAAAACTTATGATATTCATTTCATATTATTTTTCAAATACGTGCTACAAAATTTTTGAATTAAACTATCTTCATGGTATCTAGTGCTGCCATCTATCGATGTAATTGAGAAACCTCTATTCAAATCCTTTAAGATTATATTTAGTAGAAAAATTTTACAGTAATTAAAGAATTTAATATAAGCTTAAATAATAATTACCCCAAATAAATTTTTTGGAAATATTACAACAAATAAATTAAATAATCTAAATATTAAACTACATGGCAATTCACAATTTTCAATATTTTAAAAATATTGAAAAAGTATGAATTGCTATATTGCCATATTGTGAATTGTATTTTAAATTGTAAATATATTAATTATTTCAAATATGAAATAAGTCAAATGTAATCAGTTTTATCAATTTTGATATGTATATAGTTTAAATTATACTTTGTAACAGCATTGGTTTTCTTTGACAAACATTTCTCGTCAGTAAAAACAAAAATTAAATATTTAAAAATATTATCTTATGATAAAATCTATTCCAAAAAAAAAACTGTCATACCAAGGGTTAAGCAATTTGAGAATGTTCACGAAAAAATTCCCGGCAAATGTCTATATGTATATTATTAAAGGTATGTTTTATCTTCAAGAAAAGATAGTAAACAGCAATAAAAACCAAAATTACATATAAAACTGGAAATATATCCATATTGAGGTAAAAGGCCATCAGGACACTAAAAATTCGATACAGAAAACAGTGAAAAGTATCTCATTACAATTTTAAAACACTGCTATATTGCAAGAGATCAGTGAATGAAATGATCAAATTTCGTCCAAATTGAAACAAATATGAGTGAATAATCAATTATACAATGCACACAACATTGGAAGTTTTCCCTATAAAAGTAATTATGCTTAATAGTCAAATTACATACAAAATGAACATCCATGAACATATTGGTAAAACAAAATATGTTTATTTTCAAAGATTTTTATTTTAATGAAAATAATGCCTTTATGAATTTTCTGCCAAGCTAACTATGCAAATTTTTGATCAAAAGATAATGGAAAGTTTCAGCTAAATTAACAGTTTTCAGTTTCACTAAAAAAATTATTTCACTGTATATTATGAAATATATGCACTAAAAAAATTACATGTTATTACATACATGTATTTATAATTTTTTTTTTATTTTAGATTTTTTTATATTAAATTTTTCTATACAAGTAGTATATTCTTAAATATTGGAAAAACAAAGCACATTTATAGCCAAATATAATTATTTTAATAAAATTAGTGCCTTTATGAATTTTCTGCCGTGCTAACTTTTGCAAACTGTTTATCAAAAGACAATGTAAAGTTTCAGCTAAATTAACCAGTTTCACTGAAAAAATTATTTTCAGTAAAATATATTGATATACATTTCACTAAAAAAAATTACATACGTTACTCTACATACATGTATTTATTAAATATGTGTATTTTGATGCCATCTAAAACATGAAAAGAAAACTAATTATGCAAAATTTAAGAAAATTTAATTTATAATTTACAAAAAATATTATACATAAAGATTAGAATTCAAATTTCCACAAATTTTTTTAAAAATAATGAAAAATATCAATTAGTTTTTAATCCCTTTCAATTTTCTTTAAATATATTCATGTGTTTTTTATCACTTTTAATCATGTGAACTTACATACAAGCCATAATATGTAGAGACAAATAAATTTGCAAGTAGCTATTTCATATTTTACGTATAATACTCAATATTCTATTGTGTTCATTAATTTAAAGACAAACACAGAGTTAGTTACACATTTTTGAAGCATGTCATTTTTATTACTATTCAACGCAAATAAAAACAATACTTTATTTTGATATTTTATTTTGTTAGGAAATATCTTTAATAGAGACTGAAAAATCATCTTCAATGCACGAATTTCAGAAATACAATTATGAAATATTGCTTAGCTTCAATTATGAAATATATTAATTTAAATGAAATACATTAATTCAAATATGTTTTTTATACTAATTATCCTATTTATCTGCAATAATTTGATTAATTTTATTTAATTATTTTTTATTTAATATAATTTCAGCCCAAAACAATTCCTAATGAAAATAGCTCAATGATAAACATAACATCAAAATTAAATTATGCAAAAAATGAGAGGTAATTTTACTATATATGAAATTTTATAAAACTAATTCAAGTTTTTTTTTTTTTTCAAGTCTGAAACTGATATACTATCAGCATATATCTAAACTAGTTTAACTATTAATTTGTTTATAAAACAAGACCATAATCTAAAATAGTCTACAATTTCTCTTTTAATTTAACAATTGCTTAATGTTTTATTAATAATTTACTTAAATATAATATAGTGTTATATAGAAAATATGAAAAAAAATTTCTCTTTTTTTTTAAATGGAGTATTAATATTTCATACAAAATAAAAATTATTCAAATCACTACAAAAAAAACTGGCTAATTACTGTCTAATAATTCATGAGAATACCATCCACCACTGCTATTTTTCTGTTTTTAAAATGTTTGATATATAATTATAATGATAGGTTAACTAATGACACTTTATATACTTTTAATGAAAGCATTTATAGTCTAGGCAGGCTATAGGAGTCATTTCCGGTCCTTATGAAAGACAGAAACTTTCCTATTATTTTAATTTAAACAAATATAATGTAAAATGCTGTAATGTGGAAGAATATCCAACAAAAAATCATTTTAATATGAATATGATTTAATGATTTATAATGGCATGCATTTAGGAGGTATCTTGATTCCTTGATTCTAAAACTATAAATTTCAAAACATTTTAAGAGAATTGAATTCATATTTAATATAAGTGTTTATCAGGTTATTATCTAATTTTGTAAATGGACATTCTATTTCACAACAATATTTACATAATTAATAAACAATGATCATATTTTCTTTTAAAAAGAAAAAATGTGAATTATAATTAATAATGTAAGTTTATATATAAGGATAAAATATGACATTCAAAAGTAAACATTTATACAAAATAATAAATTTCAACAAGCATGTAAAAATTTTATAGTTTGTATTGTGGTTTACATATGTTAGTTTCAAAAAATTTATAATTTGTAATAAAGTAGAATCAAACATGCAATTATCATATGGGGGATAATATTTAGTTTACAATGAGAAACTTTCACATTGAAGCAAACCTAATGCATGAATAAGCAGTAAATATAGGAAACATTTATATTACATCTAAAATTATAATTTCATTAATTATTGTCAAATCAAACAATTTGCACTTGCAGACTGAATTCAATTAATCAGTTAATAATAAAGACTCTAAGGTAATAAGCTAATAAAAAGAATTGTTTTTATTATCAAGCAATATGAAATGGTCTATAATACAATAAGAAGAATTTAATCATATTGTGTAATAACCTAAAGATAACAATTTGCTGCAAAAATAGCAGACAATAATTCTAAAATAAAAGCAGTGATTGAAGCTTGAGATTTGGATATATTTTTAAAAAAGGGCTTTTTGATTTTGAATTAACAATATTAAAAGTGTGGGGTAATATAGTTGATTTGAAAGTAATTCTTAATTCCTAGTAACTTAAATTTATGAATGCATTTGGACTTTTACTAAATTAAATTTGATCGAAGGTTTTATTAACATCTTCATATAAGATATATTTTCAATAATTTTACAAACATGTTTTTGGTAAATATTTGAATAAACTATTTGCCATATACTTATAATATTAATGTGAGCCTTTAAAAGTTTGATTGAATACTTTATTTAAAAAGATTTTTCAATAATCACTCTCTCTTGAGCAACTATAGTGTTATATATATATTCAGAAAAAAAGCTCTGGATTGCTTTGAATTTCATAATTTTTAGAACTTTTTCATCTGATTCCCTTTCTAAAATACCATGAGCAATAAGAAACTTGATTAATATCTCTTTTTAATCATGTAACATTTACTTTTGTTTGTTTTATTATCAGTTGTTATATCATTCTTGCCCTCCAAAAAATCATAAAAAAAACTCCAATATTAATACTAGTGGAACTATCTTTAACAAGTCGGTTCAATTTTTGCATTTGCTGATGACACTGACATAGTTGCCTGTGCTCCTGAGTCACTTAGAGAGGCTTTTATATATCTAGAAGATGCAGCTAGATAAATGAATTTAACAATCAAACAAAATGAAACTAAGTACATGCCATGCAGTGATAACAGCAGTCCATATTTTGAAATTAGGAATTACAAATTTGAAATTGTTAGCAAATTTAAATATTTAGGATTAGAAATTAATACTCTGAATGATTTAATGCCTGAGATCTGTAGTAGAGTCACAGATGCTAACCGATGTTTTTTTCAGTCTCAAAAAATACTTGAAGTCTAACTTAGTTAGCAGAAAAATGAAAATTCTAATATACAAAAGCTTAATCAGACCTATTCTTACATACTCTGCTGAGACCAGGGCAATAACAGAAAAAGTTAAAAGTATCATTTCTTGTTTTGAAAGAAAAATTTTGAGAATTATTTTTAGAGGCATTAAATGTCACAATATCTGGAGAAAAACAAACTCTGAATTTTATTAATCTTTTAAAGAACTAGACATACTAAAATATATAAGGATTCAGAGAATTAAATGGGCAGAATGGATGAAAATTGTGAAACAAGAAAGATCTTCTCAGACCATTTGGTACCCAAAAAAGGCATCCAAAGAAGAAGACCCACAAAGGTGGCTCGCCTGTTTGGAAACATACTTAAGAACTTTAAAAATAACTAGCTAGATGTCCATAACCAATGCCAGAAGAGCATGAATTTCAATTATGAGGAAGGCAAGGCCCATCCTAGGCTCTCTAGCCATTGAAGAAGAAGATATTATTCAATATTTTTAGCATTATTGAAACTATTATGGAACAAATAGTGTATACATTTCAGATTTGTTTGCTATGGAGTTTATATAACAGAAAAATATTTTAAAGAATGCAATACATTGAAAGAAACCAAGGTGGATTAGTGAAAGTAATTTTGCAGATGAATAAATTTTTGTCGAGGATCAATTATCATTTACTAATTTAAAGAACAAATAACCAAAGGAATAAAAGACTTATACCAAGTATTTCATGTCTAGGATGTGAATAATGTTTTTTATTTGATATTAATGCTTTAGAAACGAGTTCAACTGGAAATGTTTTTAAGGTATTATTGGTATAATTTAAGATTTCTTTTGTACTTTTTGCTAGCAGCTCCATTTGATATTATCATTATAAAATATAAGTTTTTATACATTTGATTACATATAATAAGTTATGGAGAATTTATGCTCAAATTTTATTATATTTATTTATTTCATGGTTTCAGTATTTGGAAGATTTTGAATTATGTACTTTTTACATTTACTGAAATGCAACAAACAAATATAAATGATTGAAGTACTTTGCATTAATGAAGTAATCAAATGTACAAAAATATTTCAAACATATTAATAAAACACTACATTAACAAAACATTTATAGACTCAAATTTGTAACCCACATAAGGTAAATCATTTTAAATAGTTTTTAATATCATCAAAAAATTTTGATATTAATTTTTTAAATAATTCGTTTTGACCAAAAATTACTCAGTTCAGTCCATTTTTATTACAAAAATAAGCCATATACTTTGTTTTCCAAAAGATGAATTTACTATTTTTAAGATGTTGTTATGATAAAGTAATATACATGATGGTTAAAAAGAAAACATTAAAAAAAGTATTCTAAGTTCTTGATTTCAAATTCAAAGAAGAGTTAAAATGTTTTTGATGGTGGATATTAATATAATTTTTCCATATTGTAATAGCATAGATATTGATATTTCAGAGGAAAACGTGATTACTAGGAATAAATCATAAACAATATGGAATCATTGGAATTGGAAGAATGGTTTACTTATCATAAGAACATTTTATGAAAATAAGTGAAGTAATGTCACCATTAGACAAGCATGTCATAGTAAGAAAAGGATGACTGGTGAAATATCTTTAATAGAAAATATCTTTAATAGGAAATATCTTTAATAGAGACTGAAAAATCATCTTCAATGCATGAATTTTAGAAATACAATTAGGAAATATTGCTTAGCTTCGATTACGAAATATATTAACTTAAATGAAATATATTAATTCAAATATGTTTTCCATATTAATTATCATATATATCTGCAATAATTTGAATAATTTTATTTAATTATTTTTTATTTAATATAATTTCAGCCCAAAACAATTCCTAATGAAAATAGCTCAATGATAATCATAACATCAAAATTAAATTATGCAAAAAATGAGAGGTAATTTTACTATATATCAAATTTTATAAAACTAATTCAAGTTTTTTTTTTTTCAAGTCTGAAACTGATATACTATCAGCATATATCTAAACTAGTTTAACTATTAATTTGTTTATAAAACAAGACCATAATCTAAAATAGTCTACAATTTCTCTTTTAATTTAACAATTGCTTAATGTTTTATTAATAATTTACTTAAATATAATATAGTGTTATATAGAAAATATAAAAAACAATTTCTCTCTTTTTTTAAATAGAGTATTAATATTTCATACAAAATAAAAATCATTCAAATCACTACAAAAAAAAATCTAGCTAATAATTCATGAGAATACCATCCACCACTGTTATTTTTTTGTTTTTGTATTTTAAAATGTTTGATATTTAATTATACTGATAGGTTAACTAATGACACTATATATACTTTTAATGAAATCATTTATAGTCTAGGCAGGCAATAAGTCATTACCGGTCATTATGAATGAGAGAAACTTTCCTATTATTTTAATTTAAACAAATATAATGAAAAATGTTGTAATGTGGAAGAATATCCAACAAAAAATCATTTTAATATGAATATGATTTAATGATTTATAATGGCATGCATTTAGGAGGTATCTTGATTCAATGATTCTAAAACTATAAATTTCAAAACATTTTAAAAGAATTGAATTAATATTTAATATAAGTGTTTATCAGGTTAGTATCTAATTTTGTAAATGGACATTCTATTTCACAACAATATTTACATAATTAATAAACAATGATCATATTTTCTTTTAAAAAGAAAAATGTGAATTATAATTAATAATGTAAGTTTATATATAAGGATAAAATATGACATTCAAAAGTAAACATTTATACAAAATAATAAATTTCAACAAGCATGTAAAAATTTTATAGTTTGTATTGTGGTTTACATATGTTAGTTCCAAAAAATTTGTAATTTTAATAAAGTAGAATCAAACATGCAATTATCATATGGGGGATAATATTTGGTTTACAATGAGAAACTTTCACATTGAAGAAAACCTAATGCATGAATAAGCAGTAAATATAGGAAACATTTATATTACATCGAAAATTATAATTTCATTAATTATTGTCAAATCAAACAATTTGCACTTGCAGACTGAATTCAATTAATCAGTTAATAATAAAGACTCTAAGGTAATAAGCTAATAAAAAGAATTGTTTTTATTATCAAGCAATATGAAATGGCCAATATTACAATAAGAAGAATTTAATCATATTGTGTAATAACCTAAAGATAACAATGAGCTGCAAAAATAGCAGACAATAATTCTAAAATAAAAGCAGTGATTGAAGCTTGAGATTTGGATATATTTTTAAAAAAGGGCTTTTTGATTTTGAATTAACAATATTAAAAGTGTGGGGTAACATAGTTGATTTGAAAGTAATTCTTAATTCCTAGTAACTTAAATTTATGAATGCATTTGGACTTTTACTAAATTAAATTTGATTGAAGGTTTTATTAACATCGTCATGTAAGATATATTTACAATAATTTTGCAAACATGTTTTTGGTAAATATTTGAATAAACTATTTGCCATATACTTATAATATTAATGTGAGCCTTAACAAGTTTGATTGAATATTTTACTTTCAGAAGATTTTTCAATAATCACTCTCTCTTGAGCAACTATAGTGTTATATATATATTCAGAAAAAAAGCTCTGGATTGCTTTGAATTTCATAATTTTTAGAACTTTTTCATCTGATTCCCTTTCTAAAATACCATGAGCAATAAGAAACTTGATTAATATCTCTTTTTAATCATGTAACATTTACTTTTGTTTGTTTTATTATCCGTTTTTATATCATTCTTGCCCTCTAAAAAATCATAAAAAAAACTCCAACATTAATACTAGTGGAACTATCTTTAACAAGTCGGTTCAATTTTTGCATTTGCTGATGACACTGACATAGTTGCCTGTGCTCCTGAATCACTTAGAGAGGCTTTTATATATCTAGAAGATGCAGCTAGATAAATGAATTTAACAATCAAACAAAATGAAACTAAGTACATGCCATGCAGTGATAACAGCAGTCCATATTTTGAAATTAGGAATTACAAATTTGAAATTGTTAGCAAATTTAAATAATTAGGATTAGAAATTAATACTCTGAATGATTTAATGCCTGAGATCTGTAGTAGAGTCACAGATGCTAACCGATGTTTTTTTCAGTCTCAAAAAATACTTGAAGTCTAACTTAGTTAGCAGAAAAATGAAAATTCTAATATACAAAAGCTTAATCAGACATATTCTTAGATACTCTGCTGAGACCAGGGCAATAACAGAAAAAGTTAAAAGTATCATTTCTTTTTTGAAAGAAAAATTTTGAGAATTATTTTTAGAGGCATTAAATGTCACAATATCTGGAGAAAAACAAACTCTGAATTTTATTAATCTTTTAAAGAACTAGACATACTAAAATATATAAGGATTCAGAGAATTAAATGGGCAGAATGGATGAAAATTGTGAAACAAGAAAGATCTTCTCAGACCATTTGGCACCCAAAAAAGGCATCCAAAGAAGAAGACCCACAAAGGTGGCTCGCCTGTTTGGAAACATACTTAAGAACTTTAAAAATAACTAGCTAGATGTCCATAACCAATGCCAGAAGAGCATGAATTTCAATTATGAGGAAGGCAAGGCCCATCCTAGGCTCTCTAGCCATTGAAGAAGAAGATATTATTCAATATTTTTAGCATTATTGAAACTATTATGGAACAAATAGTGTATACATTTCAGATTTGTTTGCTATGGAGTTTATATAACAGAAAAATATTTTAAAGAATGCAATACATTGAAAGAAACCAAGGTGGATTAGTGAAAGTAATTTTGCAGATGAATAAATTTTTGTCGAGGATCAATTATCATTTACTAATTTAAAGAACAAATAACCAAAGGAATAAAAGACTTATACCAAGTATTTCATGTCTAGGATGTGAATAATGTTTTTTATTTGATATTAATGCTTTAGAAACGAGTTCAACTGGAAATGTTTTTAAGGTATTATTGGTATAATTTAAGATTTCTTTTGTACTTTTTGCTAGCAGCTCCATTGATATTATCATTATAAAATATAAGTTTTTATACATTTGATTACATATAATAAGTTATGGAGAATTTATGCTCAAATTTTATTATATTTATTTATTTCATGGTTTCAGTATTTGGAAGATTTTGAATTATGTACTTTTTACATTTACTGAAATGCAACAAACAAATATAAATGATTGAAGTACTTTGCATTAATGAAGTAATCAAATGTACAAAAATATTTCAAACATATTAATAAAACACTACATTAACAAAACATTTATAGACTCAAATTTGTAACCCACATAAGGTAAATCATTTTAAATAGTTTTTAATATCATCAAAAAATTTTGATATTAATTTTTTAAATAATTCGTTTTGACCAAAAATTACTCAGTTCAGTCCATTTTTATTACAAAAATAAGCCATATACTTTGTTTTCCAAAAGATGAATTTACTATTTTTAAGATGTTGTTATGATAAAGTAATATACATGATGGTTAAAAAGAAAACATTAAAAAAAGTATTCTAAGTTCTTGATTTCAAATTCAAAGAAGAGTTAAAATGTTTTTGATGGTGGATATTAATATAATTTTTCCATATTGTAATAGCATAGATATTGATATTTCAGAGGAAAACGTGATTACTAGGAATAAATCATAAACAATATGGAATCATTGGAATTGGAAGAATGGTTTACTTATCATAAGAACATTTTATGAAAATAAGTGAAGTAATGTCACCATTAGACAAGCATGTCATAGTAAGAAAAGGATGACTGGTGAAATATCTTTAATAGAAAATATCTTTAATAGGAAATATCTTTAATAGAGACTGAAAAATCATCTTCAATGCATGAATTTTAGAAATACAATTAGGAAATATTGCTTAGCTTCGATTACGAAATATATTAACTTAAATGAAATATATTAATTCAAATATGTTTTCCATATTAATTATCATATATATCTGCAATAATTTGAATAATTTTATTTAATTATTTTTTATTTAATATAATTTCAGCCCAAAACAATTCCTAATGAAAATAGCTCAATGATAATCATAACATCAAAATTAAATTATGCAAAAAATGAGAGGTAATTTTACTATATATCAAATTTTATAAAACTAATTCAAGTTTTTTTTTTTTCAAGTCTGAAACTGATATACTATCAGCATATATCTAAACTAGTTTAACTATTAATTTGTTTATAAAACAAGACCATAATCTAAAATAGTCTACAATTTCTCTTTTAATTTAACAATTGCTTAATGTTTTATTAATAATTTACTTAAATATAATATAGTGTTATATAGAAAATATAAAAAACAATTTCTCTCTTTTTTTAAATAGAGTATTAATATTTCATACAAAATAAAAATCATTCAAATCACTACAAAAAAAAATCTAGCTAATAATTCATGAGAATACCATCCACCACTGTTATTTTTTTGTTTTTGTATTTTAAAATGTTTGATATTTAATTATACTGATAGGTTAACTAATGACACTATATATACTTTTAATGAAATCATTTATAGTCTAGGCAGGCAATAAGTCATTACCGGTCATTATGAATGAGAGAAACTTTCCTATTATTTTAATTTAAACAAATATAATGAAAAATGTTGTAATGTGGAAGAATATCCAACAAAAAATCATTTTAATATGAATATGATTTAATGATTTATAATGGCATGCATTTAGGAGGTATCTTGATTCAATGATTCTAAAACTATAAATTTCAAAACATTTTAAAAGAATTGAATTAATATTTAATATAAGTGTTTATCAGGTTAGTATCTAATTTTGTAAATGGACATTCTATTTCACAACAATATTTACATAATTAATAAACAATGATCATATTTTCTTTTAAAAAGAAAAATGTGAATTATAATTAATAATGTAAGTTTATATATAAGGATAAAATATGACATTCAAAAGTAAACATTTATACAAAATAATAAATTTCAACAAGCATGTAAAAATTTTATAGTTTGTATTGTGGTTTACATATGTTAGTTCCAAAAAATTTGTAATTTTAATAAAGTAGAATCAAACATGCAATTATCATATGGGGGATAATATTTGGTTTACAATGAGAAACTTTCACATTGAAGAAAACCTAATGCATGAATAAGCAGTAAATATAGGAAACATTTATATTACATCGAAAATTATAATTTCATTAATTATTGTCAAATCAAACAATTTGCACTTGCAGACTGAATTCAATTAATCAGTTAATAATAAAGACTCTAAGGTAATAAGCTAATAAAAAGAATTGTTTTTATTATCAAGCAATATGAAATGGCCAATATTACAAGAAGAATTTAATCATATTGTGTAATAACCTAAAGATAACAATGAGCTGCAAAAATAGCAAACAATAATTCTAAAATAAAAGCAGTGATTGAAGCTTGAGAATTGGATATATTTTTAAAAAAGGGCTTTTTGATTTTGAATTAACAATATTAAAAGTGTGAGGTAATATAGTTGATTTGAAAGTAATTCTTAATTCCTAGTAACTTAAATTTATGAATGCATTTGGACTTTTACTAAATTAAATTTGATTGAAGGTTTTATTAACATCGTCATATAAGATATATTTACAATAATTTTACAAACATGTTTTTGGTAAATATTTGAATAAACTATTTGCTATATACTTATAATATTAATGTGAGCCTTAACAAGTTTATTGAATATTTTACTTTCAGAAGATTTTTCAATAATCACTCTCTCTTGAGCAACTATAGTGTTATATATATTCAGAAAAAAAGCTCTGGATTGCTTTGAATTTCATAATTTTTAGAACTTTTTCATCTGATTACTTTTCTAAAATACCATGAGCAATAAGAAACTTGATTAATATCTCTTTTTAATCATGTAACATTTACTTTTGTTTGTTTTATTATCCGTTTTTATATCATTCTTGCCCTCTAAAAAATCATAAAAAAAACTCCAACATTAATACTAGTGGAACTATCTTTAACAAGTCGGTTCAATTTTTGCATTTGCTGATGACACTGACATAGTTGCCTGTGCTCCTGAATCACTTAGAGAGGCTTTTATATATCTAGAAGATGCAGCTAGATAAATGAATTTAACAATCAAACAAAATGAAACTAAGTACATGCCATGCAGTGATAACAGCAGTCCATATTTTGAAATTAGGAATTACAAATTTGAAATTGTTAGCAAATTTAAATAATTAGGATTAGAAATTAATACTCTGAATGATTTAATGCCTGAGATCTGTAGTAGAGTCACAGATGCTAACCGATGTTTTTTTCAGTCTCAAAAAATACTTGAAGTCTAACTTAGTTAGCAGAAAAATGAAAATTCTAATATACAAAAGCTTAATCAGACATATTCTTAGATACTCTGCTGAGACCAGGGCAATAACAGAAAAAGTTAAAAGTATCATTTCTTTTTTGAAAGAAAAATTTTGAGAATTATTTTTAGAGGCATTAAATGTCACAATATCTGGAGAAAAACAAACTCTGAATTTTATTAATCTTTTAAAGAACTAGACATACTAAAATATATAAGGATTCAGAGAATTAAATGGGCAGAATGGATGAAAATTGTGAAACAAGAAAGATCTTCTCAGACCATTTGGCACCCAAAAAAGGCATCCAAAGAAGAAGACCCACAAAGGTGGCTCGCCTGTTTGGAAACATACTTAAGAACTTTAAAAATAACTAGCTAGATGTCCATAACCAATGCCAGAAGAGCATGAATTTCAATTATGAGGAAGGCAAGGCCCATCCTAGGCTCTCTAGCCATTGAAGAAGAAGATATTATTCAATATTTTTAGCATTATTGAAACTATTATGGAACAAATAGTGTATAAATTTCAGATTTGTTTGCTATGGAGTTTATATAACAGAAAAATATTTTAAAGAATGCAATACATTGAAAGAAACCAAGGTGGATTAGTGAAAGTAATTTTGCAGATGAATAAATTTTTGTCGAGGATCAATTATCATTTACTAATTTAAAGAACAAATAACCAAAGGAATAAAAGACTTATACCAAGTATTTCATGTCTAGGATGTGAATAATGTTTTTTATTTGATATTAATGCTTTAGAAACGAGTTCAACTGGAAATGTTTTTAAGGTATTATTGGTATAATTTAAGATTTCTTTTGTACTTTTTGCTAGCAGCTCCATTGATATTATCATTATAAAATATAAGTTTTTATACATTTGATTACATATAATAAGTTATGGAGAATTTATGCTCAAATTTTATTATATTTATTTATTTCATGGTTTCAGTATTTGGAAGATTTTGAATTATGTACTTTTTACATTTACTGAAATGCAACAAACAAATATAAATGATTGAAGTACTTTGCATTAATGAAGTAATCAAATGTACAAAAATATTTCAAACATATTAATAAAACACTACATTAACAAAACATTTATAGACTCAAATTTGTAACCCACATAAGGTAAATCATTTTAAATAGTTTTTAATATCATCAAAAAATTTTGATATTAATTTTTTAAATAATTCGTTTTGACCAAAAATTACTCAGTTCAGTCCATTTTTATTACAAAAATAAGCCATATACTTTGTTTTCCAAAAGATGAATTTACTATTTTTAAGATGTTGTTATGATAAAGTAATATACATGATGGTTAAAAAGAAAACATTAAAAAAAGTATTCTAAGTTCTTGATTTCAAATTCAAAGAAGAGTTAAAATGTTTTTGATGGTGGATATTAATATAATTTTTCCATATTGTAATAGCATAGATATTGATATTTCAGAGGAAAACGTGATTACTAGGAATAAATCATAAACAATATGGAATCATTGGAATTGGAAGAATGGTTTACTTATCATAAGAACATTTTATGAAAATAAGTGAAGTAATGTCACCATTAGACAAGCATGTCATAGTAAGAAAAGGATGACTGGTGAAATATCTTTAATAGAAAATATCTTTAATAGGAAATATCTTTAATAGAGACTGAAAAATCATCTTCAATGCATGAATTTTAGAAATACAATTAGGAAATATTGCTTAGCTTCGATTACGAAATATATTAACTTAAATGAAATATATTAATTCAAATATGTTTTCCATATTAATTATCATATATATCTGCAATAATTTGAATAATTTTATTTAATTATTTTTTATTTAATATAATTTCAGCCCAAAACAATTCCTAATGAAAATAGCTCAATGATAATCATAACATCAAAATTAAATTATGCAAAAAATGAGAGGTAATTTTACTATATATCAAATTTTATAAAACTAATTCAAGTTTTTTTTTTTTCAAGTCTGAAACTGATATACTATCAGCATATATCTAAACTAGTTTAACTATTAATTTGTTTATAAAACAAGACCATAATCTAAAATAGTCTACAATTTCTCTTTTAATTTAACAATTGCTTAATGTTTTATTAATAATTTACTTAAATATAATATAGTGTTATATAGAAAATATAAAAAACAATTTCTCTCTTTTTTTAAATAGAGTATTAATATTTCATACAAAATAAAAATCATTCAAATCACTACAAAAAAAAATCTAGCTAATAATTCATGAGAATACCATCCACCACTGTTATTTTTTTGTTTTTGTATTTTAAAATGTTTGATATTTAATTATACTGATAGGTTAACTAATGACACTATATATACTTTTAATGAAATCATTTATAGTCTAGGCAGGCAATAAGTCATTACCGGTCATTATGAATGAGAGAAACTTTCCTATTATTTTAATTTAAACAAATATAATGAAAAATGTTGTAATGTGGAAGAATATCCAACAAAAAATCATTTTAATATGAATATGATTTAATGATTTATAATGGCATGCATTTAGGAGGTATCTTGATTCAATGATTCTAAAACTATAAATTTCAAAACATTTTAAAAGAATTGAATTAATATTTAATATAAGTGTTTATCAGGTTAGTATCTAATTTTGTAAATGGACATTCTATTTCACAACAATATTTACATAATTAATAAACAATGATCATATTTTCTTTTAAAAAGAAAAATGTGAATTATAATTAATAATGTAAGTTTATATATAAGGATAAAATATGACATTCAAAAGTAAACATTTATACAAAATAATAAATTTCAACAAGCATGTAAAAATTTTATAGTTTGTATTGTGGTTTACATATGTTAGTTCCAAAAAATTTGTAATTTTAATAAAGTAGAATCAAACATGCAATTATCATATGGGGGATAATATTTGGTTTACAATGAGAAACTTTCACATTGAAGAAAACCTAATGCATGAATAAGCAGTAAATATAGGAAACATTTATATTACATCGAAAATTATAATTTCATTAATTATTGTCAAATCAAACAATTTGCACTTGCAGACTGAATTCAATTAATCAGTTAATAATAAAGACTCTAAGGTAATAAGCTAATAAAAAGAATTGTTTTTATTATCAAGCAATATGAAATGGCCAATATTACAAGAAGAATTTAATCATATTGTGTAATAACCTAAAGATAACAATGAGCTGCAAAAATAGCAAACAATAATTCTAAAATAAAAGCAGTGATTGAAGCTTGAGAATTGGATATATTTTTAAAAAAGGGCTTTTTGATTTTGAATTAACAATATTAAAAGTGTGAGGTAATATAGTTGATTTGAAAGTAATTCTTAATTCCTAGTAACTTAAATTTATGAATGCATTTGGACTTTTACTAAATTAAATTTGATTGAAGGTTTTATTAACATCGTCATATAAGATATATTTACAATAATTTTACAAACATGTTTTTGGTAAATATTTGAATAAACTATTTGCTATATACTTATAATATTAATGTGAGCCTTAACAAGTTTATTGAATATTTTACTTTCAGAAGATTTTTCAATAATCACTCTCTCTTGAGCAACTATAGTGTTATATATATTCAGAAAAAAAGCTCTGGATTGCTTTGAATTTCATAATTTTTAGAACTTTTTCATCTGATTATTTTTCTAAAATACCATGAGCAATAAGAAACTTGATTAATATCTCTTTTTAATCATGTAACATTTACTTTTGTTTGTTTTATTATCCGTTTTTATATCATTCTTGCCCTCTAAAAAATCATAAAAAAAACTCCAACATTAATACTAGTGGAACTATCTTTAACAAGTCGGTTCAATTTTTGCATTTGCTGATGACACTGACATAGTTGCCTGTGCTCCTGAATCACTTAGAGAGGCTTTTATATATCTAGAAGATGCAGCTAGATAAATGAATTTAACAATCAAACAAAATGAAACTAAGTACATGCCATGCAGTGATAACAGCAGTCCATATTTTGAAATTAGGAATTACAAATTTGAAATTGTTAGCAAATTTAAATAATTAGGATTAGAAATTAATACTCTGAATGATTTAATGCCTGAGATCTGTAGTAGAGTCACAGATGCTAACCGATGTTTTTTTCAGTCTCAAAAAATACTTGAAGTCTAACTTAGTTAGCAGAAAAATGAAAATTCTAATATACAAAAGCTTAATCAGACATATTCTTAGATACTCTGCTGAGACCAGGGCAATAACAGAAAAAGTTAAAAGTATCATTTCTTTTTTGAAAGAAAAATTTTGAGAATTATTTTTAGAGGCATTAAATGTCACAATATCTGGAGAAAAACAAACTCTGAATTTTATTAATCTTTTAAAGAACTAGACATACTAAAATATATAAGGATTCAGAGAATTAAATGGGCAGAATGGATGAAAATTGTGAAACAAGAAAGATCTTCTCAGACCATTTGGCACCCAAAAAAGGCATCCAAAGAAGAAGACCCACAAAGGTGGCTCGCCTGTTTGGAAACATACTTAAGAACTTTAAAAATAACTAGCTAGATGTCCATAACCAATGCCAGAAGAGCATGAATTTCAATTATGAGGAAGGCAAGGCCCATCCTAGGCTCTCTAGCCATTGAAGAAGAAGATATTATTCAATATTTTTAGCATTATTGAAACTATTATGGAACAAATAGTGTATAAATTTCAGATTTGTTTGCTATGGAGTTTATATAACAGAAAAATATTTTAAAGAATGCAATACATTGAAAGAAACCAAGGTGGATTAGTGAAAGTAATTTTGCAGATGAATAAATTTTTGTCGAGGATCAATTATCATTTACTAATTTAAAGAACAAATAACCAAAGGAATAAAAGACTTATACCAAGTATTTCATGTCTAGGATGTGAATAATGTTTTTTATTTGATATTAATGCTTTAGAAACGAGTTCAACTGGAAATGTTTTTAAGGTATTATTGGTATAATTTAAGATTTCTTTTGTACTTTTTGCTAGCAGCTCCATTGATATTATCATTATAAAATATAAGTTTTTATACATTTGATTACATATAATAAGTTATGGAGAATTTATGCTCAAATTTTATTATATTTATTTATTTCATGGTTTCAGTATTTGGAAGATTTTGAATTATGTACTTTTTACATTTACTGAAATGCAACAAACAAATATAAATGATTGAAGTACTTTGCATTAATGAAGTAATCAAATGTACAAAAATATTTCAAACATATTAATAAAACACTACATTAACAAAACATTTATAGACTCAAATTTGTAACCCACATAAGGTAAATCATTTTAAATAGTTTTTAATATCATCAAAAAATTTTGATATTAATTTTTTAAATAATTCGTTTTGACCAAAAATTACTCAGTTCAGTCCATTTTTATTACAAAAATAAGCCATATACTTTGTTTTCCAAAAGATGAATTTACTATTTTTAAGATGTTGTTATGATAAAGTAATATACATGATGGTTAAAAAGAAAACATTAAAAAAAGTATTCTAAGTTCTTGATTTCAAATTCAAAGAAGAGTTAAAATGTTTTTGATGGTGGATATTAATATAATTTTTCCATATTGTAATAGCATAGATATTGATATTTCAGAGGAAAACGTGATTACTAGGAATAAATCATAAACAATATGGAATCATTGGAATTGGAAGAATGGTTTACTTATCATAAGAAAATTTTATGAGAATAAGTGAAGTAATGTCACCATTTGACAGGCATGTCATAGTAAGAAAGGATGACTGGTGAAATATCTTTAATAGAAAATATCTGTAATAGGAAATATCTTTAATAGAGACTGAAAAATCATCTTCAATGCATGAATTTTAGAAATACAATTAGGAAATATTGCTTAGCTTCGATTACGAAATATATTAACTTAAATGAAATACATTAATTCAAACATGTTTTCCATACTAATTATCATATATATCTGCAATAATTTGATTAATTTTATTTAATTATTTTTTATTTAATATAATCTGAGCCCAAAACAATTCCTAATGAAAATAGCTCAATGATAATCATAACATCAAAATTAAATTATGCAAAAAATGAGAGGTAATTTTACTATATATGAAATTTTATAAAACTAATTCAAGTTTTTTTTTTTCAAGTCTGAAACTGATATACTATCAGCATATATCTAAACTAGTTTAACTATTAATTTGTTTATAAAACAAGACCATAATCTAAAATAGTCTACAATTTCTCTTTTAATTTAACAATTGCTTAATGTTTTATTAATAATTTACTCAAATACAATATAGTGTTATATAGAAAATATAAAAAACAATTTCTCTCTTTTTTTAAATGGAGTATTAATATTTCATACAAAATAAACCACTACTATTTTTCTGTTTTTGTATTTTAAAATGTTTGATATTTAATTATACTGATAGGTTAACTAATGACACTTTATATACTTTTAATGAAATCATTTTTAGTCTAGGCAGGCAATAAGTCATTTCCGGTCATTATGAGTGAGAGAAACTTTCCTATTATTTTAATTTAAACAAATATAATGAAAAATGTTGTAATGTGGAAGAATATCCAACAAAAAATTATTTTAATATGAATTTGATTTAATGATTTATAATGGCATGCATTTAGGAGGTATCTTGATTCCTTGATTCTAAAACTATAAATTTCAAAACATTTTAAGAGAATTGAATTAATATTTAATATAAGTGTTTATCAGGTTAGTATCTAATTTTGTAAATGGACATTCTATTTCACAACAATATTTACATAATTAATAAACAATGATCATATTTTCTTTTAAAAAGAAAAATGTGAATTATAATTAATAATGTAAGTTTATATATAAGGATAAAATATGACATTCAAAAGTAAACATTTATACAAAATAATAAATTTCAACAAGCATGTAAAAATTTTATAGTTTGTATTGTGGTTTACATATGTTAGTTCCAAAAAATTTGTAATTTTAATAAAGTAGAATCAAACATGCAATTATCATATGGGGGATAATATTTGGTTTACAATGAGAAACTTTCACATTGAAGAAAACCTAATGCATGAATAAGCAGTAAATATAGGAAACATTTATATTACATCGAAAATTATAATTTCATTAATTATTGTCAAATCAAACAATTTGCACTTGCAGACTGAATTCAATTAATCAGTTAATAATAAAGACTCTAAGGTAATAAGCTAATAAAAAGAATTGTTTTTATTATCAAGCAATATGAAATGGCCAATATTACAAAAAGAATTTAATCATATTGTGTAATAACCTAAAGATAACAATGAGCTGCAAAAATAGCAGACAATAATTCTAAAATAAAAGCAGTGATTGAAGCTTGAGAATTGGATATATTTTTAAAAAAGGGCTTTTTGATTTTGAATTAACAGTATTAAAAGTGTGGGGTAATATAGTTGATTTGAAAGTAATTCTTAATTCCTAGTAACTTAAATTTATGAATGCATTTGGACTTTTACTAAATTAAATTTGATTGAAGGTTTTATTAACATCGTCATGTAAGATATATTTACAATAATTTTGCAAACATGTTTTTGGTAAATATTTGAATAAACTATTTGCCATATACTTATAATATTAAAGTGAGCCTTAACAAGTTTATTGAATATTTTACTCTCAGAAGATTTTTCAATAATCACTCTTTCTTGAGCAACTATAGTGTTATATATATTCAGAAAAAAAGCTCTGGATTGCTTTGAATTTCATAATTTTTAGAACTTTTTCATCTGATTCCCTTTCTAAAATACCATGAGCAATAAGAAACTTGATTAATATCTCTTTTTAATCATGTAACATTTACTTTTGTTTGTTTTATTATCAGTTTTTATATCATTCTTGCCCTCCAAAAAATCATAAAAAAAACTCCAATATTAATACTTGTGGAACTATCTTTAACAAGTCGGTTCAATTTTTGCATTTGCTGATGACACTGACATAGTTGCCTGTGCTCCTGAGTCACTTAGAGAGGCTTTTATATATCTAGAAGATGCAGCTAGATAAATGAATTTAACAATCAAACAAAATGAAACTAAGTACATGCCATGCAGTGATAACAGCAGTCCATATTTTGAAATTAGGAATTACAAATTTGAAATTGTTAGCAAATTTAAATAATTAGGATTAGAAATTAATACTCTGAATGATTTAATGCCTGAGATCTGTAGTAGAGTCACAGATGCTAACCGATGTTTTTTTCAGTCTCAAAAAATACTTGAAGTCTAACTTAGTTAGCAGAAAAATGAAAATTCTAATATACAAAAGCTTAATCAGACATATTTTTACATACTCTGCTGAGACCAGGGCAATAGCAGAAAAAGTTGAAAGTATCCTTTCTTGTTTTGAAAGAAAAATTTTGAGAATTATTTTTAGTGGCATTAAATGTAACAATATCTGGAGAAAAACTAACTCTGAATTATATTAATCTTTTAAAGTACTAGATATACTAAAATATATAAGGATTCAGAGAATTAAATGGGCAGAATGGATGAAAATTGTGTAACAAGAAAGATCTTCTCAGACCATTTGGCACCCAAAAAAGCAGCCAGAGACCTAAGACCTACAAGGTGGCTCGCCTTTTTTTAAACATACTTAAGAATTTTAAAAATAACTAGCTAGATGTCCATAACCAATGCCAGAAGAGCATGAATTTCAATTCTGAGGAAGGCAAGGGCCCATCCTAGGCTCTCTGGCCATTGAAGAAGAAGATATCATTCAATATTTTTAGTATTATTGAAACTATTATGGAACAAATATAGTATAAATTTCAGATTTGTTTATATGGAGTTTAAAACAGAAAAATATTGTAAAGAATGCAATACATTGAAAGAAACCAAGGTGGATTAGTGAAAGTAATTTTACAGATGAATAAATTTTTGTCGAGGATCAATTATCATTTACTAATTTAAAAAACAAATAACCAAAGGAATAAAAGACTTATACCAAGTATTTAATGTCTAGGATGTGAATAATGTTTTTTATTTGATATTAATGCTTTAGAAATGAGTTCAACTGGAAATTTTTTTAAGGTATTATTGGTATAATTTAAGGTTTCTTTTGTACTTTTTGCTAGCAGCTCCATTTAAATTATCATTAAAAAATATAAGTTTTTATATATTTGATTACATATAAAAAGTTATGGAGAATTTATGCTCAAATTTTATTACATTTATTTATTGTATGGTTTCAGTATTTGGAAGATTTTGAACTGTGTACTTTTTACATTTACTGAAATGCATCAAACAAATATAAATGACTGAATTATTTTCCATTAATGAAGTAATCAAATGTATAAAAATATTTCAAACATATTAATAAAACACTACATTAACAAAACACTTATAGACTCAAATTTGTAACCCACATAAGGAAAATCATTTTAAATAGTTTTTAATATCATCAAAAAATTTTGATATTAATTTTTTAAATAATTGGTTTTGGCCAAAAATTACTCAGTTCAGTCTATTTTTATTACAAAAATAAGCCATATACTTTGTTTTCCAAAAGATGAATTTACTATTTTTAAGATGTTGTTATGATAAAGTAATATACATGATGGTTAAAAAGAAAACATTAAAAAAAGTATTCTCAGTTCTTGATTTCAAATTCAAAAAAAGAGTTAAAAAGTTTTTGATGGTGGATATTAATATAATTTTTCTATTTTGTAATAGCATAGATATTGATATTTCAGAGGAAAACTTGATTACTAGGAATAAATCATAAACAATATGGAATCATTGGAATTGGAAAAAGGGTTTACTTATCATAAGAAAATTTTATGAGAATAAGTAAAGTAATGTCCCCATTTGACAAGCATGTCATAGCAAAAAAAGGATGACTAGTCAAATGGTTATCTCGTGAAAATTGGTCCAATATTCATTGATGGTATGAGTAAAATATTAAAAGTTGGTTTGATTTTGAACTTGCTATATTGTTGATTTTAACCATGAAGCAAGTAGTCTTAATATGACACACCAGTACTGGCTCATGAGGGATATATCTTTTCCTCATAGAACTGTTGATTTCTTTGCATAGCTTGAAAGGACATTTTCTAAATGTTTGACAGCAGTGAATGCAGAAAAATTCCTTATATTGAGTGATTCTTATACAGTCCAGACTTCAATCCATGTGATTTCTTATTTGGTTACATTAAGGGCAAAAACAGAAATATATAATGATTCACTGGGGGATTTGAAATCGATCATCAGAGGTAAAATTCTAATAAAAATTCAGAGTGTTATGACAGAGTTTCAGAACTGGTTTTATAAGATTATAGTTGAGAACAGTAGACATTCTAAATATCTTGTGTATCAAATGTCATTCACTCTTTTATTCAAAAAATAGGCTTTGTATTCTCACAAGTTGTCTTTTTTTCAATAATCACTTACTTTCTATCATGCTTTTCTCTCTGTATGCATTGCAAGCAACTTTCTGAAAAATTCTCTAAGATATCTTGACTATATTTTTTGTTATTCTATAGCATACTTGAAAAACAATTAAATTGTAGTAATTTCTCTCTTAGAAGTTTATTTTCAGACAATGTATCAAAATGCAAACTAATAATATTCTTCAGCAACTGCATAAAGTTATTATCTTGATAATATGTAAAATTTTGCATTTATTGCTAAAACATCTCTATTATTACTAATATAAAAAAACAAAGAATTTTGAAGATATTAAAAACTTTGAATCGATGAAAAACTCAGAGTATAAAGTGTATAATTCATTGGAATCTAGTAAGATTTCTACTTTGGGCACTACACTGATCAATGTGGCTGTTTATTCTTCTATGATTAGAATATTTTAATTCTGAATTACATCATATTGAATTTTATTAGAGATTTAACTAACAAAGTAATTTCTTCTTTTAGCAAACATATTTCTTCCTTCCAATGGAGTTGAAATTTGCACAAGAATCACAATACCTGATTTCTTGCACGCACCACATATGCAGACTTTTGTTCTGATTTGATTGTTTTTACTGCATTGAAAGAATATTTTATTTTTCATTAGTTTTTCAGTGACCAGAATATTGAACAAGTTAAATTTTCAAGGCAAGGGATTGATGGTTTTTGTAAATTTTTTGTTTCACAATTTTGATTTGTTTAGTTTGTATATTGTAGTCACTCTGCACAAAATAGCTAATTCAATCAGGACCTACAATTTAAAATGGGTTCTGAAGCACTACAAACATCTCTGTTTTAGTTTAGGTTTTAATTATGAACTATTGAGTTAGAAGTCACAGCTCTAATTATTCAGCTTCCAGTTGAATCTAATGAAATATGGATACAATCCACAATCTATAAAAGATTTCATAATACACAGAAATGAAAAATATTTAAATACCTTAAATGGCTGTCCTTATCAGTTGTTAATGAAATACTATACACTACCAATATTTTTAGGAATCAGATTACTTTTCATTTTGACCAACTTGATGATATCAAACAATATTTTTTGAAAGATATGTATTTTAAAACTATGAACCCATTATATATAAGAACAACAACAGTTTAATCTCTCTCTTCCTATTAAAAGTGTTGTAATGAAAATCAGTTACAAAATGCAAAAATATACTAATTGAACAAAATACTTTAAATTTTAAACAAAGAAAATTAGGTAAAAAAATCATTATAAAAATACTTTAAAATATTTAATTCCTCTAAAAATGTACATGATTACACTGAAATTGGAATACAAATTATTTTCAGATTCAAACACAAAAACTAAATTGATGTTTACTCTAAATATTGAAATTAGAAGCTGCTTGTGCCTCAACATTATAGAAAATATATTTCTGAAACATACATTATTTTAGAAAAAGAAGAATACATAAAATTTTACACAAATGAATATAAAACAAAAGCACCACAAAACTTTTGGTTAATTTAAACTTCAATATTTAAATAAATTAAATATTCTTAAAATGATGACTGCTTTACTTAATATAGCCAGTTTAAAACTATTATATTTGTATCATTATAAAAAAAAAAACAATACTTTAATATTGAATAAAATTACTTCTTTTTCTAACTGTTAAGCCATTTCACTAGAAGAAATGCCTTAACAATAAGGGAACTCTATTCAAGAAACTAAAAAGATCAAAATTACAATCAATCAATATGTACTTCTTAATAATGTCACAATACCAGTTACACTCATGGCATATGCATTATACAGTATATTTTGTATTGAAATTTCATTCATTTGAAAATAATTCAAGCAATACATTAATATAAAATTTGCAATTTTGATTGTAAAAGAAATTATTAAAATAATCCTCAATTACAAATAATTACAAATAAAAAATATATAGATAAAAAATATACAAATTTGCAATACAAAATTTAAATCATTTGTACAAAAGGGTTTTAAAATATTCCCTCTCTAATAGGAATTTTATTATAATAAAATGTAAAAAAAGCATTAAATAATATTAATACAAATGCATACCAGGTGATACAGGAGAAGAGGATAAATCTGAAAGAAATGAGCTACTTGGAGCAAGAACACTGGTATGTCGACGTCGACAATCTAAAGAATAAATTAAAAAAGACATATGTACATTATTAAATTCTCAACAAAGAAAACTTTCAAAACTAATAAAAACAAATCTTGATTTTCTTCTTAATTATAAAAGTAGTTATTTGTTTTGCAAAAAAAAAAAAAAAAATTGGGGGCTATAATTTGAGTAATAAATACAAAAGATACACACATGCTTTAAACTAAAAATTAAGATATTTTCTCAGGCCTAGTAAAAAGATTTAAATTATAAAAATAACTAACTGATTGGATCTAAAATATTACTTTGAGAATATTTGGCGAATATAAATTATAATATGTACAGGGATTTTTTTTTTACATTTATAATTAATCTTAATGTTTAAAAGTAACCAGTCTAAAATATATATAGCATAAACCCCTAGTTAAAAATTTCTCACTAATATGTTACATAGAAAAAAATTTTTAAAAATTGTTCCACTGAAAAGTACAGTAAATGACTTGACATAAATAAGAGTAAAAAGTAGAATATTTAATTTTTATACATGAATTTCAATTGATTCTCATAATTCTATATAGTTGAAATTTGATTTAATACTACTTTAACTAATATTTAAAAAGTTTGTATTATTATTAACTTATTACAGTATACTTATAATAAATAAAACTGCACATATGAATTCACTCATTGTAATTTTATTTACTATATGCTATATCTTTTTAATTTATGATCATAAAATTAAAAACCAATGTTGTTCTCAAAATTAGCACTTGTAATTTTCTCTAAATTATAAATCAAAAATTTTTTGTAAAGATACAATGATTATGAAAATCAATTGTGCAATTTACAAGACATCAAATACCAAATCAAAACTTACCTGAATGTTGCCTGAAGATTTCATTAGGGTATGAAGGTTTAACAAAGGAATATGTTTTAGTTTGTTCAGATGTGTGAGTAGAAAGAGGAGGAATGCCTGACAAAATATAAGTAGATAGGAAATCAAACTAATTTAAATTACATCAGTATTGTTAGTAAGTATATTAAAGTTAAATATAATAAAACACCATTGATGAAAAGTTAACACCATACATAATTTTAAGTATAATATAAATGTAATGATAAGAATGTGAATAATTTATGTTGCAGGGCAAATTAAGTAAAAACTACAATAGACTTCTAAGTGAGGAAAACAAACAATCATCTCAGAAGATTTCAAACATATAAAATACTTTCAGATAATATTAAAGCTGATATTGTATGAAGGAGGAAAAGAATTTTATAATTTTAAAACTGATTAAATTAAACTTATACATAAGAAAAATAAAGCATAGTTTAAAATTTTGTTATGATTTTCAAGATAATGCCCCATATATATATATATATATATATATATATATATATATATATATATATATATATATATATATATATATATATATATATATATATATATATATATATATATAGTAATAAATCCATTAAAATACAAAGGAATTTTTTCAAAAGATTTAAATAAAAAATGTGGAATTTTAGTATCCACCCTATTAATCATAATATTAACTAATTAAATAAAATAATGATTTCATATAAATGTTATGAAAAGTAAATTATAAAGTATTGAAATCAATATTAGATTTAAACCATCTTTGCTTGTTACATTTTTGATCTTGATAAAGGAACTCTGAACATCATGTAAATAAATAGTGAAGTAAAATTCAAGGTAATGTATGATTATCATGCAAATAAACAAGATAACAGGCTACAGAAAAATAAATCTCTTGATCCTTAAATTTTTCTAAAACTCTAATTGAAATTTAACTCATAATTTTTCTAAGAAAAGATTATGATTGAAGGACAGTGTCATAATTATTAGTCTTAGATGACATTTGAAATTTATAAGACCTAGTTTATTGTCAACTAAACTATATACATTTAAAAGAAAATTCAGTATGCTTATTGTATACCTGATGAATTAAAAAAATCATTATGGTGTTAAATTGACTCTTTTTAAGTAATTTTACAAAGTTAACACATTAAGTTATGGTACAAAAATTATATGTCATTTTATAATGCATTTCCAACAAATTTTTTGTTTTTAAAAATACCTTTAATAGTTAAAATCAATGTTTTGATATAATAGTCTTCTCATACTTCATGCTGCTTTCACATTGGTTCATAAAATGAAAGATTTTGTTATATGGAAAGTAAAATTTAAATATTAGAAGCTTTTTATTCATAAAACAATTTTGCATGATAAAAAAGAATCTCATAAAATTAATACAACTTTTCTTTTACACTTTTCAAGACACCACAAAAATATGGTGTAGTTTACAGGAAAGTGTTAACAGAGGGAAAAATCTTCAGCACACATAATAAAATATTGAAAATTTACTATTCACTTTTATCAAACATTATATATTATATAAAATTCAAAAACTTTACTGTTTTATTTAAAAAAAAAAAAAGTATGGGTGACTGTTTTGCCTTCTTCTGGTGAATTCTTTCAACTTGCTTTTTTGAGTTAATACACATGGTCAAAACTATTAACATCACCATCTGTTGCAGATATATTTTTTGTAGTGTTTATAGCAGAAATTACTTCCGCACAAGCAGGCACACTACTATCACCATCATTGTTATCATCATCAAATTACTATCACTTTCTTAATGAACTGAATTGATCCAACTTTCTACCAACACAGTTTGCACAGTTGCAACACTGTTGTTCATAATCAAAATGGAAGAAAATTTTTGCTTTAAAATCTATCTTTATAATATGTTTTAAATACTTACTTCTTCCTCATTGGTCTAGCAGAAACCAGCTTTTCTGAAGCTGTTGTTTACGGTGGATTTAATAACATCCTTTCATACTTTTGTGTTGTAATGCAATGCATTCATGATAGATAGTTTGAATGCCATTGTATTTTTTATTAATTCCATCAAAATTAATAATCTCCGTACAACATTTTTTCAGTAGTAAGTCTTGAAAGCAAGGATTATTTTTAAATTCACTAGCTATAACCTGCTTGTGCAGTTTGCTTGCAATAATTCAATTCTAATATTTTTTACGTTGATTTTCCTTTGATGTGCATTGTCCTTTGAGAGTATTGATCAATAAATAAAAGTAATCTTCTGTTTTGCATTTCTATCTCCAGATCAAGAGCATACATCAGCCTCTCAAAAAGGTTGGAAATCATCATTGGCTTTACATTTTATAAAAATGTTTTCATAGTCTTGAAGCATGAGGATTTCAGGAATTTAATGAAATAAATAGGCAAACCTGTCAGTATTCGTGCCTAACATTACAGTAAGCATAAGTTTACTGTTTTTGCTTCTGTGGCAATTCTCACCATTAAAAGTGAAAATTATGTTCAAGAGAACACAAAAAATAGTTCACTTTCATCTATGTTGAAAATGTCCTTAGGTGAATGCTCCTTCACAAAGTGTTTCAGTTTCCTTCAGCTATTTCCAAATGATTTCAGCAGGCACTACATTTTCTTCTCTATACACAACCTTATAAACAATATTGTAATACTTTTTGAATCAATCAAGTTAGCCATTACACACAGAAGAGTTCTTACTGGAAAGTTAATCTGCCACATTCAGGGCTTTGTCATGTAACAACATGCCAGTCACGGGGATGTTTGGAACACTGGAAACAAACTGGAGTTTGGAAACAGTTCTGTAGAATTCTCTCCAGCTCTACATACTTCAAATAGCTGGCATACTTCCTCTTTTTACAAAAGTGTCCATTTTTATTTTTAATAACTGAATATTTGTTTCTTACAATTGTATTAAGAATAAATACTGATATCCCTAACATTTTAGCAAGCACAACATGTAACCCTTTACAAACTTCAACTTCCTGTAAAATAATGGATTTTTCTTGAATAAAAAAAACTTTTTCTTTTTAAATTCATTACAGAGCAAATTTAATATTAAAATAAAAATCTTTCTAAAAAGCACAAAACTATGATATCTAACATGTTACCATACTCAACTTCAATAGGCAAGCCCCATATTGATTAGATACTTGCTCCCTCAGTGTGCGGCCTGCCCTACTCGTACCAACACTAAACAAAGAGCACACTATATTACAACTGTATTTGAGTAAATGAACTAACAAAAAGACATATTTTTCCACCATGAATGAACTCCAAGCATGACTATAATTTGTAGCTGACAAGATAAATTTTGCTGCAGAAGAGAACATTGCAAAAGAAAACAAAAATATCATGAAAAAAATGACGTTTACAGATCTGTAATAATTTTCAAAAATGCAAATGGGGGAAAAATTTATTTTGAAAGAGTAAATGCAGGAATAATTTAACACTATAAACATAGGAAAATGGAAGGAAATGGAAAAAAATCAATGTAAACTGCAGGAAAACGTAAAATATGAGAACATAAATTAACTACTGTAATTAATTTATTCAAAGAATGTTCAGTCAAATTAGGATTTAAATACAAAAACATTTTAATAAAAATTATAAAAAAACCAGCTCAATATCAAATACATTATAACAGAAAATATTTGGAAACTAAGGTTTTTAGAATTTTCAAGGGATTCATTGCCAAATAAATATTAGAAGATGTGTCTTAAATTTTAACTTAATTTTTATTTAGTTTTATATTTTTCACTAACATTACCTTTATTTGTTTTTAAATTTTTCATTGATTTGTATTTTTAATTATCTTAATTTTTAATTTTGTTTGACTATAAGTTATTGATTTTACTTTATATCTTAAATATTTGAAATTATTGACATTGAATAAATTATTAACAAATCAAAAATTAGAAAAATAAAGTCTTTTAACTTTTTACTAACTGATTTTGTAAATCAAAAATTAAAAAAAAAAATCTTTTTTAATTTGCAATATCAGTTTGTAAAGTATCTGTATGAAAATAGCACAGCAATAAATTGCTAAAAGATGACAACATTAAAATTTAAACATTTTATGATTCTCTATAATATAATTATTAACAAGCCTTAGCAATGTCAGGGTTCAAAATTAAACTAAATTTTTAATAATCCAATAATAAAGATTTTTTTTATAATCCTATAACAAAGATTTGAACAAAAAAATCCTACGTTAAAAATAAATTATCAATACTTTCCAAATAATTAACTCACCTGGAGGAGAACTAACAGAACGAGTAGTTTTGATATGTTTCTATAAAAAAATGAATAATTATTCACAATTAAGAGAGAAATCATATTCATGTCAGCACTGACTATTTTACTGATAAAATAAATAATTTGCTTATTTTAAATTAAATAAACAAAATATTGCATATAATATATACTGAAAATACATAATTTATAGATATTTAATTCTATAAAATATATAGAAAATACATATTTTATGTAATAAAGTATGTATTTTTGATATATTATTTAATTTATAGTGAATGTATCATGAATTAACCATGAATATTGTTCATATTTTGACAGGATCTATTTAATGAATATCAGAAGAGTAACATTTGATGAATTTTACAGTGTAAAAACAAGCATAATTATAAATTTTTTATAATTGATTAAGTAAGTTATTGCAACAGAAATTAAAAAGCTATGTTATCTGTGCACACTATAAAAATTTATTACGTCAGAAACTGTACATTTAAGATTTTAAAAAGACCATTTAAACAAAACACATATTTTTAAGCAGGTTGATGATACTTTCATGACACAAAGTGTACTCCTTATAGGATGAAAGCTGTTATAAGTTATCTATAATTATCATTATGCATTTTGAATTCTAAGAGAACTTCTCATAGATCATTAATTATAATAATATGTCACAAGAGAGAATTTAAAATTCTTCATCATTCACCTAGTACATGAGCATATAAAAAAGTTATTTGCCACTTTTAAGCAACAAGAGAATATCCTTCTCTTGTTGCTTAAAAGTGGCAGAATTCAAACCTGGACTTAATAGTTTGAAGAACATGAGCCTATATGTTAGAAAGTTTAATGAAAAATTATAGCTATTAAATATTTTTAATTTAAAAGCTTGCTAAAAGGTATTAAAGTTAATACAAAGAGAACTACAAAACATGTCACGATTACTATTTTGAAATAAGTGATAAATGTTGTGCCATAGGATATTATTCTAGATTTTTTCATATTTTATTCAAGAAATAATGTTAAAATTTATCTTTTATTCATTATTATTAGGAAAATAATCTAATAAATAATAATATTAAATGATTTTAAACACTAAATAAATAAATTCATATGATGGTTTTTATTCATTCCATTCAAACTCTATCACTTACATGTTGGTTGAAAAACAAAATTTAACTCTAGAATTGAACAATTTCAAAAAATGCTAAATCTTAAAGGGAAAAAAATTAATTATAAATAAACATACTCAACAATAAAAAAATTTCTTATAACTATATAATTCTTTGCATTATCTCTTTTTGGAGGCAGTTACTAATAATCATTAGATAGTTTTTGTCTGAAGTTAATTTTTAATACAAGAAATTGACATTATTGGAAGTAAAAAATAACAATAGCTTTAAAGATGCCATATGATTTAGAAATTCAAAAAATTATATAAAACTAGTAAATAAATAATCAACTTTCAGAAATTATGAATTTGAAAAGAATAAAATGAAAAATATAAGTAAATAAAAATACCTTAACATACAAAAATTAATGTAATATATTATGACATTAATAAATGTATATATGGAAGCTATACACATGAAGAGATACATTAAACTTTCATATTTATTTAATGAGATACATTTACAATATTCTTTTTGTTTTAACTTCTACATTCTAAAAATGCATTCACAAATATATAAAATTAAAACTAGATTTAAATAAAGTATGAACTGTATCTACTATACATAATAATAATATTTTAAATATTCTTTGATTATATTCTCAATAATATATAGATATTTGTGGATGTGTGTCAAAGAGATAAAACATATATATCCTTATATGAAAAAGAGAAAGATTCATTTTCAAAACAAAAAGAGATAATTATCTCACACTTTCAAATTGTATTCACAATTCAAACTAAGAATCAAAAAAGTAGTATTTTTCTTCCAGATAATAATTACTTATAAATTATTGCAAATTTCATGAAATTACCGATTCAGTTAGATAAAAAAAATTTAAAGGCTTATAACACATGTTTCGACACCTATGTCACTAATTATATCAATCTTGTTAGGCAGTTAGCTTATTGTTTGTCAATCTTTTAATTTAATTAATTATTATTTAAAAAATACTATAATCCCGATACTATATTTCTTTAATTTTGAGCAACAAAATTAAAACTGATACAATAACTTAATTATTCAAATGAAGATATATAAATATTCTATTATAAAAACTAAAAAATATTTAAAACACTAATAAATTCTAGATTTAATGGTATATAAGCAGTAGTTTTAGCAGTAAATATATTATATATTATTCTGTCAATTTTCATGTATATCACAAAAAATTTATTCATTAAAATGAATTATCTTTTGTTAAAGTGAGTTAGGAGTGAAATCAGAAATATTTTCTATTCCATGTTTGATTTTTTTTAATTTTTTGTATGCGTGACAAAAGTAGTAGTTTGAAGACTTATTCCAAATGTCATTATTTGAAATAATTTTTAATCATTCTAGCAATAATTATATTAATCAGAAATAACTGTCTTATTTATGTTTCCTCAACACATTATATTAAAACAAAATAGCAAACATTACAATATACGGCATTTATTTTTCTATATGCATAGTTTCCAATTTTGAAAATTGTATAACACGTATCAGTAAATGATTTATTCATTAATAATTTTTTAATTCTAATTATTTTAATAAAATATATTATGCTTAACAAAAAAGCAATCGTAGAAAATTTTTTTAGATCACAAACTCAATTCGTGATTTAAAGCCAAATACTTCAAATCAAGCATAAATTAATTGATAGGTAATAATACCACGTAATCAAATAAGTTAATAAAATTACAAAGATTAGTTCCATATATTGTGCAGATAAGATTAATAAATTCCTCTTAATAACTTCAATTTTTTAAATTACTTAATATTTATAATGCTCAATGTGAAAAATTTAATTCCTCTCACAAAGACCGGTTACAAGGAAAATTCAGAACTCAATTATTTCATATTTATTTTTTATTTATTTATACAAGCAATTAAAATCTCACCGGATGATCCATGACAGTATCATACGATCAAGCATCAGTTGTCAGTAAATATGTTAAATGATCTGAAACATAGCGAATATTTTTTAAATTATTTCAAAATTAATATAAAATACATTATTACACGAAACTAGTATCGTCTGCAGTTAATTGAAAGTTGTTGACAAACACAAGAAAGATAAAAGAAGTTGAGATGAAATGATACTGGCCGTAATTTTATTTTTTAAATATTGTGATTTTTGTAAAAATGATGAAATATTAGGATGTTAATACACTCTCAAAACTATTTATTAAGTAGGTTTCACACGATGGTAACAAAATATATGTATGCAAAACATTTTTAGGTTGAATAGAAGCATAATTTATACCTTAACACGCCTATTTAAAATATATATGTAAATTACAAATTGTGAATCTAGTCCTGGAATTCATAGCCTTTTGTCGAACGCAAAACATGACTAAGATTTCAAAAGCGAATCATATATTTTTTAAATTATTTTCAGTTTAAGAAGAAAGGGGAAGATTTGAAAAACAAAGTTAATAAACTCAAAATCATCAATTAGTAATAACAACTGAAGTTGTGATAAGTGTTAAAAAAATTTTTTTGCTTCATTGTTTTAATAGCTAGTTGTTAAGACATCTTTGTGATTCTTAGCCTGAATCAAATTCGACTCTGCATTGTAATGCAAAGTCAAAATTGATACAGGATAAGAAAGTATGTCTCTAAATGAAAACTAATTTCTGTAATTGGAAGTTTCTTTTCAAATATCTCTCGTTCACAACAATTAATTGTCTTAATGATTTTTTTTTACATTTTTAACTTTTTTTGCGTTGTACCAGCTTGAGGATCCCATGGTATGATTTTAATGAATAGGAAATATTTCTAAATAAAGCATCAGTTTATATAAAAGCTGTTTCTTTCATAAACTTTGCGCAGTACTGGGTTATATAATCTAGATTTATCTTTGGTAATAACACAAAATAAAATACATTAATTTGAAAATAAAGAATTACATGAAGTTCTTATATTAACATTTAATGAGTAAATTAACAGCTTTCATGGAGAAAAAATAAAATTTTGACTGTTGAATCAATTAAAAATCATCCTTGAACTTTTCAGATAATTCCTACTACTATGCGGTGTCTTTTTTTCTTTTCTTTTTCGTATTTTTAATTGGAGCAAAAGCATTTTTGCCCAACGTGGCTTGAATGTTGAGAAGGAAATGCCAGCTCAGGTATAATGTCAATGCCTGATTTTTTTATTGAATTACGAGTTTAGTGATAGGTGACTAATGGAGACCCGTAAACCTTAAAGTATATTCTAAGGCTCAAATTAGCACTTCGTAATAAATTTATTGCTTATTGATATAACGCTTAATTATTGATATAAAGTTAATCAGTAGGTAATAATTTTCTCTGAATATCTGTACTTGTTTTGCGTGGATGCATTTCACTATTTCGTATGTCTCACTATTTCCCTATTTCGTATTCGAATGCCTACTCGAGGTGATGTCTTGCTTTTGCGTCCACATTTATTTGGAGACCATATGCCGAAATTCTTTTGCTGATTAATAATCTTAGAAACAATGGATTTTCCAACTCGAATTTAGCAATATCCCTCATAATTATAATCAATCACTCAAAGTAACAATTCTAGTACTTTTCCTGTGAGTAATATTCATATTTAAGTACATGTCAGAAGAAGACAATTCACAGAATCGACTCCTTCTTACAGCAATTAAAGGGGAAATTTTGGACATGTCATGATCATGAGGTCAAAACGGTTTAGACTAGTCAACAACAATCGCGAGTTGTGAGAACATGCGGTTAAAGCTGGTTTGAAGTAAGAAAATTATCGAGAAAGAAGAAATTTTCTTAAATAATATGTTTGTCCCCATTAATTCGCACAATTGTGTACTTATTTTGACACCGCATAGTGGACAGCCCAACGGTCGAAGACCGTTGAAAGGCATTTTAGCTATTAACACGTAAGCTTCGCACCGAGTGGATTTTTCATAGATAGTAGACCGTATTCATGTGTTGTAAAGGAAGAAATCCCAAAATTTTTCAGGCACTCAAAATTCCTTCAGGAATGCTTAACTCTCACTCACACATTACAATTGCCATAAATTGCCCGAATCACCTCACCTATCTCGACTTCAGAAACAGAAAATCGCACAGTAATTTCAAAAAAAAAAAAAACATTCGTTTTTTTTTTCGAATTTACATAATGTTTTAGTTTGCAATTCCAGATGGGATTTAGAATTTATTTTATCTTCAATAGAATTTTCAGTTTGGAAACAAAGGATGCATAAAATATACATTTCATCATCTTCAGTAGCATGGCGACCGAAAGTATGAATGTTTTGACTGATCATTTTTACATGCAAATGCATCACTCATCACTCGTTTCCTTTAAGCATATACAAGAGATATCAGAAACAGAAATCTCTTCAGTAAATATGTATTTATGTTAGTTTAATTCACTATCGATTGTAATCTCATCCCTGTTTTTTAAAATATACTTTTTCTTGCATAATTTGTCTTATTTTTTTCCATTGTTTGGACATTTTCTATTTCTTTTTATAACTTAATTTTATATTTTCTATTTTCTCATTTCGCATTATATAGAACGTCTAGGAAATGTGTCATGTATGAATCGTTTCATAAATTACCGGTTAATATTAGGTATTATATACAAAGGCTATTCAAGTTTTTCTGTTCTTCATGCTGTTGTTCAAGTCAATAAATTATTTCTTCTATGTAACTATCATAAGGTAATCAGTCTAGACATATTTAAATATGCTTGTCAAAATTAGATAAATAGTTGATAAGCAATTTTAAATAAATACTTGGAATCATACAAAAATCTAAATTTATTCTGAAAGACAATTAATAATGAGTTTTTCCCTTCGCTAGCGTAATTTGTATGAATCACACTTCACACCTATATATTAAAAAAAGTAGAATGAATTACAACAAAAGCCCCTAGATATATTTATTAAATTAATTAAATTATTATTTAGTTGTAAATTTTAATGTGGTTCTATCGAATGTGAATATTTATTATTTAAAATTCTCAAAAATTGTAAGAAAATTTTAAGGATTTTTTTGTTTTGAAGCGTAATTTGCATGATATTAAATTTTTTATAAGTAAATAAATCTTTTTATTTATTTATTTATTTTTAAAAATATGTTCTCATATAATTAAAAATATGATACGTATTTTGGATCTTCCAAGAGGTATGTCAAAGGACGAGTTTTAAAATAAAATTCAGCATCACATAATGCTATGTTTACCTCTTCTTCCTTCAAACAAGCTTTTCCAAGTACCTTTCTCAGAATTCCCTTTAATGCTCTAATCAATCTCTCCCTGAAATCTCCCCACTAAGGAACATAGGGGGATTAAATTTTCAAGAAATTCTTTGAAGTAAAATCTTCAACTTTACCCAACTATATAGCCTTTAAAAGATTTGCTGTTCCTAAAAGATTCTGTGATTGTCTGAATACATATTAGAGAGATGTACTCACCATGAAATAAAGTGATGAAACTCCAGGATAAAACAGCCAATCGTCAAGGAAGATACTAACTCAAAATGCACCGTTTAGTAGATGGTGCAGATGATGAGCACCACCCAACATTTCCCCTCTACTTTCAGAGACAATGGTTTTCGCAGGTCAATACCAATGATTTCGAAGACACACGCATTTTTGACACAATCCTCTGGAAGAGGTATACTTCAGGCTTATAGTGACGAAAACAGAAAATCTTCTTCACTTAGTTCAGTTTCTTTTTTATCACACTTCCCACTATCTATCTGCTTTTGATTATCCAATAGAATTCTCTAGTGGGATATCAATGTTGAGTACTGCCCTGATCAAGTCCGATGTGTGCTCATGATTAACTTTTCAACCACCTTATTTTTATTTTGGCAATATTATGAGAGTCTTAAGGCTCAAAGTCTTTTCTCGAGGTTATACTTGTCGAAACTCCCAATAGACCAACACTGTCTTTCACGGTGCGAAAGTACTACTTTTCTTCTCCAGTAAAAAATTCTCTTAGAATTTTTTTTGAGGGAACCTCCAGGATGTTTCTATATTTCTCCTATCTCCAGTTTTCTATTTTTCCTGTCTCAACTATTTCTTTGGATATTATTACAAAATCTAATGACGTAAGCCATGATTCTTATAATTTTATTGAAGGAAGATATCCTCTAAAAGGAATCTAATCTGTTAGTAGCTACATTTCTTGTCGATACCAGTTTTCTTTCTTTCTAAAAAGATTACATCTACGTCCGCAGAAATTTTGCAAACGGCCTAGTCTTCCAATGAAAGTTTCAGCCAGTCCGGCTATTCCCATCAACGGGATTTAACTAATTCTTTCAAATTGCAATCCCTTGAATATAAATAGGTGAGATTATTTTTCTTGAATATAACGTCAATCCCCAGGATCTGTTAGCTTCCGAATTTTATTCACTCGGTTCGCTACAAAAATGGCACAGTTAGTCTTCAATCCAGCATAAGTTGTTCATCAAGTCAGTGTAGAAAAACCGCACTTTGTTCATACTTAAATCTTATTTGATAGTGTAAACGAATCTGGCACCAATGTGCACCACACAAGAATTTCAAATCTAGAAATAGTTATTCATTTTAGGGGCGCTATCCTTGACTTAGCCTTTGATAATGACAATTTACTGAAACCGCACAATAATTTCTAACAAAAACTGATGTTATGTAAGTAAATTTACCATCATCTCTAAAGACATGGAGAGTTGCATTCTCAACAGGCCTGAGTAATCCTCTTGGGATTTCTAATGTTTTATACATTTTAGTTCATAAATTCCTAGCAGTATACTATATTATTTTATTAAATTTTGCTTTACAGTACTAATAAAATTATATCATTCAGATGTATGACTTTAAAAAATAAAGTGTGAACTAAAATACTAAAATGTTTCAAGAGTTTTAAGAAATGATTAAGTAATGCAGTTATATCTAGGTAAATATAAAATTTCTTAAAATGAATAGTTTGAAATCTCTGAAATAGATGATACAGTAGACACAAAATCAAGAGATAAGACTTTCCAATTAAATATTGGCTTTTACTTATCTAAACTTTTTTACAAAAGATGTTGTATGACACTGCTTGTCTTATTCCAATGTATAAAAAAAGTTCACTTGTTAAATCTATTGGCAAAAGTACTTTCATTTTCAGTTAAGTTTGAGTTTTGCACATCATATATTAAATAAGAAAGTTAATAATATTCTCGACTTTAATGAATCATACGAGTATTAAGATGTACATTATTTTGACTAATTAAAATTTTATTTAAATTTAGACATTGCCACAAAAATTATATTTTATAAAACAAAAAAATGAACTGAATAATATTGTCCTTTAATTTATTTATAAAATAAAAAAGAGAATTTAAATAACTATGTTTTTATTATCTCACAATACATAGATCAAAATCACGTATACATGACTATTATATCTCTCTATATATATATATATATATATATATATATATATATATATATATATATATATATATATATATATATATATATATATATATATATAACATTCTGCATGAATCATTTACAATATGAACATGACCCTACACGTCAATACATGGAGCGAAAAATTAAAGAAAATAATTATTTTTATTAGTTAACTTCGTCATTATTTTTTTTAAAAAGGCTTTAGATTCATAGAAAACTCTTTTACGTGGAATTGCGATTTCAAAATTTAAGCGGAAATCAAAATATCATGGAATAGGTATATTTCTACTTGTGCCTTTTATTTCTTACTTTCTTTTTCATATATTAAATCTCAGTTAATTTCCGATTTCATATCGTTTACATTAATTTTTTATAATAATATTTAATACGCTTCTCTTTCATTTTGCTTGCATTAGCAGTGTTCATAATTTATTACAAGCAAGTCGTATCTTCATAAATTTTAATAAAATCCCGAATCATTTGATTAATGGGCATTTTAAAAGCAGACGTGAAACTAAATGGAAAGTGTTATCTATACTTTCCGTCTATTTTTCGATGACGGAAGAAAGATCAGACTTCCTCTTAATCTGTCTAACAGATCAGACTACCCAATACACGGTGTCATTTATTACATGTTCTCCCCAAATTTGAACAACAGTATACAATGCATAAAATCTGGAAACATACCATATATTAACATGATAATAAAAAAATATCTCCAAATTAAAAAAAAAAATATTTAATTTCATTTTCATTGTCGTTTATGTGTTTTTTTTTAATACCGCTAGTTGCTGACCAACTTGTCTAGTGGTCAGCGTGCCTGACTACGGATAAGAAGGTCCTGGGTTCGAATCCCGGTTCGGGCATGGATGTATTTTCCTCTCTCTATCCTGTCTCTGTCCTTTTCTTGTATGAATGAGGTGTGAATGGTTGCCTATCCTGTAAACGGGACCCTATGCCATGTGTGTACTGAGGAAGTCGGAAAATTCACACCAAAATATGGTTCATTAGGAAGAGTGGAGCAACTCACCCCATGTTGCCAGCCTAGCTGGCACACGACAATGAATGAATGAATACCGCTAGTTCATAAGAATCGCTAATTTAATACTTGCAGGATTTATTGCTTAATCAAATATTGTTCCTTTGTTTTGTTCTTTAAGGAATATAATAATTAATTTTATTTCCACCATGCTTTGAGTTTACTTAGTAATAAGTACCAATTTCCTGTCTGTATAAATAAGATGTCCGTATTTTTAACTATATTATATTGGAATTCAAAATCAAACTACTCACAATACGAATTATTTTATGTACACTATAACAGTGACAGAAGAGTAAAGTAATCCTTTACTTATTAACGCAACTTATTAAGCAGTTATTACTTATTAAGTAACGGGAGAAACAATAATCCCGTTGCTTTATTCATAGCAGCTCTGGTTATAAAAACTTAAGAAGGGGGTCTCTATACTAGACATTGAATTGTGGGAAGAAATTGGTTTCCTACTCTGCTTATCGGGGGTAGATAGATAAGATAGCTTTATATGCCTTTACCAGAAAGTTAGAGAATATTTCTTAAATTTACAATTCCGAATTCTATTTTCTCCAAACTTCTCACTAAATTTACAAATTTACAAAGGAATCCACAAAGTTGGTTATCTACTAAATTTAGGAACAGTAATAAAATATTAATTTTAAACCAGAAATATGAAAAATTTTTTAATATGTGTATAAGCGTTATTTTTTTTATTTGAAGAACGCTATTCTAATAATGATTATGTTATTGTATGATTATCTTAAATCACTGAAACAAACTGAATTATTTGCGCTGCATGCTCAAATAAATGTGACATTAATTACATAAAATAGCTTGTAAAATTTTGTTAAATTATCTTAAAATTTCTAAATTTCAGCTTTGAATTTTTCGCGCAAAACTTAATAGCTATAACATAGGTCAAATGACTCTTTGAAAACTCTCACTACTTTGACTTAGTTGATTCAAATTACATTTTGTGTTTTTAAAACTAAAATTATACTTTTATTTTTATCTGGATCTACAATTCGTTTTTTTTTTTTCTTTCAAAAACGATGTTAAATAAATTACATTGTTCATTAAATTCATATTGTTCAAAGTGAATCCTTTTTACTTTTGTATTATTGAATCTTGAAAAGTTTTTATATTAATAATAGCAATAATCAATTTTGAAACTTCACCCCAAATTCTGATATGAAAGGCTATGAATGAAACATTTTTATTAATGCTTAAATACATCTCTCTTTCTCAAAAATAAATAACATTCGTGAACTGTAATTTCAGTCTTTTTATGAACTCCTTTAATTTGCATACTCAAGGGTTTGGAAGCTTTTTGTTTCACTAAATATTCTCTGACTTTCTCCTCAACAACAAGAAAATTAAATTTATTGCAAGAACTATCTGTAATAAAGTTTTTACATTTACCAATCAAGTTTAGTAAGAACAAAACAAATTTACTAATGCAATATTTATAATAATCTTCTAATAATAATACAACTCAAAATAATCTTTTAGGATATTTAAAATTGCTTTGTTGCATTAAATTATATGCACCAAAGAATCGCTTTGAGTAAAAATATAAATTCTATAAACATTATAAAACTGTTCAAAAATCTTAAAACTGTATGATCTTCAGTGACTATTAGTTTTTTAGATTACATAATAGGTTTTTTGCAACCAATAAAACTAAAAAAAAGATGATTTCAGATGCATAATAACATGGATAGTTTTTATTTGATAATTGTAATTAATACATAGAAAAAAATAAAAAAGAATGACGCTAATATTTCAGTGAATTATAATATACTTTGCATTTAATGAAATATAAAATAATTTTTACCCTAATTTATGTACTGATATAATCATTATGATGGATGATTCATTTCGTATACCCTATTAATTTATAATGGGAGATCCCAAATTTAATGAAACCACTGATAAGCAGCGAAAGACAGCTGCAGCATTTCCGCTTCTATTTGTGTATCCGTTGGGATGGATGCCTGGTAGTAAAGCCGATCCCTTCCTTTGCCATTCGGGACACTGAACACAAATCGATGAAAAATTGTCACTTTAAAGAATAAGCTCAAATGTCTAACAGTAATCTTTTGCAGCTATCATTTACGTAGTGACTGTCGCTTACATAGCCTACAGATTTTATATAATACATCAAATCAATACAATTACAAATATTTGATTACCATAAACGTTGTATTTACTAATAATTTTTGTCATCATGCTAAAATTTACGGAACAGCTTTTTTTTTTGTGGGTTATAAAATTTTCTTCCTCTATTTTATTGATTTATGTGGGTGATAATACATTTAAGAGATGTCCGGTTTTTTTTCATGTGATATGAGGACACGATAAATTGTAGATGGAAAATACGTTATAAACATCGAAATAATTAATTCTTTGATTATCCGCTACAAGATACCAGTCAAGAATGCCTAAAGTTCATGCAAAGTATATAATAAAAATGACTATCTTTTGAAAGTTTGGAAAAAGTTATGTATAGCTATAAATGAACACTTAATTATGTTAACACACACGGATTCCCTGTCACATTGTAAATTTAATAATAAAACCATCTTCCTCATTTGGATTTCAAACAATGCAATATAAAAAATTATGTGAGTAAGGCAGTCTCCAAAGCAACATTTTTCTTGTGATGGTTAAGGTTAAGAAAGATGGATTAAATAAAAAAAACCAAAGAATAAAATATTTCAAAATAACAATAAGAAAGCGGCCACGAGCGTCGAGATAAGCAGAGTGACTTCCACAAAAACCGCACTGTGGTATGTTTCCAGTACATAATTAAAGACAGTTTGGGGTTTTACAAAGTAAAAAAATTATGGCTTTTGGAAATCAATACAAGCAATGCCGATAGATTGAAAATCAACATTAATTTCTTGCAAATTGCATTTATGTTTGCTACAATGTTATGTTATCTAAAAATGAAATTTAAAAGTTGAATTTGATTTTAAATCTAATTCTTTCCATTAGATACGTTCGTTGCATCCAAAAAAGCAGTTTTTATTTTAGCGATATGAATTATTTCGTATAATTTTTAATTTGAAGCTATTTTATTTCAATTTCTGGTTTTCGCTATTTACACTTGAAGCTTTCAATCTTTTATTTTTCATTTCAGTAATGAAAATTCCAAAATTTAAAGTGAAAAAGAAAAGATTTGTATATACAAAATTTCTCTTTCAGTGGAATATTTTTTTTAATATTTTTGTTAATATTAGTTCCATTGTTTTTAATTATACTAAATATTCACCAAAATTAAACCGAAGGAAAAATTTGAGGATAGATTGAAGGAAAAACTTCAAGAGTATTTAAAATATATATATTATCACTAAAACACCACCTATAATATATAAAAGTACTCAAGAAATTCTATTCCACGAAATGTCGTAACATTAATATGTTACAACCTTAAAATATTATTTTTGTAATCATTTTTCATCATAAAAATAAGCTTTTCATATTTATAATACCGTTACGAAATGAATCCTAGAATTAATCTGCTATTAATCACTTTTTAAAATGTGGCGTTTTTTGTAACGGTTTTCATGTGTAATTACAATTTCCCTGGTATTAATTCAACACGAGCTGATTAAATACGGGGTTGTTGACAGTGTTGCCAATAGAGACTGCAAGACTGAAGAAAATCGATTGTTCCTAGAAATGATTCTATATTTAGAAACGACTAAGTTACCCAAATATTCCTATTTTTCCTTCTACTGGGGCTTCTATGCGCATTAAGGCTGTAATTACGTCAACAATTTTTGGAAAACATTTATTTGCTTATGTTTCTTGTATTCACACTTTGTGCAATACATTATTTTTGATGACTCGCTTATTATTTTTTATGAATTTCTCTAAGGAGCAAAGAAAAGTGTAACGATTGAAATTAATTCATATATTCTAAAAGGCATAAGATCATAAATAATAAAATATTTCATAGAAGTATCCAGTTTACTAGCTTCACGAGTAGATCTAGAAAATATTTCATATTAATGTTAGAGGGTACCATTTTTATTTGCTGAATAATATTAATATGAACGGGAAAAATAAATAAAAGCGATTAGAAGTAAAAACACATGTAAAAGTTGAACCGTATTTTCAACAGAGACTAGAATTTCTCGGTACTTTTTGTAGTAGTCCGAAGAGCGATCACTAGCTCATGATATGCCAATATATATATATATATATATATATATATATATATATATATATATATATATATATATATATATATATATATATAATATATATATATATATATATGAAATAAACACTGATATCTTGCTTTTCTTTATCATAGCCATAATTTTTCACCAGTAATATTATCTCTGAATCAGATGTTACTATAAAAATTATACACAAGGTAATACGTAAAAAGTATACACTTTATATGAGAAATCAATAGCTATTTTCATTAGACTATATTCATTTGGTTAAAAATTTATTTTCATGTAATTGACTCCTACTAAATTTTTTATCACAATTATGAATAATAAATTATTCTACTGCATTTCTCGTCATGGTGAAATGTATATTCTTAATGATCTGCTAAATTATAAAAAATTTATAGGAGAAAAATTTTTCAATTTTAATATTAATAGTATTGTAGAAAGTGAAAAAGAATAATATATAAATATGTTTACATAAAAGACTATCATTAAGCTAATGTCACTATTATTTTCTTTTCAATTTTAAAGACAAGGGTTTACCTTGAAGAAATAATTTAGAATGAAAATTATTTTATATTAAAGTTATACTTTACAAATATAATTTAAAGCAATACGTGCAGAAGAAAAATTAGTTGAAAGAGAAATTATAAAGTTATATTCGAAAACTTAATTTTGTTTTCTATGCTGTGAATTCCTTATTATAAAAAAAATTGTAAATTTCAGTAGAGGGTGGATAAATCCTAAGTTTTGATTAATTCATATTTAGAGGTTTTTGATATTGCCATTCTCTTCAATATCTGAGAAATAATAAAATATAAACATTAAAATTATGAATGAAAAACATTTTCAATAAAATTTAGTGAATATAAATAACGAATAGCAATTAACAATTTATGACGAAAGGTTACTTTAGAAAGAATAGAGTCCAGGCCTGGACGTCGCGAACTGGTCCAGGACTCTGAGGCGCCTATGCTGTGAATTCCTTATTATAAAAAAAATTATAAATTTCAGTAGAGGATGGATAAATCCTAAGTTTTGATTAATTCATATTTAGAGGTTTTTGATATTGCCATTCTCTTCAATATCTGAGAAATAATAAAATATAAACATTAAAATTATGAATGAAAAACATTTTCAATAAAATTTAGTGCATATAAATAAAGAATAATAATTAACAATTTATGACGAAAGGTTACTTTAAAAAGAATAGAGTCCAGGCCTGGACATCGCGAACTGATCCAGGACTCTGAGGCACCAAAAAGTAAAAAATCTCTCTGAAGTGATTTTAGTTGAGTATAAAGAAATGACCTTCACCTGCTTTGAAAGGGGAACATTTTCTGGTCACAATAAAACTAAAAGCAGGATTTTAGTGAATAAAAAAACCCAAGCTACCACCTAACAAACGGTTTTCAGTTTCCTTAAATCCTGAAATTCATTTATAAATTCTCATTAAATCAAAGAATTCAAAATAACACATCTTTAAAAAATTTCATAATGCCGCATAGGAACTAAATGGTTTCAAAATTTAAAAGTAAATTTTAATTTATTACTGTCATTAATTCATATAAGTAATTTTAGATGCTTGTGAATTTCATACTAATGTTGGCAATAATTTATAGATATTTTTAATACATAGAGTTAAGTGCATAAAATGCTGCAGGCAGTTTGAAAAGTTACTTGTGATAAAGAGTGAACATTTTAATTGAATACAGAAAATTGAGTATACTTACAGGTATCTATATATTTAATAGTAATAATGTTTTTACCGTAGTGTTAGAAGTTTTTTTTTTTGCACTTCTAACACTAATGGGGGGGGGGCACAAGAGGGTATAACCCTATACCACAACAAGGCTAGAGACTGCTACTCATTTGTCGTTACCCAGCGGGCACCTGTGAACCAAGTCACGGAGGCGAGTAGCGTTACCTGCGCCATACCACCACAAACCCGTTTATAGGGCAGTCCACATTCATACAACAGCACAGAAGAAAAGACAGGGAGAACAGAGAAGGAAAGAAACATCGATGGCCGTACCGGGATTCGAACCCGGGACCAACAGCTCAGGAGTCAGTTTACAGTTTGTTTGTCGCTCAACGGTCATTTTTTGCACACGAGGGCTAATTAGACCGGGACTTACGGTTTAAAGTGGATTCCGAACCACTACAAACAACCATGCCCAAGGTGGGATTCGAACCCACGAGCTGTTGAACCGAAGAGCTCAGGAGTCAGGAACGCTAACCACTCAGCCAATCGGTTGGCAGTGTTAGAAGTATTTTATATTATTTTTAAATGCATACATTATCATGAGAAAATGATATTTATAGTCAGAAACCAAACTCAAAGAAAGTTAAAAAAAAAAATGTGACTTACTACTTGCATAACTTCTAGAAAATCATATTTACGAAATATACATAATTTGGTTTAATATTTTCAAGTACATTATACAATTAATCTCATTACAATCTATAATTGAAGAATTTTTTAAAAAAGAAATTGCTGAATTATGTTACATTTGTTTAAGATCATATTTTGACGGGAACTGAACATTGGTAAGTATATTTGCACTGATTTATAAAAATTTAAATAAATTTGCATTTAAAAATAAGGATTTATATATAAAAATTTAAAAGTTTTTTTTAACTATTGAGTAACCCTTTCATATGAGATATTGTAAATATTCTTTTGTATTTCGAAAAATTGAAAGGTCTCTTTAGGATCGCAGAGGAAATTTTTAAATTTTGATAACCAAACCATAAAATCTGAAAACTTTATATATTTTGTTATATATCAATATTTTAACTTTTCTAGAATTATTGTTAATTCTGGAGTTATAATTATTTCTGTAAATTTAATACTTAATAAAAAATTTTTTACTCAATTCAAAAACATTAAAACAACAGTATCTTGGAAAATTTCAACGAAATTGCGATTAAGAAACAATTTGTGTTTACCATAAACTGCACTTCATATATTTTTTAAGTTTTCTTATATATTTTAAATTATATTTATTGATGTGACATGTTAGAGAAGATAAAAAAGCAAGTATTTTTGGTACGTGTAACTAAATTTACTAATCTAGAACTGTTGGGAATTTTCGAAACCTCCACATCTGCTTTTTTTAGAAATAAGTATGTTATTTTAAGAAATCATACGTCATAAAATTGGAATTTTATGTTGTCTTGCTTTAAAGAAGTACGACTCAATATTTAATTCAAATGTGGTCCCATTTTCAAAATTTCTTAAGTCTTTTCATTTCAAAATCATATAATCACTATATTTATACGTCGTCAAGAAATTAATTGTAATGTCAGATTCATCACAAACCAAAATATTTTGTTTTCTAAAATATAAGAATTGTAAAACCCTATTTTAGTTAGAAAGTCCACATCATATTTGATTTTCTAAAATATTTTGTGTATTTTACACTGCCAGACACTGAAAATACACCAAAATCGGGAACGACAAAACGACATTGAAAATGCAACAAAGAAAGAATAGCCACAATATGCAACAACAAAGAAATGCAACAAAGAAAGAAAGTTATACAGATTTAAGATTAGACACACCTTACCGACTCGTGCAAATGATGTGAAATGCACAGCTCACCAGCGCACGTAAGATAAGATATAAGTTGAGGAACCTGCAGAGTGGGTAATATTCGTTTGTACTATTGTCGCAAAAGACGATTTTAATTTCAAGAAATTCCAGGTCATCGTTGATGGAATCAGTTCCAAAAGACACACGAGTTTACGAGGGTATTGTGATCGGATTGAGAAGGGCAGGCTGATCCTTACGGCAAATCGCAGCTGACAAACACCTGGACAAGCCCACAGTGCACTGACTGAGGCGAAGACAGTTGGAACAAAGAACTATAGAAGGTTTGTGGGTTGCCCTTGTAACCAGCGTGACATCAGCACGCGTGGATCGACGTGTCCGACGGGAGGTGGTGGCGGCCCTATAGAACACGTCTACCAGAATTCAGCAGCATGTGCAAGACACCCTGGATGCTCAAATATCGATCAGAACTATTTGCCGTCAATAGGTTAATAGTGGCTTGCCGTACGTTAAGACTGCCATTGACCCCACAGCATAGACGCTAACGTCTGGAATGGTACCGGATTAGAGTGATGTGAATGATGAAGTGGCATAGGATAGTCTTTTGAGACGAGTCGTGCTTCTGTTTCTTCAGTGATAGTAGCCGCATACGTGTGTGGCATCGACGTGGAGACCTTTCAGGTCCAATCCTGCAGCAATTGTGGAACGCCCCACAGTGCGACAATGCGGTATCGTGATTTGGGACGTCATTACGTATAATTCCAGGTCACCTCTAGTTCATATTCACAGCACTATGACAGCCAACGTTACGTGGATGATACGCTGCTGATTCTCCTCTACCTTCAGGGGGTGCCCAATGCCCTTTATCAGCAGGATAACGCCCGACCGCAAATTACTAGCATCAGCTAACATGCCCTGCAAGGAATACAGCTGCTTTCCTTGTCACCGTGCTCGCCAGATTTCTCACCAATCAAACACGTTTGAGATATGATTGCACGCATTTTGCAGACCTTGCTACTGCCTTTTTCAGAAAACGTACTTTGGCAAATGGCTTACCGGAAATAGAGAGCCATTCCACAGGACTCCATCCGTACTCTCATTGAATCTGTGCCAAGAGGTATTGCTTCGTGTATTGCCTTTCACGAGGGTTCTACAACCTTCTAACCCGACCCTGCTCTCGCTCAGTATTATGCATTTCATTTCAAAACACAGATCATTTATTGTTCATTCCTGTCTCTCTTTCTGTTTGGCGAGGTTCGTCACTTACTGTCAACTCTTGGTGTAGCACTTTTCAATGTCGGGCAGTGCATATATATTTGATCAACATACACTTCATATTCAAATAATTAGAGACTGCTCTAATTATACTTCATTTCAAATAGAAATTAGAAACGCCCAATCGCTAAGGGAATATTCCAATATACAGGATGCCAAGACAAACCCAATAATGGACCTATAATTGGCGCCACGTTATCTCCAATATTGGGCATGCCAAGATAAGCTAAGGTTGGTTTTATAATGGGGTCCAAGGTTTCCCCAATATGCAGCATGCCAAGATAAGCTAAGGTTGGTCCTATCAAGGGGGCTATGTTTTCCCCAATCTACCATGATAAGGCCTTATTGGTTTTAGAAAGGTAACCAAATTACTACCAACTTGGGCATGACAAGATTTTGCGAAAATATCATATGTAGAGTTAAATCTAATGTGGCTGCCTACTTTTCTAAGCTGTTTTGCTTACGAAGAATTTTCTTACTAATTAAGATGAATGTTCCTGAACTTCAATCATCTTAAAACTTCGATGGGGTCATACTATATGAAGTTTAATCGTGACCGTTTTATTTATTTATCAAAAAGTTTTAAGAAAAGTAGCCGTGTTAGTAAGTTTGATTCTTCTCATATTTGTAATAACAAATTTTGATTACCATGAAAATTTTTAATCTATTTGAATTTAAAATTGTAATCAAAATCAAAATATTTCATATTTTTATGTTTAGATATATTTACTTGCAATTGTTTTGTATATTATTAACCCTGAAACTATTTCAAAGCCCAAAATCTGATATTATTGTTATGCATATTATAATAAAGTAGCTCTACGAGTATTTATATCTTTTATTTATTCAAATATATTTATTTATTCTGATAAATTTATTTACGGAATATTATTCGGAAAGAATTATTGTTTCGATTACTTGGCTTCATAGATTACTTAATTGCTGAGTTAGTGTTAATGGTAAATTACTTATTGTGTATTTTGGTACAATGGATAAATTTTTTTAATCTATAGACAGCAATTATCTGAAACTTGTATATATAAAAAAACAACTTTAAATTTCCAAGTTGTTTTATTATGTAGGGAAATCAAATTAATTTATTTAAATCAAATGTAAGTATCGAAGAATATATTTAATAATTAGCTTACTAAAAATTTTATCAATATACTTTACTAAAAAATCTCAATAGTAAACAAAATGCTAAACAATTTTTTTAACTCATTTGTGTTGTCAGTTAGATATAGATCATTTTGCTTTTTATATTGTTGATCATGTTTTTAAAATTTTTATATTTTATCTATTAAGAGTTATGTGTAAAAGATTATTCAACATGTTTACATTAACTATGAAGTTGTTCTTAAATTCACTGTTATACATTTATTAACTTATTTCCAGGTTAATTTCCATCATTAATTTTTTCAAATGGTTGGCATATATATATATATCTGTAACTTACCATGTTTATTGTACTTTAGGCAGGCAGCAAACCTGGTCACCGTCAACCGGATACGGTGGATGACTACCAGCTGTCCACAAGCCATCCACGAAATGACGTCATGTATAACCAAATTGAGGCGGAGCTTTCCACCAAACGAAGTATTCAGCATGTTTAATTTTTTTCATCCACAACCGAGCGATAAGTGTATATTTACTTGATTCGCGCTGTTTATATAATAGCATGGAATTCAAATTTTCTATAGACATTGAAGAATTTATTATTGAATATTTTAAAAGCAAGTTAAACTTAATTGGTCAATATGTTTTAGAATTTCAGTTTTTTGTTTTATAATATATACTCTTATTTATTCGATTATATAATTTTTAATAGATAACAAGTGCTTGTAAAACCTACGTGATGATAATTATTTTAATAAAAATTTTAAAAAATCAACTATATAAAGATCTTATTTGAATAATTAATAATAATTTCAAAAAAAAATTCTCTGGTAAAATTTCACAAGATTTTTAAGAACTATTTTCATTATATTTAAATCTTCCTCATTGAAATTGCTTTTTAAAATTAAAAAAATATTTTGAGTACTTTTAGTTTTTAATAAAAATTAACTGAATAAAGCGTTTTTAATTTAAACTACAATTAAAACACAGCAGAAACTCTAATTTAAATAATATTTTTTATTTATTATTACTTTCATAAATGCATTAAATACATGAACTTTAATATGATAAATAAATTTATTTGCATTTTTTATTTAAATATTATGAAACAGACTTGAAATAAAATGGAATTATTTTTTAAATTAGGATTTTTAATATAATGCAAATGCATAAGTATTTGTAACAAAAAATTTTTTTATAAAATGATTTTTCAATTTAGTTTTTATTTATAGTTTATAAAAATTCATTTCAAAGAAATATTGTTAACTTTATTTTAAATAAGTTGCATGAGCAATTGAAATAAGTTTTATGTTATTTAAATTTTTTTCTCCCTTTTTTTTCTCTTCCAAACATACTTCAGCAATAATATTTGCTACTGATATTTAAATCAAAGTATTAAATTCAATATTTCTTCGAATTTTGCAATGATATAGCAATGATTATGTTTTCAAATATGAAAATATTAACAAATATACAATACAATAATAATGCAAGTTAAACAGTAAATAAACTTTTATTGGTTAATATTTGGCGTAACGTTTTTGATGACATGATTGTTTCGTGTTTGGCTGGTATACCAGACACCAGGGATCCACAAAACAGACACCAATGAAACACCATCCACAAGCAACGCGGTGCACAGGTTTGCTGCCTGCCTTAGAATGGATGAAATGTGAAATATTGTAAACAAAAATATTCAAAGTATGGCTTGCCATCATATCGAATTATATCTCGAGGAATACATGTGGTGAAAATCCAAAGACTAGGGCTTTTGATGCCAAATTAAAAGCAAGTACAAATTTATAGAAACAACAAACCATATGCAAGTTGTTATATTTTGATTACAATCATGGCTTCATTTTTATTGCAAGGGCATGCAAATAATGTAATAGGTTTTTCTTTTTATAGTGGTTCTGTTGCCTTTTATAAATTCTTAATTCCTTATTTACTAATGAACTCAGTCCCTGATAATTTTTAAAGTTTTAAAAAAGTAATTGTCATTTAAATAAATAAATTGCTTGAATTAATAATACTTACTTTTAACTGAATAGCAAATGAAATTATTTTTACTTATACATAAATGAGATTAAAAAAACATTTTGTTAAACAAATCTAAGAAAATTATCTAGGTTATAGTGTTGCTATGACAAAAGGTGCAAAAATCAACTAAGTTTACAGTTAATTTTTGCAATTTTCATCTTAATATTCTTTTTGCTATTGCATTTTCTAAGTAAATGAATTTAGTCACTACATAATACTGAGTACCCCAAAAATAATATGCATTCATCCTTCAAAAGCTGAATATTTTAATTTTTTATGTATGAGTATGTTTGTATAGAAAATATTCTATTTAATGGATCATAGCTAAATTAGGTCTTTTAAAATGATATTTTTCTGGAACAACATTTTAAATTTTCAAAATAAATAAAATTATTTATATTTGGTGAAACAATTTTTGCACTTGTTTTGCACCCAGAGCAGAAACAATATTTTTATTACAGTTTAATAATTATTTGTATGTATTTTTTTATATAAAAACACATACAAACAATATTGACAATAATTATTAAACAATATTGACAATCACAAACAATAATTTCCATTACAGTTTAATTATTGATTTCTTATATATGTCTGTTGACCCTGTTTTTTTTTTTTTTTTTTTTTTTCCCTTTAAATTTTTATATTTTATCAATTAAGAATTGTGTGCAATAGATTATTCAACAAGTTTACTTTAATTATGATTTTTAAATTAAATATTATAGATTCATTAACTTATTTTCATATTAATTTCCATCATAATTATCTTCAAATAATGGACTTATTTGTCAAGAACTTACTAAGTTTTGTTGAATTTTAGAATGGATGAAATTTAAAAAAATGTAAATAAAAATATTTAAAGTATGGCTTGTCATTATATAGAATTTTATCTTGTGGAATACATGTGGGGGAAATCCAAATACTAGTACATATGATGCCAGATTAAAAACAAGTGCAAATTTATTGAAACTACAAATCATATGAAAGTAGTTATATTTTGGTTACAATCAGGGCTTCGTTTTGATAACAGAGCCCTGCAAATTAAGTAGTATATATATTTTTTTCTTTATGGTGTTCCTCTTGCCTTTATAAATTCCTAATTCATTATTTAGTGATGCTCTTAGTCCCTGACATTTTATAATGTTTTAAATATATAATAATAAATGAGTAAATTGGTTGAATAGCATAATGCTAATTTTTAAATGAATAGCAAATGAAATTATTATTATTTACTGATAAATCAGATTAAAAAGCATTTTGTAAAAACAAAATTATTCTAAATTGAGTAAAAATTTTATAGATTATAGCGTTGCTATGAAAAAAGGTGCTCATAAACTCAATTGCTTTTTAGCAGTTTTCATCTTAATATTCATATTGCTCATGTATTTTCTAAGTAAATACATTTAGTCACTGCATTATTCTGAGTATCCCAGAAATATTATGTAATTCATTCTTAAAATCCTGAATGCTTTAATTTTTTTTTAAATATTGGCTTTAAAATATCACTCATAACTTAAAAAACATAAAAATTTAAATTCTTATTTTATAACGACTTTTTCTCTATATTTTTCACAATATAATTAATTTCACAATTGATTATCAAATAAGCAGTGCAACTTAATGTTTCAAAATGAGTCTTTTTTTGTAATTATGTAAAATATTTCTGATGCAGCATGAGTGTCAATATCTCTAAACATTCATTAATATAATTTATTTAAAAATTAAGGATTTATTAAAAGTTTATATTGGTAATTTTACATTTCTTTAATAATATAAGAATTTTTTTATTAACAGCGGGTAGACTAACCCTTCACCACAACAAGGCCGGAAACTGCTATTCATTTCTAATTACTCAGCGGGCACCTGTGAACTAAGTCACTGAGGTGAGTAGCATTATCCACATAATATAACATGAAGAATCCTATTTAATGTTCCTACTTGAAAACTGCAAAAGTGTTTTCTGTTAGTGTCAAATTAAATGAACTTAGGCTTTGCATATTACAGAGCTCATTAATATAATTTAGATACATCATTTTTCACATTTATACCAACTTTTAACCCAATTAAAATATTTAAAAATATAACTCCTTAATAGTCTATCTGACATTCATATTGGATATTAATTAGTAACTGTTTCCAGAATGGAGAAAAGTACCTTACATGTGTAATTCCAAGATGAGTCGCATAAATTTTAGCTTATTTCCATCTTATACTGATTAAACTTGGAAATGTACAAGGTTCTATTTTATAAAGAATAATAAATTAATAAAACTTATTTGGTATTCAAACTGTTTCTAATTTTAGTATGCTATATAAGTTTTAGTCTGATTTATATATTACTCCGAAATATTCAAAATAACTACTAAATATCTGAAACTATATTCATCAGTAATTTTTAATCATTAGTTCTATTTAAAAATCATAAACAAATATTAAAATAATTTCGCTTCAAATTTCTGTTGAAAATGTAAAACAGTGTAAACTACTCCTTTCCAAACAGTATTCAAATGTTTCTGATATGGCATGAATCTCAGTATTCTTTGCCTAAAAGTACGTGAATTAAAAGTACTTTCAGTTAGAAAAGAACTTTGATTACTTTTTAAATATAATTTATCCATTTGTGAAAAAGTATTATTCTAATTTTTTTTATTGTTAAATTTATAGGTGCTGTTCTTGTCCTGACCAATTATAATGAAGAGGCATATTAAGTGATTTTAGTGAAGAATACCACTGAAAGCTAAATTTTAGAAATATAAAGAAATAACATGTATTATCTATACTACAAAAATACATGCATATTGTAAAATTATGAGTTTAGAATAAACTGTTGTATTGTCTAGTTAATATTTTCAGGATAGAATATTTCTAGAACTGGGCAACTTTTGTTCCAGATCAATATTGAATTCTCAGCAAAAAATGCATGAGTTTGTTTTTATTTATGTTATTTCTTATGTAAAGAAAAAAATAATATTTGAAAGTCTGACAGCGAGATGGGAGTTAATTTTAAAATATTCAGAAACAGTAGTTTGCATTTAACTGAATATTTTAAATAAGTATAATACAAATTTCGATAATTTTCTGCTGAATGTATAGCAATTCATTATAAGTTAGAAATATAAAATGAAAAATAGCTTCCATCTAATTTACTAACTCAAAATAAAATCCTTTGTTATTATTATGAGTTATTATAATGTAGACAAACCTATAAGCTAAGATAGATTCTATCATGGCAACCAAAATTGAACCAACTATAGTCGTATAGCTTGGTCCTATCTTGGCGACCCAGATTGGTCTAATGTAGGTTGCCAAGCTTAGCCCTATCTAGGCAACCTACATTTTTACTATATTACGAAATGTAGACCATCCAGGATTGGCCTGATATAGACCGCCAATACTGGACCTTGACAAAGCCAATATAGGGCCAAGCTATTTTGCTGCATGGGTATAACTCAACTGACTTGCTTGTCTGGGAGAGGCTTTGTCTAAATTTTATTGAAAAGCAAAGGTAACAGATTTGTGGTCCATATTGATGTTGAAAGACTTTCTCTCTAATGTGTACCTAAAATATTTTATTGCAATGTAGATGGAGAAAAGATCTCGAACATATACGCTGTACTTTCTATGTGTGTCTGTCAAGCAGCGCGAGAAGAAACTTAATGGACGCACCTCTCCCTATTCAATTTGATGATTGACGATTTCGATTCTGTATCCAAAACATCGCATGTGAGAGCTATAGTAGCATCAATTGGAGGGCGGACCGCTATAGTGGCATGACAAAGTAGATATTTAAGATTTTTGAAATCATTTCAAAAATCCTCATTTTACTATTTTTGTATCTGCTACTGAGTAGTGAGATTAGAGAATATTGAAGCTTGGCACAATTTGGGATGAAGCGATAGTAAAAATTAACCATCCACAGAAGCCTGCGCTAGCTGGTGGATGAGGTGGTTTCGGGTGTATATTGCATAGCATCAACTTTCGTTGGAAGTGGATTTATCCCTTCTATTGTGATTTCATATCCTAAATAACTAAGTTTAGAAGTGCCCAATATACATTTTGCAACGTTGATTCATAAACCATAGTCGCTTAACCTTTGAAAATCTGCATGCAAGTGCTTACGGTGTGATTCCTCATCTGCAAAAGCGATTAGTATGTCATCTAAATAGCAAAATGCTAAGTCTAATCCAGACAGTACCATGTTCATGAATCTTTGAAATGTCTGTGCTGCATTGGGTAAGCTAAATGTCCTAAATGGGAATTCTAACAACTCAAAAAGAATTATAATGGCTGTTTTGGGAATATCACTTTCATACACTGGAATTTGTGATATACTCGAACTAGGTCGATTGATGAGAAAATCTTTTTGTGTGGGATATAGCCACAATCCGTGAGGAACGGCAGAGGATATCGGTATGAATGGTGACATTATTTAGAGCCATGTAATCTCCACATGGCCTCCAAACACCTAACTTCTTTAGGGTGAGGTGTATAATGCTGGCAAAACAACTTTTTGAAGGTCTGCAAAGATCTTGTAGCAACATAAACTCAAATTCTGCTTTTGATGCTTTTAATTTTTCGGATGTTAGTCTTCTGACCTTAGATGGAACAAAAGTCCCCTTAATTTCAATGAAATGTACAATGTTGTGACTTTTAATTTTATTATTGGCGAGTGTTGGCCGCAAAATATTTGGAAATATTTTGAGGATTATTTTGTACTGACTCTGCACTGCATGAATCATTGATCAAATGATAACATAGGAGGGGTTACCCGTAAATGACAAGGAAGTGATGCCATTGCTTAATTTATGGTTTTTGCTGTCAACCAAAAGGTGAAAGTAAGATACAAAGTAAATACCGGTAATTGGCTTACGGACATCAGTAATTATAAAAGGCTAATTAAACACTCTTCGCAATCCTAAATTCAAATTTAGCAGCTTTTGCCCATACGTCTTAATTTTAGTTCCGATTTCTGCGAAGAGTTCTAGCTTTGCAACAGCTCTTTTTTTTTCAATAATGGTGGAATCACGGATTTCTGCACCTATGTCGATTTAAAATTGGGTGGCGCTTTCTTTTTTTCATATGAAAAGACAGCACATCTCTACCCATTGACCCTCTGTGGTCTGTGAGATTCGGGGATTTAGTTTTCCTTCAGATTAGTTTTAGTTCAATTGCAAGGAAATTTATAAGATTTATTGCCCAGCCTTTAGCGATAATAACATATATTTTTATCCCTGCTACTACATCTATTAATCGAATTACTTCTAGAGCGGTGTATGAATTCTTGACGTCTAGAATGTCTTTTATTCAATTCGTTTACTTGTAGAGACAACTCTGCTATATTCTTATGCAATTTAATTAAAACGTTATCATCACTAGACAAAGCTATGACAGCATTCTGACATGATGGGGAATTTATTTTCCACATTTTATTGGCTATTGTTGCCAATTTGATTAAGTCGTCGCCACTGATAGATAAAGTTCTAGAAATTGCTGTTGAGAATCTTTGAATCCAAGGAGTTTAAAGAAAAGTTTCACCTACTTTATCTGAGACTAAATTCTTCATTTTACACATACTTGGTCTGGCAGATGCGTTAAAAATCAAAGAGACTTTATCTGTTCAATAATGTAAGCTATGAGACTGAGTCCGATTCTCGAGAGGGGATATTAGAAATTGAAGGGCACTGTGCCTGGCCACAAGCAGCATTGTTTTTCTCTTCATAATTTCTGTTTTTTAACCATAAAGTGGTTGTTTCTTTCATTATCATTACCACTTCATTGCTACTCCACTTTATTGTAATTTCATTGGTTTAAAATATCCATGACGTCAGATACCATTTTATCTATGCCACATCGAATTGAAACAGCTTCTTAAATCTGTCTTGTCAACGAATTTGTTGCCTGCTTTCAAATCACATTCATCGAGCGGCAGCAAACAAAGCGCAGTTTACCATCAATGATTGAGAAATTAGTCGCAGTTCATTTTGTTAATAAAACTATTTCTTATGTAAGGACCAAAGCATTGCTTTGAGAAGCCATTTTCCATTGATGCAGGCCATTAACACATGGACAATAGAACAGAAAAAAAGCAAAATTAAAAAGATATAACAAGACATCCACTTTATGGTTAGTTTATATCAGCAAGGATGATTTAAATTTTTAAAAATTTTATTAATAGAATTTTAAATCAATAACTGCAATATTTTTGTAGCGTAGTAGAAAAGTAGAAATGCTGTAATAAAGTTATACTTTTGTTTTTGTTGCTTAAATCTTTTGTTTTCCTTATTATATCATGCTTTTTTTGTATCAAAATACTTATATTATTGTATCAAAATCAGCATCGGTTAGATGCAAACGCTATGAATAAGGAGTTTGAAAGTATATATATATATATATATATAGGGGATATATCCTTTTGAATACCTGTTTTGTTTACATCACTAAATTTCGATCTATTCTCGCCAAGCTCAAGCGATTACAATATCAATATGGTTTATATACTGAGGATGTACTTCGGATGGATGACGTTAAAATCTAGGTAAGATCTTTGACGTCATCGCAATCAGATGTCATTTCATTCTTATGTTTAATGCTTTCCAATCCTTAATTCTTTATTGAACTAGTTTTTAACTGCGTTAATAAATAAAACAAACTGATATATTGATGAATTTTCTAACATTCTATTGCACAGAATTTCAGTTATGTTTAAATTACAAAAATTTGTTTGAATTCTGAAACATTATATAAATATACACAAAGTATTATAGTATGATCTCTGTAATATAAGATGATTATAGTATGCTCAGTATATTATTTATTATATAATATATAATATAATAAATATTATATAGCGCATACTATAATATAATTTGGTATATCATTATATATAGAGCAAATTAGAAATATAATATGGAATGAAAAATTAAATATAATAATATAAATAAAGTATGAAATTAGCAATCCATTCAGCTCAAATGTATATAAAGTAGAAAGTATATATTTATCACTCATATAGATTAATTTATGCTTAAAAATTCTAACTAATACTGGATTTCAATGAATTAATATTAACAATAAAAGTGGTACTTTTATAAAAAGTTAAAAAATTTATGAAAAATTTTTCAAATTAAAAATATTTTACAAATTTTATAAGATCTTCAAAAACAATTTATAATTATTCCCTTAATAAAACCTCAAACAATTATGCATTTTTTTATAAAAAAAATTCTGTTTGTAACTTTAAATGAAGAAATATCAAAATTAAAGAAAGCTTTAAAATTAATTATTTCGCTAAAATAACTATTTACAAAAAATGTCAAGCTTTTCCTAAAAAAACTTAAAATTAAAAATATTAACTATAATATTCCTTATATTTATCCAAATCCAAAATTTCATTAGAATCCAATAAAACTCCAATGCAGTACCTGTAGTTGTAATACTTATATAAATAAATATTTCATTTTGTGTAAATAATCTTAAATATAATAAAAAAATCTTAAAAAATATTATAAAATCAAAGAATACATGGATAATTAATAAGAAAGCAATAATTAATTTTAAGTTAGATAAATAATTATATATATATATATATATATATATATATATATATATATATATATATATATATATATATATATATATATATATATATATATATATATATATATATATATATATATATATATATATATATATAAATAAATATATATATATATATATATATATATATATATATATATATATATATATATATATATATATATATATATATATATATATATATATATATATATATATATATATATATATATATATATATATATATATATATATATATATATATATATAAAGCAATTTATTTTAGAATAAAACAAGTCAAAATAATTATGTTTTATGAGGTCAATCATATTTTAAATTCATTTTCAAACTTCTTTCATGAAATGTAATTTGTTTTTTCTTTTGGTCTTCTGACGTCATTTGTAACTTTTACATTTGAAGCAATGTAAAAAAAAAAAAAAAGACAATATTTTCTTTTTTAATTTCTTTGTGGCAACATGTTTCTTTAAATCATTCGGAATCTGGGACTGGTCAGTTATCTATCCCGCTTTATAACTAGTTTCTAAACTGTTTCTGTTTCTTGTAATTGTTCCGAAATAAATATATATTCCCATTCTCCTTTTATGATTTTTCTCTAATTTTACATTTGTTAGTGTACATAATGTTAGAGAATGTAGTTTCGTATCATTCATTCTATTGAGATATTCATAATTTGAAAGTATCCACCATTTTTATTGTTACCTAAGGTAAGTTTTTTAAAATAACTTATCTTCCCGATACTAAATACTGTTTGGTTACTATTTGTATTTAATGTTATTGAAAAAAAATCACTAAGCGTAATTCGCTAATATGAATTTGTAATTACGAAGTATATCATTTTGCTGTAATTCTCCGATTTGGTTGAAATATATATGTGCGTACTAAGATATTTTCATATTACCATTTGAAGTAAATTTTTTGTTACAAGATTAAAGTAAATTCCACTAAAAATCTGAAATTGATAAAAATATAATTCTTGGATGAACTCTATTGCCAAGATATTAAAGATCATTTATGTCTTTATTATGTATTAAAGATCATTTATGTCAAAAAAATGTCTCCCCAATGGGTGACATTTTTTTGCCAAGCAGAGATGTAGGTGTTGGAATTTAATTAGCAATTCGTGATGGTCATCAATCAACTCTTTGTTGTGTTGTGCTATCTAGGCTGGCAATATGGTGTGCATTGCTGTTTTCCAACTAAACTGTAATTTGGTGTGGAGTCCAACTTCCTCAAAACACACTTACCATAGGCAGCCTGTTAATAGGATAGGCAATCATTTACAACCCATTAATACAAGAAAAGGACAAAGATGGCAAAGAGAAAAAGTACATGATGGCCTGAACCAGGACTTGAACCCAGGACCTCATTATCTGCAGTCAATCATGGTGGCCAATTCTTTTAAAAGGATAGCCATTTAAAAATTTTGGGTTTTACTTGATTTCTTATATGATCACTATTGTTAAATGTCGTCATTTTTAAATTTCCAAGTCTAATGATATATTAGAATACAGTAATTGTATTAAAAATTGATTAAAGTTTTATAAAAATATTTCAGAATTAAAATTGAAGAGAATAAAGTAGCAAAAATAATAAAAATGTATGCAATGGAAATACCTTAATGAAAGTTTCTTTTAATAACATCTAATTAAAAAAAAGAAAATTAAGAATTTCTGAATTGGTTAATGAATTTTATATATTTAATAAAATAATTTTGATAAATGAATTTAGATAAAATTCTGCTTGTCATTACAACATAAAAGTACAAATTTTCAAATTTCCTTTAATAAATTTAAAATATGATTTTAGATAGAATTCTGTAAGTCATTAGAACATGTAACTTTTAAAATTCCCATTTATCAATAATAATTATTCTACTTATATTTCCACTGAAAAATGAATGTCCTTATGTAAAAAAGTACTATTTATACAGAAACATTGTTTTATGTAATTCCTTATGTTTAAGAATTTTTGTGACAGTAAATTAAATTGGTAATTTTCCATTATACCCCCAATTTGATCCTAAAGAAATAGCAAATTTATTTTTTTTTCTTACGGAGAAGCAGAAACTTAAGTCATCATATTTGTTGTTTTTTGGCCTAAAATTTTATTTTAAATTTAATATATGCTAAATAAATTTTTTTTTTTTAAAATTGACTGAAAATTGGTAAAGCTATAACCAGTTATTTAAAAAGATTGCTCAGTGATAATTTTGTTGGTTAAAAAGAGCTTTATGGTCACAAGTCACAGTGGCAAAAAACTAAATGCAGCAAAATTTAATTTGTCTCATTGGAAGTTATTACATTATTCTTTTGGAGTCTATCACTGATGCGATTGCTAGGCAGTTTTCGAAAGAAATAAATATTGGTGTTTAAATAAGTTTTATCAATAAGTGATAATTGTTTAATTTGTAAAATCTAAATAAAATGTTTGTATTATTTTTTAATAGTTTCTGAAAATGTAAACATTTTTGAACAGTACATGCTGAAAATGGAATATTTATGACAATTAAGATTTTTTCTTCCCTGTTACCCATTATCAAAAGCAGGAGGTATAATATAAAAGTAAATTTAAACTAAAGAATCTACATAAAATTTTAAAAATATATTCATTTAATGGATCGTCTGATGGCTCAGATTAAGCGAAAATTGTTACAGAAAAGAATATTAAAAATTCTGGAAAAATAAAATCAGTTTGTAGTGATTATACATTGTTGCAGCGCTACCTATATGAAAGTGATCATTTGTGTAAATAAAAAAAAACTATTACAACTTTCACTATAATTTATACCTTAAAAAAAGGGAGTTTCCACTTTTGGTTTGTAGCTTTCGCTTCTCGTTATATTTCATGGAAATGTATGCATGTTATATTTTTATCATTAAAGTTTTTCGTTACAAAATTTATATAACTCATTCATCTACACCTTGACACACTTCAGAGTCTTCATTTCCAATTAAAAATTTAAGTATCTTGGATACAATTCTATGCCTGCAAGAAATAATTTTTATCTTCAATTTTCTTCTCTAATTGGATCATGGTTTTAAAGCAGATGCATTTCTCTTGTGGAGGAAATAAAATCCTGAATGATATCACTGGAAGCAGAATGCTTCTTACTCAATAAGGTAGGAATTAAGCTGATCCACTACCTGCTAGTACCTTTCAAACTTCTTTTTACTGCACTCCATGTCCCTTCTATAGTATTAGTATGAGTATATATCAGTCTTAGAAATGTAGAAATTGTTGACTTTTAAATGCTAAAAGTCCACTTTGACGCATAAGCAATCATATGCTTTCTAGCAGTCAGAGGTAAACAGGCTCGAAATTCTCTCAATTTGCAATAACATTTCTTTCATTCTACTTTCTTGAAACTATTTTTCGATTCTCTTTTAACACTCCGACAAGTTAACCTTCTTACAACTTTCTTTCTCCTATTGAACTTTCACTTACCCAATTTGCATTCATCAATTTCAACTCTTTTACTTGGTCTTATCATTTCATTCATTTTCTGGCAGACTTTTGTTGGTATCTCCCGGCAAAATATTTTCCAGTCACTGATTGTTTGAAACATTCGGCTAAGCATATATATTTAAGAGAACTTTCATCCTCATATATAGCATTTGTAATATCATACTCACAGGTATCATCCCTGGGACCAACCAGGAACACCCTTTTATCTGCTTTCCATATCATGTTTGTTATCATTCACATATTATCACCATTCCCACTTACTGCTGATATTCATTCTTTTGACCCCGTTTACAACTAACAATCTTAAGAAATGAAACCTACATTCATACATCTATTAATAACTTTCTCACCTTTATCACTTAAGCGGAATGTATTTCGTAATTTCATAGCCCCCATTTCAGTGCTCAATATTCAAGTAAGCACAAATTTAAAAAAAACATCAATGCATCAGCAAAATTAAAAATCAAAATGGCACAAATTTTGGATTATGGCCAAGTATTGTAGTGCCATACCTACATTTGGCAATTAATTGCTTTTGGTGATCTATTTTTGTAAGGGGAAGGAAAATCACTTAATTTTACCACATTTGACTACTTTTTGCCCTTGGTGAGCTGAGATTGTAATATATATGTTAATCTACTCTTGCACAGTATAAGAAAATGTTTTAAAGGAAGTAATTTTAGCACATATCCGGTAAAAACCAAATTCTACATTATAATATTAAGCAAAGAAATTTTTATTCAATTAGTGACGTTCTAATGCCCAAGGAAAATATTCTTATTTTTCCATTTGAGCTTTTCAAATAAAAAATGTGTTTTTTGAATTTTTTTGGTTAGAAATTCTTTCTCCATGAGAGATAATGAAAGAATATATATAAATTAAAATATTGTATAAAACTTTTAGTTTTTAGATTGTTAATTTTATAGTTTAAAGATCAAAGGATTTGTTGAACTCAAAGTTTGATTTCGCTATTTTTGATTTCAAATATCAAAATTTTAAATGTTTTATTAAATTTACAAAATACAGAAATATTATAAAGCTAATCATTAGAAACTTAATTTCACATAGTTTACAAACATTACATTAAGCAACAAATATAAGATGACCCTAAATATCAATACTACTATCCGTACTTTGTAAATGAAATATACAATATATTTTTATTTTCCTCTCAAAGAATACAAACACTTTAAATATACATCTTATATAAGAATAAGCAGTTATTTATAACCACACAATGTATATGAATTGAAAAGGTCAATAAAATTCAGTTAATGAATACTTGGATTTTTATGAACTACAAGAAGTGGCATCAATGTTAACATATTCTAGCTCGGGGAAATAACCTGGTAATAAAGCCAACTCGATAATGAAAATAACATTTGTTATAAAGACTTTGGTTTCAAATTAACCCAACAATACCTTAAACACGTTCTACATTGTATAGCATGGAAGAACAATTGGGTGATAAAGCTAAATCAATGATGAAAATAAAATACATTTTTAAAAAGTTTTGTTTCTAATTAACAAGGATTACAATTTCGAATAAACTTACATATGTATATGTAAACTAAATTCCATGGCATGACAGCCCATGTGGGTCAGGGCATACATGGCCAATACTGTAGTCATGAACGAGGGCCCTGGGGTGCAAAGCATATGTCCCAGTTATGTGGTTAGCCTAATGTGAAACCCCTAGTGTTTAGTTCCCAAGCATACTTGGTACTCTGTTTATCGACCTACTGAAGGAATGGAAGACTGAGTTCACCTTGCCCTGCCTGACAATCAGACCTGCGCCTTGAGAGCATGAAATGCAACTAAGCCACTGGACTTACATACACATGTACACCCATATATATTTATCAAATACTTCTATTTCATACTTAATAAATTATTTAAGTTAATGCATACTACCAATTTTTATCGAATAACCCAAAGTAAAAGTGTTTACCATATTAACTCCCATAGAAAAATTTAAAAAACCGGTACAAATCGTCTCTCTTAAATTCCACTCATATGCTGTATATATGTTCATGCTGTATATATGTATATGTTCATACTATATATGTTCATTGCTTAGCTTCCTAATGATAATGTGTGATGTTCTGGCCAATAGCTTATACACCAAACCACATTTGTGTACTGTTTCATAATTGTGTCTCCACTTATTCTGGGTGTATAAAACCCAGAAATACTAAACTGCAAATTTGATTCATCTCCATCCATATCTTTCACTGACTAATTCAATATGAACATTAAAGTTCAAATGTTTGTATTTCAATCCTAAATTCAAAATAAACAAAACACATAGCTAAAGCTTCAAAAATTACAGATTTCCCACATGCACAAATCAGATTATGTCTTAAAGCTGCAAGAATTCATTCTTGCAAAGTAATCTACAAGTTCCCATTTGGCACCTTACCTAATACTTAACTACAGGGTTCGTTCAACTCCTTAAATTCCAAAATTTTTAAGGCCTGAAACTCCTGGAATTTTTTCCAACCTTGATTCGTTTACTTTTTTCTAGAAAATCTTTTAATTTTTTGCTTTATTATTTTAAAATTTTCAATAAAATTGTCTGAGAACTTTATTTAATATTAGTCTCTAATATTTGCACTAGATGGCAGCATGATCGATATTCAATTTTTTGTAATCTTAACTCTTGATTTGTATTAACTGGTTCAAGATCTAGTTCAGCTACAATAATTTCATGATAATTTGATTTAGTAATATTTACATTTATGTGAAGTGAAGTAATCACCAAACAAAATTAATGTTACATAATTAAGGAGGGTGATTTTGATTGATTCTTTTTCTATTTGCTGCTTTTTTTCTTATATTATATGAAATTCTTCGAAAATTAATATTTAACTATATAATTTTTGAGTTAAAACATACTTTCTATGTTTCCCTCAATGAAAATTGCATATAATGTAGTTGAGTCAGGATAAATTTGCTTATTAATAATATAAAGACTGAAATAAATTATTTAATATGCCTGGTGGAAAGTTTCTTTTCAATGACCAGTGGACTCTGGAAAAGCCATATAATGATTGGCTTTTACGTGGTTCAGAAAAAACACATGTCTATTGTCTGTTTTGCAAGAGAGACTTCTGCGTTTCAAATATGGGTGAATCAGCAAATTAAATCCCATATGAAAGGAAAAAAGCATATATATTTATTAGAACAAGCTATATCTGTCGAAAAATCTCGTTTAAAAGATTTTTTCACTTTTGCTGATTTTGATAAAGAACGTGAACTCAAAGCATATTCTGAAATTTTAGATTAATTTTTTTTTTTCACAAAAAGTTTTAAAGGGTGAAATTCTATAGACTCTTAAAGTTTTAAACAATGGATTCGCCTACAGTTCTTGTAACAATATAAGTTGCCTCGTTCAAGTAATCATTAATAATTTTCACTCAAATAAAAAAGTATCATTAATGTTTGCAACTATTTGTTTTTATTATTTACAGAAATGATTGAAAAATATTGGATGTATATAATTATATGCATATTTGGTTAAGAACAGTTTTTAAAATAAAAAAAAAATTATTTAATGTGAATGTTGATATCTCCTGGAAAACTCCTGAAATTTGATTCTTGGAAATCTGAATGAACCCTGTTACTAGTTCAGCTGTATATGGTTTTGATTTCTATCTGTGCTAAATATGTTTAGCGACTCAGTGTTAAATTTTTAACAGTAGGTTCTAATCATAGTAAATTTAGTTTAGATGTATTTTATTATAAAATGACAAATGTATCCAGGTTAGCATATATGCCTTCTCAAGCTCTATTTCTTTGTTTTGCCAAATTAATGTAAGTAAAATTTGATAATAAAAGATAGGATTTCTGGTGCAATTGTGACTTTTATTTTTGTATAAAAGTCAAGTAAGCTTTATCATTACCTATCAGAAGTGGACTTAAGAGTAGATACTGCAATACTGGCTACCGAATGATAAAGTGTTTTGGTCTTTTGGCCAATACTTAGCGAGTTCAAATCCTACCTCAGGCTTGGATGTTACTGATTGAAAATCTACTTAAAGCTCTAAGTACTGGTCTAATTAGCTCTTGTGTGCATAAAAATGACCATTACGCGACAATTAAATCAAATTAAGCGTCGATGGCTCTAAAAGGAGACTTCTACTCTCTGCTGTACTATAAATTGTCTATGGTTTATTTATTTGAACTATACAATTCTGTTGTGTCAAAAAGGACAATCCTTTACTTAGTTAAGATTACTAGGATAAAATGCAGTGGACATTTAACAAAAATAACCTAAGTTTAAAATATATGCATAGCAAAACATTTACATTGACAAAACATATAATGGAGTTTCCATCATGCATAGGCAGTTCCTGTAGGTAAGATCATGTAGTATTCCTATTATAATGAGATGCATTTTAAGAGTCCTATACCATTAATGCAAAAAGTAAAATAAGTGTTGCAAGCATTTTCTATACATTTGTTACAAGAATTAAAATTACTGTCGTATAGTAGCAATTAACTGTCATGGCTTAAAAATTTTGAAGTTTTTAAATTATCTAAGCTTTTTATTTGGCTAAATTTCAACTAGATTCTGATTTCACCAAGGCATTGTAAAAAAAAAAAGAAATTTTTCTAATATTTAAGTTAATTTATTACTGTATATATTTATGAATTTACAGTTAAAATATAAACTTGCTCTTATTTATAATAATACTTTGCACATACTACCACCTGCTTAGTAAATTTTTTTAGTTCCAAATTTCACTTATTTTCATTTATTGCATTATAGCTATCTAAAACAAAATTTCTTGTAAATGAGCTCTCTGTAAGAATTCCATTTCTTTATAATAGTTTTATATCTGAGATGTACCATATTTCATTATCAAACTGACATAATTTCTTCAATGAAAAAATACATAAAATAGGAAAAAAATAATGGAAATTGACTCCTAAGATTATTGGAAAAAAACATTGGCATGCATTTTTTAACTTTCAGTTCTTTTCTTTTAAATATAAAATTTTATGATTATAATATTGTAAATAATTGTCTTTATTTTGTTAAAATATTTCTTAATTTTTGAAACAAAACTACCAATAATGTTATCCCTTTTAATGTGGAAGAGTGAAGTCAAAAATTACAGAAAAGTTATTATAATGAATTTTAACATTCCTTAAATGATTTTTGAAAGTAAAATAAAAATAATTAATATTGATGAATAAAACTTGTTTGTAATTGCATAAAATTATTTTGAGACAGATAATTTCATTTAAAAGTCATTCACATTAAATTTAGTTTTTATTTACTTTTACAGATATTTAGACCAAAATTTTACTATTTTATATCATTGAGATATAGGTACTTATGTATTAGTCACCACAGTCTGTTTTGCAGTTAATCAATCATGGTACAAATAATTATTTTTAAGAATAAACTTTTGTAAGAATTTTGTTATTTTTATCTCTTTTTTTGTGATGCCTCATGTATTCAAAATTAGCTGCTGATATGCTTGTACATAAGTAATGAGCTTTTATTGCAAACAGGTGTACTAAATCTTTCTTATTAATATGGAAAGTTATTAAATCTTGTCTATTTAAAGTTTAACAAAAACATTTTAAAGAAAAAAGAAATAATCAGAATAACAAATATTGGTAAAATTTTGCTTGGAAGATTTTACATTAAATACAAAAAAATGTGAAACTTTTAAAAAGTTGTCATGATTTTTATGATCTGCTTTATTTTTAAACAAACATACAGAGTGGTAAAAAATTCTCAAAATTACTAAACTGTCCTAAATAGACATTTTATTTTTTGAAAAACATGCATACTTAAAATTTGCAATTTCTGTGATTGTGCTATTTGTTAAATCTATTCATATTTTGTTTTTAAATACCAAAAAATTAGTAAGCAACAGATTTAAAAGAATATTATATTAAAGAGATTTGATTCTTTTTAAGAGATAGTAATTTAACTAATCTTATTTATAATTTAAGGTAATGAATTTCATAAAAAATTATGACATAAAGTTATTTTTAAATCATTAGCTTGGCTGAAAACTTGAAAACACTGATACTGATAGTTTTATAAGAATTTCATTATTTATTTCAGTTTTTAGATAATTTTTAATGAAAGTTGTAATGTACTTTGATTTTGAGAAGTTATTAGAAAAGAATTCATTGAGAGGACACAAATGTGTTACCAAAGAAGACACGATTAGCAAATACAAATTGGGTCCATTTTTATTCCATTGAAAATATTTTTAGAAAATCATCTTTAATCTACAAGATTTATCTAAAATTATCAAATACAATTTTTATGCCATTATTTTTGATAATATAGGTATAAAGATAAAATATTAAGTGTGAGTAATATCACATAAGTGACTTCTGCATTGTAAAAACAATTATTTACTCATCATGGTTATCTCATGCTATGTATCAAGTAGAAATTTTTTATCATGAATTTTTTAGACTATATATATGTTTCCCTCTTATAGAGCCAGTAGAATGAAGTGCATTGTAAAATGTTTGCTAGATTATAGGTTATTGCTTGCAACTTATAATGAGTTCAAAAATTTTAATCCAAAAGCATTTCTCATGAAATATATATAGTCTCTTTTTTATATGTATATTTACAGTTACAAAATTTTTTTTGTAATAGCTCGCAATCAATTTTAAATTGTAGGTCCTTGTAAGCAAAAAATGACTAATGAACTTCGTTGTTTGATTGTATTTTTAATTTATCCTATGTCAATTTTAAATATATATTTGCATGAATATTGTTAATCAGATTAAGAAGACCATTAGTGTTACATAGCACATTTTTAATTTCCTATTCTGATTTAAATAAAAATATTTAATCCTCTCTCATACTTTAACAATATCATACTTTTTAATAATATAATTAAGATTTTTGATTATTCTCATTTTATCAGAATATTGTTAAGTTTTTAAACTGGAGTGCCTTTATTTTCATAAAACTACATTTAATATTTTTCTGAAATATCCTTTAAAAATCACAAATTTGAAATTTTTATACAGTTTCTTTATAAATATTACTGAATCAGAATATTTATTTTCTTTGTGTTGTTCAATTAAGCATAGTTATTTGGTGTAAATAGAACAATGAATGTTGGATCTTAACATATAGAAAATATTGATTCTACTCAACTTTAAAACAAAATTAGTACTCTACTGATTTTATCGTGAAACTCCTGATTTTTCATCTTTTCTCCTAATTTCCTGATAATGTTTGACAATCTGATTTTTGGCAACTTCAGTGAAGCATTTAAAAATAACCGAAATTTTGCCCGAAAAAATGTCTATTGAGTATAGTAGTTGTAATTGCCATTCTATGTTCTTTAGAACAATAATTTCTAAATTCTTAAAAGTATTTGTCTCTAAATGAAATTTATTTACTAAAGTATTTTATATTTTTATGTAATTTTATAAGTTTCATATTTATAAATTTCACTTGTGTAATAAAAGTTGTTTTGCAAATAAATATTGGGACATAAACGTAGATGTTTATTCTTTGACATGTTGTATATTCTTTTATTTTTCGTAATTTCTTTATAAATTTGTTGAATATTTTATTAAAATATTAAAGTTAATGCAAATATGTTTAACATAAATTATTCTCAGAATGCATAATCTAAAGAGTAAGACTGTCTTTTTGCGGTACTACCGGTTTAAACATTCTGTTTCAAGCAAAAATGTTGCTAATAGTGTCTCCTGATTTTTTTCCCTCAAAATAAGTAGAATCTAGATTTTTTTCTCCAGGATTGACAGGTATATGGATATTTAAGCATGAATGCACAAAATGAAGATGCCATCATATCCAATATTTACAAACTAAAAATTTTAAGTTTTAAAAAAATTGAAGAGTGATTTTTATAGTTTTTAACTGTCTTACTTCAAAAAGGTAAATTTCACTTTTATAATTTGTATAAAAAAGTTCAAATGAAAGTGATCTAATTGCTTAAAAATTATTAAACATTAATACACACATAGTGAAAAAATCCAAATTATATAATTTTCAGGAAAAGGAATATTGAACCAGCTTTTAATGCAATTTTAAATGGTTTTCATAGTTTATTCATTTGTGAAAATATTTAGAAAGTTTAAAGAAATAATGATTTTTTGAAACTCAAATATTGGTGAGGTGTCAATTTTCTTTCCACTAGAAATTAAAATGATTAAGAAATAAGATGCGTGAAAAATAATTTTTCTGTCAAAACTCTAAATGTAATTAAACAGTCTTGTAATGAATAATAGATAAAATGTATATTGAAGTATTTAATCCTAGCCTTTAAACAATACACATACACTTGGCTTTTTGGTTGATTTATACAAAATGTTTTATAGCTATTTCTCTGTTATCACATAATTTTTTTACGTTAAGGTAAAATGAAAAATTAATTATAAGTAATTGAAAAATATTATGTTAAATATTTTACTTGAAGGTTATAAATTACATAATTAACTGTTATCAGCAATAAAAAATAAATTAATTTTTTGACAAAGATTTTAAAAAATATAATATTGTGAAGATTTGTTATTCTGTTAACAATACATGAATAGTCTTGAAAGGAGAGCTTTAAGTGTTCAAAGGGAAAGAATCTGTAAATTCTCCAATTGTAGAAAAGCTTGAACCTGTTGTATGTTTTTATTGTGTTGGATAAGAGATTTGATAACGGGCATTATATTAAGATGGCAAAATCAATTGTCCTTAGTTTTATTAGAGACCAGAGTCATAGGTTGGAAACTAGAGTAATTCTTATTTAGGTCATTGTTTGTATTAAGAAGAAAATTGGATTGAAGACTTTCTCATCTCTTGTGTTTTTTATCTGTTGTGCTCTTTTCCTTTTATTCCATGAATTTTATATTAGAATAATTGAGATTCCCCCAACCTGTTTTTGTACAGCTTTTTCTATTTTGAACTTTGCACCATAAAACCTAACCCCAAGTTAGCAATAACAATCAACTCTCAATCCCCTTCCTTTAAAAATGCTTATGTAATACTTAACATAATTCTTGAGCATAACCAAATAAGAGTATCTTATAGTTTGGTTGTCTATTATATTTTGTTAATGTGCTTTATATGTGTGGGAGAAATTTGAATTGTACGATTGGAGCTAATTTAAATAATATAAATTGTATGTTTTAAGTTTTTAAAATTGTGATCACTTAGTGAAGTAAACTTTTATTAATTTTAGATTTTTTATTCTGGAATTTTAAAGTGTTGGTTATAAGATATTAAATTATAAAGTAATAATTATTAAAAGTAACTTTTTGAAAATAGTTTTATGTTCATCGTAAAAAATTATGGATATTTTTGTTCTGCATGTGTAATATTTTTACTTTTAATGTACCATTTTATTAATTACTATCAACAAAAGTTACTTTCTTAAAAAATACGTAGATTTATATCTTAAGAAAATTAGTTATTCAGTGTTGAAAACAAAATTAAAGAAACTACTACATTTTTTTATGAATAATGTACATTATATTTATGATTGAGTTTTGTAAAAATAAAAAAATTTCAAAATATTTGCATAGTTATCCATGTTAAATTATTAATTATTTAAATTATCATTTTAGTTTAATCTTATTATTAGGTAATGTAACTTTAATTGGGCTGACAAAAATGTTTTCTAATTCTAATTATAAGGAATTTGAATGAAGGTACAGGTTCTGTCAAAGAGACAAGATTTTTTGTCCTGTGTAATAAAAGAATTTTAACCAAGCACATGCCATTGAAATTTTATATTAGTGAAATATTGAAACAAAGAATTTTAAAAGTACTGGAAGAAAGTTCTTGCAAGTTTGATGTTTTTATTTGAAAAATATATGTAATGTATATACTTTTACATATAGTCATTCATGCATTTTAATTTTTAAAGCTGTTGAATTGTTAATTTTAAAATTGTAGTATATGATACATAGCACAAACATAAACATATCTGGTTCCCTGTTCTATAGAGAAATTATGTTTTTCTAATTTTGAAAATTCAGTAATCATGAATAATACATATACAAGTATACTATCATTAATTATATATATATATATATTTATCTATTATCTTAAGTGTGTTTTGTTTAAATAAAGCAGTTAGGATATTTAAGATAGCATTAAAAATGATGTAGCTATTTGTATATATCATAAGTAAATTTTAGTTTACTTTTGATGATATTTAGTATTCATAAAATCTGATGTATCTACTTTGAAGTAAGAAAGTTGAAGGATTTAATAATTTAAATAAATTATTAAATCTAAATTTAAATGCTGAAAGGAGTCAATTCCTCTTTTAGTGTTGGGCATTGCATAATCTAACTGAAAGTGAATTCTTTTGACATAAGTGAGAGAAAAGTTGGGCCTCTTCACCTGTTCTCTATCTCTATGGCAGATTAATATATTGATCATCCCAGTAGTCCCCTACCCATTCCTTGCACTTTGTGTACTAGGAGCAAAACAGATCAGGAGAAAACAGAATTTTCTGATTGGAATGTATGTGGTGGAAGGGGCTTGAAGATTCTAGTGGCAACTAACTTAACTAGCATATAACAGTTATTATGTACTTGTTCCTTAAACTGCTGACAGGTAATGGTCCATAAGCATCAACGTTAAACTTAATAAATATGTCACGAAAAACAGGTACGATTTTCAGGGGTGCCTTTCTTTTGTCTAGAGGCTATGTAATAGTTGACAGTGATCGCAAGATTTTAACGAACAATTTGGTGTCAGAATAGTTTGGCCAATAGGAAGTCTTAAAAAGAGCATCTTTATATTTATTTATGCCTAAATAAGTGGCAGTATCCTCATGACAAAACATTTTTAGTAGCTCACAAAATTTTCTGGAACAACCAGCAATTTTCTTCCTGTTTTATTTTTATCTTTTTTCCTATAGAACAGCATATTTTCTAATAAATACTTTGTTTGCTTTTGAAGTAGGCTTTCGTGCTTCTGTAATATTCTTCACTGTTTTGTTGCTTTTTGATTAACTCTTTTGTTAAAATTTTTGAGATCTCATGGTTAATTCTTGAACCAAAAGTAGGTTTTCTTTGTCATTATCTTCAGACACACTTTTGTTTCAATATTATTCTGTTTAATCATTGGAGTGGTGTTTTTCATTTGTCTGCTCAGAAACTTTCTTTTGGGCTCTAATTTTTATATCATTCATTATGTGCACCTAAATATTTTCATTGGTTTTGCAATCTTCAAATAACATTTCAGTTTTGTTTCCTAACAAATATCTACCTTGGCCTAAAGAATCTGATAACAGTTAGATTTAGTTATTATCTCCCATTTCACATTCAAGTCCAACTTCAACAAGAAGTAAACAAGTCAATCTCTTCCAACAACATTCTCAATCAGATCTTTTCATTTGTGTATGTATGTGGTTTTATTTGTAGCTGTTCAGATCTAAGTTGTACCAATATAAATCTTCATTTCTACACAGTTTACTTTACCTACACTGGTGTATTGTGCGATCAATTCATCAATATTTTTATCAGCCACGACATGGAAATAGGCATGGAAGTAGATGTCACTCATTCAAAACTATATTTTACTTCATTCTTGATTAAGCAAAACATACCAATCTGTGTTGCTGATCATGCTGGCTCCTTATTAGGAAAAAGTTTCCTAAAAGTGAACTTGCAAATTGTTATGCATGTGCTTGAACCAAAACCTCTGCTATTATAAATTAATTACGACAGAAGGAGCATTGGATTAAAAGCAAACATTCTAAAACTCCTACAAAATTCACTATTTTCTGCTATATGTGACGGGAGTAGTGACAGTGATTTGAAATTGTACACAATTGTTAACTTTTTCAATCGCGTTCGTATATCGATTCAAAGCTGCTTTTTGCAACTTCCAAGTTTGACGGGATGCAACAGGAAAAAATATAATCACTTTACTTTTAAACAAATTCGAACCATTAAATATACTTTTTAAACATTGTATAGTATTTAGTGCTCCAATAATGCAAGGTAAGAAAAAGTGTGGTAACCCATTTAAAGACACATCAAGAAAATTCAGTAAATATTAGTTTCTCTTGCCATTTGATAAATCTCATTTCTGGGAATGGTGCTTCAAGTTTACCTATTAAAATGGATGAAGTCATAATCGACATTCATTATTTAAATTGGAGTTCAAAAAGAAAAGAAAGTGAAAAAGATTTAAAGAATTACGTGATAAAGATGCATAGAAAATCCTTAAACATATTTGCACATGTTTTTTCTCACTAAAAAAAAACTTCGAAGATTTGTTGATCAATGGGATCCTCTTTTAAAATATTTTCATGATATAGTTAAAGTGGAAAAGTGTATATATATTCTGAATATCCCTCATCTTTCAGCATACCAAGAATAGGAGTTAAAAATTTTGATGTTAATGTACAATGCATCAAACCAAGTTTAAAAAGAAAAAGATGTGAAATGGAGTTAGAGAATATTATGAAGAAATCTTTTGATAAAGATAATAAAATGAAATCTCTAAGTATGTCTAGAGAAGAGTAATTTTTCCTGTTGCTCATCACTTACTTATCTTCCTTATAGCCTGTTTTTGCTTTAAATTGTAAAGATATTTGAAAAATATAATGTTTTATATAATCTAGTCATCCACAAATTTATAAACTTAAAGATATCGTGTATAGCTTGCTGAAAGAACTAACATCTCTGCCTTCCAATTCAATTTTTTAGATTATCTTTCAGACAGTTCTAAGCTTTTCCTTTCTAGTTCAAGGCTGTTACCATTCCTTGTTCTTTCAATAGTTTTCTATCTTCAATAATTCTATCCAAAATAAGTGATTTTTTTCTCACTGTAAACATCAATACAATAATTAAATATTTAATTTTCAGAATTTTAAGACATTTGCTTCTATTCCCAGCTTTTAACAATTCATTTTTCCTATCTTAAGCTAAATAAGTCAGTTTTTCAGAATTTTGTTAACAATCAGAATGTTTTAATAAAGTATTAACGAGAATAATTTACAAATATATAGTAATTTATTATAGTAAAATATATAGTAATAGATATAATTTACAAATATACAGGACTATCTAAGTGATAATTTAGGAAAAAACAATCTATATAACTTAAGATATCAATACCATTGCTACATACCTTATAAAACAATTTGTCAAATCTTCAAAAAAAATTTTTTAATTTATTAAAATAAACTGCTTGACATTGAAAATACAACAACAAGAATATACAAAATTTAGGGTTAGCACACACACCTTACCAAGTTATGCAAATGATGTGAAATGAGCAGCTCTCCACCTCACATAGGATAAATATAAAGTGAGGAACTTGCAGAATGGACAATATCTGTGCCATTATTCCTGCTTTGAAAATAATTTTTGAAAGTATTTTTCATAAAGGATGCCTTTAATTGCTGAGAATACCAGGACTGTCAATGGAATGAGTTTCAGCAGACGCATAAAAGTTTACAAGGGGCATGATTATCAGACTGAGAAGGGCAGGCCGGTCCTTACAGCAAATCCTAGCTGACAGACATCTAGATGCGTCCACAGTGCACCGCTGTGATGTAGATGGTTGGAACGTTTGTGGGCTTGTTGGTGTAAGCAGAGTGATGTCAGCATGCATGGATCGGCTGGTTCAATAGGAGGTGTTAGTGGCAACAGCACAAAGCATGTCTATGGAAATTCACACCCTGCCACTGCTTTCTTCGAAAAACCCACTTTGGCATCCTGAGAAATATCATTTTTCATACTTTGATCCGTGCCTATACGTGTTGCTTCGTGTGTCGCCAATCACGATGGTCCTACAACCTACTGACTCACCCCTTGATATTGGATTTTCAATGTCTCTCAGTGTATGGTCTTAATATCAAACTGTATGAAAATCAAACACATTATGAAAGCAAGTTTAATAAAAATGTATCACTATTTTTACCAAAACAGAATGCAATAAAAATATTTTCTAAATATTTTTCTCTTTTTTTAACTATAACACACCTCATATGATATTTGATTTTTATTTATAAATTAAATCACTATAAGTTCTTAATATAAAACTCAATAAAAAAAACTTCTTTCAATTGTAATTTTCAATATCAAAAATAAATCGAAAAATGTATAATTTATTAATTTTTTAAATCGACGCCTACAGTATACATTCTGCTCATAAATCAAAACAAAATAAATTCTGACTGTTGAAAGAATTGCTGTTAATCATTTATAAATCTAAACAAAATATATTCATGTTTCTAATCAAATGTTATAGAAATTGTTTATAAAACAAAACTATATATGCACTTATGCCATAGAATCTTTACTGATAATTATTTCGTACTTAAGTATACCAACAAATCGTGGCAGAAATCTACACAATCATTTATAATGAAAACATTTGAGAGAAGAGAAAAGAATATCTTTTCTCATTCCTATAATTTTTTTTTTTTCATATTTCAAAAATTCATGTTATCTAATTTAACACAATTTTGATTTCATGTAGGTTATATAATAAACCAGCAATAAAAATACCAAAGGAATTAAGGAATATATATACATTGGCAGAAATATTTAATGTTCTCTTTTTTTTAAAAAAAAAACTTAAATTTCTGGATAAATGGATGCCATAATAGTATTCGTAACCCAAAATATTAATTATTATATTTTCCCAAAAAGGTCAATGTGAGCATCATATGTAACTCGAACATTGTTAGATGTTGACTTGAATTGTCGGATCTTATTAGTGTGAACATGTTTTGTACTACCTTCTGAAAGTTGTATAGATATTCAATCTTCCTCTTAACGATCGATGTGGGATCAATCCATCTAGTGTGCACTTTATTTTCAATATGTGGAATCAAAACTATAACTATCACCATCTTGAAACCTGTTGATCTGCCTTTCTAACGCGATAATAAGCATAAGATAGTTGTCTTCCAATAGCAAAGAGGCCTGCATGTTCAGCAATATTTTCAAGACTCATCTTTAAAGTATTCAGGTAGTTAATGCAGATTATAACTGTCCTAGTAGAATAAGTCTTATCAGTCCAGGTAATTTTCGGAATTGACACTGGGCCTGTGTGGGATGTCTACTATAGTCTTTGAAAAGGACGAACACCAGTAGTTGCATTTGGGACCTCTCAATAAGCCCACAGAGAGAAATAGAATGTGCTTATCCTAATCCTTGGAATATCCTCTCATTGTGTGATGAATCATGTTATTTAATACTCTATTAAATCCTTCAACCAAACTATTTGAACTCGGGTGCCCTGGTGTGGAAAATCTGGGAGAGGATCCAAGTCTTTTTAGAAATTCCTATGTCAAAGTTGATGTGAAGTTACTTCCCTTATCTGTAGTTACAACTTTCAGTATGCCAGTGTAAGTAAAAATCTGGAGTAGTGACACAGCTTCAGGCCATCTAGTGCATTGATATATGCAGCATAAAACATACTTGAAATCATGACTATTTGGTTTTATTCCATTAACAATCTGAAACAATTTATCAGGATGTGAAAGTGGTGTAATTGGGACTTTGTCAAATGGTTACTTTTTTATTTGTAATTGACAAGATGTACAAGTCCTACAAAAATCATCTATTTTTTCTTAATACCTGACCAATTAAGTGAATATTGTAAATGTTATGAGGTTTTCTTTTTATGAAGATATCTTCCCCATGAACTTGTAAGATATGTGATATATTCTGTTGGATCCCAAGTTATGTTGGTCTCAATAGCAATAAGAGGGCTGATGCAGCTTCTAAATCTGTACCTGGACCAGCTCTTCCATCAGTTCCTTTGTTAGATATGAGAGATATTAATTCAAAATCTTTGGCAGGAGTCATGGAATTTGCCAGTCAATAACAAGTAATGTGTGTGATACTTCCATACTTCATCTCATTAGCAGTTCTACTGGTACGAAGTGCTGATGTTAAATCGTCTTTGTATCAGACACATTTCGCTCATAGACATTTATTTTTAAATTAAATCCTTAGTTGGAATGGGTGATGAACCATTCACTGTTTATCATATTTTAATTTCATGTCTATATTTTAACTATTATTGGTTACTCTTTTTTAAATGTGATCTTTTAACTTTATCTCATTTGTTAAGGGATCCACCCCATTCATTTCTAAGAGCTATAGGTTTCTTATATTTTAATTGATTTGTTTTTAATTTTTGGTTGATTGTATATACTGTTAATTTCCATTATTTTATGATTATTTAGATTTTAATTGTATTATATATACAAATATTTTTGCTTTTTAATTTTTTAATATTGTTTAAATTTTAATGATTATCACATAAATCTTAGTTTTGGTGCAGCTTGTTACAAAACCCGACCAACCTACCTCCCGATAAACTAGAGTGATCGACTTCTAACAATTGTTTCCTTTGAGAAACCAGAACTACCAACAGTTCAATATTCTCACCTAAAATAGTATCTTGATAATATAAAATGATATCAATAATACAAAACTTATTAACTCTTCTACGGGTATCTTGCTAACAAGAAGTTAAAACTGGGGTCATTTTTCTGTTATTTCTAAATTTAACTGAGTATGACATTTCATTTCTATTAATACTAGCATCTTGGTTTTGACTAACTGAATTTTCAGATATCATAACACAACTGCCATTTAACTGCCTTGTTATCGATATTTTTAATTACATCCTCATTCTTACTTCCATTTAAAACATTACTTAAACACAATTTCATAAACACGTAACATATTGTTATCCAAATTATCTGGAAATATCGCTATACACAAATTATTATCATAAATTATATCTTCATTCAAATTGATATGCAAATTATCAAAATCAGAAATATCTTCTATTCCATGACATTTTAATTTATAATTATCATCCTGTAATTCCCAACTTTCTATTTCCTTATTTATGTAAGTTACTACTATTTAATATTTTGATTTCATTACATCTTTAATACCATTTATACCAAAATTTAATTCACTTAGTGCACTTAAAGATAATAACAAATTATATAATAAACCATTGCACATGAAACAATAATTGGTTCTTTAAACTTCATAAAATCTTCACACTTAGTTAAAGGAAAATTAATGGTGCTTTTAAACTTTGGCCATAAGCACATGTTAACATTACACTAACCTGTGGTGTCCGATACTTTTCTGGAACTAAATTACTTCGTACTGCAAAAATTTCTCCATTCATTTCGCATCAAATTTCCCATGTCAGCTATTGCATTTATAATGTTTGAATTAATCTTTAATCATTGGTAATTTTTTAGTGTAATTTTGCTTATTATTTTCTTGTCTTACAGTTATCAATCTGTGTGATGAAATTTGAACGGCCAAAATATTTTCATTTTATATTTCTTTATTTTCATTTTTCTCATTACGCACATGCAGCAAAGATCCATGATAACGAGATTTATAAATCAGAGGTTTGATTTGTAGTTCATCGTGGGGCAGTTTTTTCATAAATGATCCATACTAACACAAAAAGGACAAAAAGAAGTATCAGACAGGTATACTTGTAACTTTATTGATTTTGGTTTTAACTCACTCCATTGTGATTTAGCTTTGAATTGGGGATAAGTGGAATCTATTTCCGGTTGAATACTTCTCATTTTGTCTCAGAACAAAAGGAATTTCGAGGCATCGTTTGTTCTCTACTTTCAATTTCGGTTTTCAAAAAGTTCATTAAGTCCCAAAGATTGAAATTATTATCATTTTTCTTTTGGGCATACTCAAGTGTTATAATTTTAGGTATACACTACATTAACAACAGGTACAAAGAATTTTCAAAAGTTTCGGTTTTTATATCTAAAGAATTTGAGATCTTATTTGTATCTTGCAGGTGTCAAATTTTCTTAGAGGTATATTATTCGAATTTTGAACAACTTGTAATATTATTTTATTGCTTCTTAATAATTTTTGGTGGTAAAGAAAAACCTGGTAATTTCAATGCATTACCTCCTTGTAAGCTTAATAAATAGTTAAATTTATCTATTTTTTATTAGTTTATGTGGGTTTTCACTAATAGATGTGTTAAAGGAATTGAAATATGTTCACCATTCATGAGGGTTTGTTTAATATTTTGAAATACATAATTTTTAGGCAGCCTTGGATTATATTGTGAAGAACCATTCTGCATATTTGCATTTGATGTTGAAGAACAATTAGAATCTATAGAAATATTTGTAGGAATTGGGCTTTTTAATAACTTATTAATTTTGTATTGCTACTTAATGATTTTATCTACATATTCTAAACTATTTTCTATTTCAGTTTCTATCTCATCATAGTTACTAATATCATAAATTTCCTGATCTAAATTTATCTAAAATCTCTTATCTAAAAAAAAAAAAAACTATTATATTTAATGTTTAAGTGTTTTAGTTTTTCAACATTTTCAATAACATCATCATTAATAGCAACTTCAGTTGACATTGTTTTAATGGTGGCGACTTGAACGTTTTTTGTTCTTTCTTTAGTTTAATTAAAATAATTATAAGTTCACCAGTTTTATAAATATTTTTCATTTTCCTCCATTGCTCATACACTTTAAAAATTGAATTAAAATAATTCTTACCTTGTGTTGATTACTTATTATTGTATGTAAATCCTTAATTTTAGCATAATCATATTACTGTGATTCATGGTTATCGTTAGTGATCTCCTTTGTAACACAATCCTCAACCCCAATTCTGACGCCACTGTATCGTGATAATTTTTCTCGTAGATTCTTATTAAGTGTGGTGTGTAAATTTATAACAGGTCACCAAGGAATTACACAAGACAAACATTTATTAATGTACAACATAATAATATAATGTAATACAAAGCACAAACAAAAATGAAGGCATAAGCTTAACGTAACATTCTATTTACCATCTCTTTCTCAGTCTTCCTCTCTCTTATGTAGCTCACAGTGCCATGTGTGGCCAAAATTAAAAGTTTTACCTAGTGATTTCTCTCTAATCCTGACAATATACTTTACATATCTTCTTTGGTGAAAATAGTTTATAATTTCAGTGAAAAGGGTCCGAGCTGGCAGCCGAATGGTTAGCGCTCTTGCCTTCGATTCAACAGTTCGTGGGTTCGAATCCCACCTTGGGCATGGATGTTTGTAGTGGTTCGGATTCCACTTTAAACCGTAAGTCCCGGTCTAATTAGCCCTCGTGTGCAAAAAATGACCGTTGAGCGACAAACAAACCAAACCAATCTGTGAAAAGGGATGAATTTTATTATCAGTGAAATAAATTATTTAATATGCTTAGTGGAAAGTGTCTGTTAAGTGACTAGTAGGCTCAAAAGCCAGACAAAGATTGTCTTTTGTATGCTTCTGGAAAAAGAGAGAATTTTGTAGAAGATTTTAAATCATTACAACCAACTATAAGTTTTTAAGATTGTATTGATGAGAAGTTTTATCATATTAAAGGTAGAATAGATACTCTTTATTTTAATTTACTCTCAAATAGGTGAAATTGTCACTTAATTTGAAAAGTACTTAATTTGCTCTTATTATTCTCTCATAATCAAGCACCTGTTTAATGTGGATGTCTGAAGAAAAGTTCAATGGTAGAAAATTTAAATAATCAATTGTGTGGCTAAGTGTATCATTGACAATCACATCTGAAACATAGGAGGTTTCAACACTATAACAATAAGTTAAAAGATCTGTGTAGTTTTGCTGCTTGTGCTAGGCAAAAGTATAAATTATAATTAAATAAATTTAAGTTAAAAAAACAAATAACAGAAGGAAAAACAAAAAGCTCTTTAAAAATTGAACTGAAAATTAAAATAAAGCATTTAAAGATGACATATATGAACTTAAAAAATATACGTAGTAGTGTAAAGGATTTTATATAGAAGTGTGAGATCGTTTGCTGTGATACAAACGCAACAGACGATAAATTGATGTATTGATTTCATCATTGGAGATTGTCTGCAAAGTTTTACAGAAAATTTCAAAGTGTTTGGCTATAAAACAGGCAGAATTTTAACTCATTAGAATGAACATCAAAAAGAAGCTTGCAGCTGTTATTTCTCTACATGAAAAAATGAAGAGAACTTCGGAAATTTTTAAGACTCTTCAAGATTTAGACATGAAAAGGAAATTCATTTATCGAACAATTAAGAGACTTTCTGAGACATACGGCATTGAAGACCTTACTAGAAGTGGTCATCTATGTTCAGTGAGAACACCAGCTCTCATGAAAGCAGTAAGAGAGAATTTGCTGAAAGAATAAACAAATGAATGTATCAAAAAGAACATTATGTCGCGTAATTAACGAAGACCTTAGATGAAGAAGTTATCGAAGAACGAGTGGTCATTTTCTTACAAATGAAAAACACCAACGGTACCTTAAACCAAAAGTACTATTGCAGCAATACACTCATAATGGACACAGCAGAATTCTATATACTGGCAAGAAAATTTTTGATATTGTTGAATCTTTCAACCTCCAAATGATCTTGCATACGCAAGGACTGCTCAAGAATCTAAAGAGAAGAAGAAATGTTCACAGGAAACAAATCATCCAGCTTCCGTAATGGTTTGATGGGTTGTCAGTTATGAAAAAATCAGAGATTCATTTTTGCGAGAAAGGAGTAAAAACCACAGCAAAAATTTATCAAGGCACTATCTTAAAACCAATAGTGAAGCCTCTGAACATAAACCTCTTAAATGGACATGATTGGACTTATCAACAGGATTCCCCACCTGCTCATAATGCAAAAACAATCCAACGGTGGTTGGAAGAGAATGTGCCAGACTTCATGGGAGCCAAAGATTGGCCTTCCAGTAATCCAAATTTGAATCCAATGTACTATAAATTGTGTTCAGTGTTGGAGTCAAAAGTGTGCCAAAAACAATATCTCAGTTTGAAAAGTCTTAAACATTCTTTAAAGAAAATGGTGATGAAAATTCCCATGGAAGTAGTATTTTATTAGTAGTAGTACTTTTATTACCATTAAATAACCTAGAAAAATGTTTTCTAATTTATCTTGACTATCCTCAACAGTGATTTCTAAATTGCTCTTATTTTCCTTTTCTTTTAATTATAATTAATGCAACTCAGTTTCATGATGACATTCTTTGCTTTCCTTCTACCTCATGTTGCCTGCCTTCTTGTTCTAATTCATATTGCTTTTCTTTCTCAAACACTTTAGTTTTCTCTCTTTCTCTGTCTAAACAGAAGTTATATTATTTATTAATTCTTGAGAAAATGACTTTTCATATTGCTTAGATTGTGGATTTACATAATATTAATGGAACTTCTTAGCATTCTTGAATAAAGTTCGAAAAGGTCACTTGTTATAGCAAATTATCAGGTATTTAAAATCACTCAAATGGCCTTTCATTTGTTGAACCAATGAAAATACTTTTTATTTTCTTAATGCACTATTTAAAAAAAATTGATCAAGTGTTTGAATAAATTATTTTATCTTGAAAAATTAAAAGTTTTGATTTTCATTTCAGCACATTGCCACACTTTATGTAATGCACATTCATAAATAAAACAGTTCAGAAGCAATCTAAAACAATACACATATACAAATCATGATTCCAGTTTAAATAATGCAAATTAAATAAATCATCAAAGAAAATTATTCAGTATTAAGCATAATGACTCTTAACATTATAATTTTTAGTAATTTGTATTTATGTTTATAAATCTTTGTATATTTTTCCTTAAATATGAATCAATTACCAAAATGTATGTATTATTCACCATTGCAAGCACTTAAGAAATTTAAAATAACTCAAAATTTCACTTCATAAAATATTAAACACAGTTATAGCAAACAATATAACCTCATTATTAAAAAAATTTTATAAATCTGTTTCTTTATAACATAAATTATTAAAAAGCACTTAAAATTTCATGAAATATATTCTTATTCAAAAACCTTTTATCATTTTAATAACACCTTATCAAAATGAATGGCTATGAAACTTCTAAAACAAAAGTTTCCTTAATCCGTACTTTGTTAAAACAAATATATTGGCTCTTAATGAAAATTGAAGCAATTAGTATGCACAAACTCAATGCTTTATCGACTACTTCTCATAATTAGAAAACAATTTTACCTTAATGTGGAACACATTCTGTCGATAAGTGCCACTGTGATATTCTCAATATTCTGCCTTCTCCAGGATAGTTGAATAACATGTTACTTTTAGTTGATGCATTTATTGCACATCAACACTTAAACATTGATTTAGATCAGTGTTACTAGACCTGTTTTTATCATGGCACATATATGATAATTTCAAAATTTGACTGCACACTAACAAAAGATAAAAGCTTAAAATTTGTATACTTACAATACACTGTGAAATAGTTGATGACAATAATTTTGAATGGAAAATAAAATAATGATGTATATATCATTATTTTATTACAATATTGTGTTAAACTAGGAAGTTACATGTTTACAATCATGTAGCTTCTTACTAATCTAGATTAGTCTATAGCTATCTTTGATAACTTACAGTAATAAATGTCAAAAAGTCAATTGTCATGCAAGGATATATTTTCATTATTTATGCAAAAAATAAGTGCATTGTCTGTATTAGTTTTCTGCAAGAAGTCAATAATTTATAAAAGGTGGTATATGAATATTGTAGCATAAGAAATATGTTGTGTTTTAACTGCTAATCTCTATTCTTAATTTTCTGCTTGTCTATATATATTTGTATTTCGTTTTAGGATGAACGAGACTTATTTCAAATCTACTTAGAATGTAAAACAGGAAAAATGGGTAAGGAACCCAAAAATAAAGGTGATCGATACATAAAGGGTCCAATACATAGAGCGTCCAAAAGAGTAGTGAAAAAAGATACTACTAGCAGCTCTTGTAATGATATGACAAAATGTAACTTTTGCAATCATGATTTTCTAAATTTTAAGAATCTTTATTCTCATACTTGTAAGCCATTTAAATGTTCCAAGTGTCCGGAGGCTTTTAAACATGATTATGAATTATCAATGCATTTTAAAGAGCACTCAGATACTGCTGGAGGATCTTCTAGTCAGAATTTGCCTCCTTCTGAAGGAACTTTTACTTGTACTGTTTGTAATTATATTTGTGAAAGCCTTGAACTATTGTCAGAACATAAACTTACTTGTCGTAAAAAATTGCAGAAGTGCGATGTATGTGGAATTAATATTAAAATAAATTCTAATGGTAAAGGTAAACATTGTAAAAAATGTAGTACATTTGCCTTAAGTGCACAGCCAGTAGATTATTTTTTTCGAAGAAGTTCTCAACCAAATAATAATTTATCAGGGCCGTCAACTTCTAGAGCATCTGGCAATCAGTTTCATGAAACTATAAATGTATTCAGCCCTCAAAATAAAGACGTAGCGCCATGTGTTCGTTTAAAACACATAAATGAATTGGAAGCATCTTCAGTAATCAAAAATAAAGCAAACAATTCCTCAGGGTTGGTTTGCAGTGAAACTAGTGAAGTCTTAAATATTAATCTTCATGATTTCAGTACTAATAAGAAGAGAAAAAACAAGAAATTGAAACAGATTATTCATTTAAAAAGAAATGAAAATACATCGAGTAATTCTAGAGAAACAGCTTCAATTTCTAAAATTAAGCGAAGCAGTTATAGAGAAACAATTAATCAATCAAAGTGTCCAGATGTAAAAACTATTACTAAAATGCAATTAAGAAGGAAGATTGAATCAGTTACTGTAAAATCTAAAACTTCCTCAAATCACCATAAAAATGAATTACCCCAAAAAAAAATCACGAGGTCATATCATGGAAAACATCTTAATGTGAAAAATATTAAGAATTGTAACCAAAAGTCTGAAAATAAAACTGCTCCTGTTTTCACCACAGAAGATCATAATGTAGCAAATATTGAAAATATAATTCATTCATTGCCAGATTCTCAGAGTGGTATTCTTTTAAAGTCTTCCAATAAAGCTAATTCATGTTATAAGTGTGTCAGATGCTTTAAACCTCTTAAATTAAACACAGGGGGTCAGCACTTTTCAACTTGTAAAGCAAAATACAAAAAATCGTCTATTCCTCTAAATGACATTATATGGTTGTGCTTATTGTGTCATAGTTCATACAGTGAAATTTCAGAACTTTTAAAGCATAGAAAAAATTGTGATTTACTTACTATCAAAAATAAGACTCCTAAGAAAGATTGGTTATATTCATTGGCAAATAAAAATTATTCTGAAACATTTAAGTATTTTTGTGAAATTTGTCAGTTTAAATGCATGGCCAAAGATAAATTTATCAGTCATTCTTGCTATACAATATTAAAACGTAGAGCAACTTTATCTTCTTTATGTGTAAAATTGGGTCAAATTCGTAAATTAGACTTTGAGCCATCAGAAAGGTGCCCATATTATGAATGTAATATATGTTTAAAAACATTTTTACAGCGTTATGAATGTTGTTATCATATTAAAGAATGCCATCCTAGTAGGAATGAAAATGACTTTACTACCAAAACATTGGTTGTTAATGATACAAATCACAATCTTTCTGCTGTGGAAGAAGTAGTAGTTAAACAAGAAAACATTGACGTTATTGAGAATAATCTTTCTTCACCAAATGCTGCTAATACAGTGTCTAATGATTCTACAAATTTAGTTACTGATTCTTCAGTTCCAAATTTGAATTCTTCTGAAACTTTAATAAGTAACTCACCTACAGATAATTTATCTGGCTGTGTTACAAATACCTTCAATGTTTCTGATGAATTACACTCTAATAAAGATAAGGATGTATTAGAACAGGGTAGTTCATGTCGATGTGTTTATGTCAAGGAGTCAGAAAACGATCCTAAACTTCCCAAAAAGATTAAAGAATTATGTTACAGATGTCATAAAAAAATGGTTTCTATTAAGATTAAAGAAATAATGTCTAATGAACCAGGTTCTAGTTTCTCACTAACTAAATGGGCTAATCAGGTACAGAGCAAGAATCAGCCTGAAATCACTTTTTCAGTAAAATCCTGTCAACAGTCTTTTGTAAATAAAGAGCCATGTTTGCCACAGAGCAAGAATCAGCCTGAAATCATTTCTTCACCAGGGTCCTGTCAACAATCTTTTGTAAATAATCAGCCACGTTTGTTTCCAACACCTCCTGCAACTCCTGACAGCAATTTCTGTCCATCTCCTAAAGCACAATATGTTGTCCCCGATTCTCATATCTTCTCATGTCCACCAGCTGCTTCTGGCAGTATTTGTGACATACCAAGTAATCAATCATTGCAGAATGATTCTTTCTCAAAGGAATCTTCAAACTTGGATGAGAATGAGTGTACAAAAAATGAAGTTAATTTAACTTCTGAATATGAAATTGGTAACAACCAAACAAATACTCCTATTTTTGATACTGGTTCATATTCTATAAATGAATTGCAGTCTTTTCTTTCTCATCAAAGACAGTCATTTGATGAAAATTCCACAACATTTGAAAATCGAACATCTGTGCATTCTCCTACTTTAAAGGATTTAGATCAAGTTTTAAATGATTTGAGTGATTCACAATTTCAAACACAATATGCATCACTTAAATTATCAGAAGAATCTTTAATGTTTGATAACAGTGTTACAATTCCCAGTAATTTAATTGATAAAATAACAGAAATCAAAACAGGTAAGTTCACTTTGCGTTATTCATACGACATTCATAGACAAAATGGAGATATTTTAGCCCTCATACCATCATTTGATAATATTTTAGTCTCTAAACACATTTGCTTACATTGTTATCTTACTGTAAATAATACCGAAGAGGATGTTTGTAGACATGTAAGTCAAGTACATAGCCGTTCTGAAGGCTACATAAATATATTTTATTTTGTAGTAAAAGATAACTAATCTTGCTAATAGAACTCTATATCCTTTGAAGAATGAGAATTCTGTTTTATATGACATTTAGAATAACATCGGTAAAAATTATATTTTTTATTTAAAATGTTTATATATTTAATGCTCGAAAAGATTTTACATATATCATTTAATCAAACCAGTTTCTTTTCCACCTTACTTAATCATTATTGTAGTAATGCAGCATTAGAGATGTTTAGTTTAGTTTGTTTTTAATGATTATTAGGTTTGTAGATAATTCTATAAAAATGTATTTCATTAATGTATTTTTATGTATGAAGAACACAAACAAATTTGTGCATCAGTTAATTTAACTATGTATTTTAAATGAAATTCTTAAGCCCATTAAAAATTACCCAAATTTTATTTTTCCATTTAATAACTAAGAAAACTTTTAATTTATTTTTCATTTAGTATCTTTTCTCTTAGCATATGTTTAACTTATAATTGTCATATTATGATTGTAAAAATACTGGGCATGATTATCTGCAAAAACACTTCACCGTTTGGGTTTGAAGGACTCTCCGATCTGCCCTTTTTGTGGATGGTTGTAAAATTGTTTTTATTTTAAAATTAGATATAAAAATTGTGAAATAGTAGAGAAATATGTTTAGAAATTATGCTATAAAATATTATTTTCATATTCTAAAAGTTTATTTTAATCAGTAATAGCTCAAACCTAAATTGACGTAAAAATACTTGTTTCTGATACGATGAAAAGTATTCATCAGAAATAGAATTGTTCTTTCACAATTTTAAGCATAAAGAATATACATGTTAATAACATTTCTAATTTTTAAAAAATAAAATCGTATTTGTTTGCTTTTTTAAAAATACATTTTATACACATTACAAATATGACTTTTTTGAAATTTTTTTATTTACTTGATGGTTTCGTTTTATTTTAAAGTGATTAATTTTTTTTTATTAATTTATATGAGAATGAATGAAAACACAGTAGTGTTTTGTGAATGTTCTAAAATTTAATATGTATTTTATTTGAATGTTGTATAAAACTGTTTTATGCATTTGTTTTTATGCATATTATGAAAATTATTAGATTAGTAAATGTATTTTGTCTGTTTCCATTAACTTCAAAATCTACTTGTCTTATATTTTGTAGCATGTTTTATGTTTGTAAAGTTGTGTTGGTTAAATGAGTGGTATTTGTATTATACTTTATATGATTAAAATGTTAATTAACTAATCTATTTTATGTTTTCTCCAAAAATTTAGGAAATGGAATTGTAATTTAGTTTTATATTTGTGAAGCAAATCTTATTTCTTGTTTTGAAATTAACTAACATGTTTGTGTCTTGTAAATGGTTTGTTATAGTATTTGTGTCATAATTTTATGTTTATTCAGAACAATTTCAATATGTTTGCACTATGATTAAAATCAGAAATCTGTAGAATCTTAGATTTGATGTGAAGATATTGATACTTTGGAAATTTTGAATAAAAGTAATCTGTTTTAATTATGAGAATTTCATTATCTTGATTTTATGTGTTTATATATATTAAAATCTTCTTGTTTATTTAATTGCAAAAAATACTTTTGCCCAATCATCAAACGTGAAATCAATCTCTTTACAAGGATATTGATTTTTAATGTTATTGTATGTATTTTATTGATGTTCTTATATTTTTTTCAGTGTAATTTAGTGATAGTTTTTATTTGCACAAATTAAATCAATGAAACTATTTTCTAAAATTCTATCTTAAATGTTTCATGAGAAATTGAAATTTGTTCTTCATTGTACATAACACATGCTGCATTTGATACTGTATTTTATTGTACATATTACTTTTAGATCACACATGTGTTGACTTTTATTTATCATGAAGATAATAAATTTGTTCTCCAATGTATTTATTTATTTTCAATAACATTCATTATATTATGCAACTAAATATATATATATATATATATATATATATATATATATATATATATATATATATATATATATATATATATATATATATATGAAATCATTTATCTTTTACACATTGTTAAATTTTCAGAAATTAATTTTTTTTACTATGTTTGGATTAGTAGAAATTTACATAGTCATGTGTTCAGTAAACAGTAGATTTTTTAATAATCCAAGTTTGGTTTGTCTAGAAATGCTTGTTTCAAACAGCAATGAACTATTTTTAAAATATCCAGCAGTTTTCTCTCTATTTAAGTTTGCACATAGTCAATATAAATTTTAAATGTAATTTCTGGAAGGGAAGCTGAGCTGGTAGCCAAATGGTTATTGCTCTTTCCTTTGATTCAGCAGTTAGGAATTTACTACAAACCATAAGTTCCAGTTAAATTAGCCCTCATGAACAAAAGATCCTTGAGTAACAAACCAAGTCTGGATAGATGTGAATGGTAATAATGACACCTATATACTACTTAGTTTTTTTACTTTAATAACCTGGAATTACTATTTGTATTACTTTAAATCATTTATTAAACTTAGTAAGTGTCTTGATGCAAGTATGTATCTTCTCTCTCTCTCTCTCTCTCTACCATATGTAGCATGTACTTGTATTTTCCTTCTTGAATTCAGTGTTTAATTATATTTGCTTTTGAGTTGTTTATAAATCTTTGTGTATTCATAAGAATATGATCAGAGTTATCTAATGGTAAAATATAGGATGCATAAAGCACTCAAATTTAGCATCTTTAAATCGTGTGTTTTTGGATGATTTTTCTTTTTTAAAACAGTAAGGTAAATTTACTGCATTCTTGTATGGTAACAATGATTTCTTGTATCACATTTTCTTATGAAAGTAAACAATTGGTTCTTAAAAGTGCTATTTCAAGAAGACACCATACTTTGCATATAAAATTTAAATGATAAACACGGTGTGCTGAAAAAGATTATTTCTCCTTTAACAACAAACTTTTTTCCCAGTTTTTATTATGTAATCAGTTTGGGATATTAGTGTGCATAAAAGAGAGAGATAGTAAGATTTTACTGCAGATTTTTCTTACAGAAATGGCATCTGAACACTGATTTTGAATAGCAATATAGATATGATAATAAATAATACATAGATCTGAATAGAAAACTTTGTTTATTTCTCTTAATATGAGAAATAAACTTTGTTTATTTCTCTTAATATGAGAAAGTAATTAGAGATGTGTGGGTCTAAATCTCTTGTTTCTAAGCAGAATATGACTGCAATCATTACTTGTCTTGCTGTATTTAATGTAGAGCAGATTTAGCCAATAACCTAAACTTTGAACAATACATAAGATAGTATATAAATTAGTCATGATAAAGCTTATTTTGCTGAATCCAAGTTGATTCCACGCCATTAACTTGAGGTAGCATGTTCTACTTAGGTTCTTGCACCATAAAACTCAACCAATTAAACAATCCACATAGTTAACACAATATAGCAGATCAACAGTGTCACCTGCCGAGCTGCCAGTCGAATGGTTAGCGCTCTTGCTCTACTAAATCGGTACAAATCATTCAAAAAATTATATTTACTACAATCTATTTGTATACATAATATAAATATTTGTACTGTGGTAATTGAGATACCAGTTTCACACTATTTTCCTTCGCAAAAATAATTTGTTTAATGTATAACTTACTGGGTATATATTTTAAGATTAGAGCTGTACTAGATGTTTTATTTATAATAGTCCGAATTAGAAAATTATTCTACAAACCAATGAAAATCTAATGAAATATACAGAAGAAAATTGTGCGTTCATAAAAGAGATGCAAACAGATCTTGCGAATTATTCACACTCATCCAAAGAGATCCAGTCTTCATTAATATAACTGACAAATGTCAACTAGTAAATCATCTCGTATACTAAAGCAATTGCGATAATATATTAGTTTCATCCAGTTTTTTATTATAAAGTTGAATAAAAATAATGAGTGTTAGTTAGTTGATCAAATTTAATTATCTAAATGGTTTATTAAGGTGTCTACCAGTGTTTCCCAACGTGGAGGCCCACCCCCAATTCGAAAATGAACTCGACACGAGATTAACAATTTTGATCCTGGCCATTTAAATGCAATGCTAGATTTCGATAAAAATTGAAAGGGAAAAAAAGCCCAAATACTTAAGTAATTGCGGCTAATATGTATTAGAAATTCGTTTGGCGAGACCAAAATATTAACTGGGTTTTAGGTTTCCTCAGTTTTAACTTCTGTGCTACAAGCGGGCAGCTTCCGCGTGAACCCCCAGACTCTTTAAAATCTCGTAAAACAGCGCAATTGTTCGCATCCGAATGACAATCACAACCTCCAGTATTGCGCAGTATTCACTTGAAAAAGGCGTCAGTAAAAACTGTTGTAAGAGTCTCGTTGATTTCAAAAATATGTACATTATATAGATATAATTGGTAAGTATTTTGTTTATTTTAATTTTGCAGCATAATTTTCCTGAAAAATGTGTCAAATGGAAAAATGTTATTTTGCAGTGGTAAATGTGTTATATACATTTAAATAAATATGCACTTTTTTATCATGCGTTTATACTCTGTCACATTAAATTAAATTTAATATATGCTTTAGCTTTTAATTGATCTTATACACTCTTAAGCCACGGCCAACTAGACACACAAGGCCGTGTAAGCTTGGCGGTCACGTGATATGACGTCACATTGGTCGTCTTAAGGAGAAACGATCGAAGCTGTGCGAATCAAACATTGTTGTCATTTACGGCGTGTGTTCGTAGTTTAAGCAATTTAAAATGCCTGATCGTTGTAGTGTTCCTTATTGCTAGTCAAATTATGATGGTACTGGCTCATATGTATCCTGTTTCAGATTTCCTAAAGAAGAAGCGAAGAAAATTTTGTGGTTAAAAAAAATTCCCCGAAAAGATATCACCCCTAGCAAACGAAGCGTTGTTTGTGAAAAACATTTCGCTGATGATCAAATTATCAGATTTGATTATTTACCTCAAAATGGAGAGGATATTAAAATACCTCGAGATCGTCCTAAATTAAAGGATGGAGCTGTTCCTACAATATTTCCTGACTGTCCAGCATACCTGACGCAAAAAAGTGTGGTTAAAAGAATAAGCAGAAATGAAAAGTTACATGCTCTTTCTGAAAAAGTTTTATCAGATTTTATGACTGCAGATAAAATTGATTCTTTTGAAGAATTAACGAAAATACCGGAAAAAGTTTCTCTTCCGGATAATATTATAGTACACAAAACTGAAACTGAAGCTCATGTTTTATTTATGAATTTTCAATCTGTTCCCTCTCTTTTAAAAAGCATTAAAATAAACATTGATATTTCAATTTCAGTTTTTGTTGAAGGTGTTGCTCAAGAAATAACTAAGTTTAATCATCTTTTGAGTGATGGTAAATTGGTGTTATGGAGCCAATTAGAAAATGTTATAGGAATGACAAATTCACTTCCTCTATCTATTGAAAAAAGTTATGAAGGAGCATTGAAAGCATGGAAAAATTATATGCAAGAAGATACTTCTGAAGATTATGACAGAAGAAATTTTATATTTGAGCAAATGACACTTTGTTCTAAAGTAAAATCTGCGAGAAGATACAGTTCCAATATTTATGAATTTGCTGCTTACTTGTATATTATTTCACCTTCTTGTTATCGAGCTATTTTAAACTCTGATGTTTTAGCTTTCCCTAGTACTGATATGTTAAAGAAAGTTCTCAATGTTGGAAGTTTAAATTCCTCCTGTAACAATGAAGAAAACATTGATTATATAAGACAAAAATGCAAAAAGCTGAAAGATGAAGAGAAATTAGTGAACTTGCTAATTGATGATATTCACATTAAGCTAAAAGTAACCTACAAAGGTAATCAAATAACAGGTTTTGCTGAAAATTGTGAAACTCTTGCACAAGCTAATTCCATTCAGGCATTCATGATCTCATCTTGTTTTTCTTCATATAAAGAAGTTGTTTCTTTAGTGCCTGTATTGTCGATGACAGCCGAAGATTTGTTTAATTTGACAAGAAGAACTTTGAATATACTTCACAAATCAGGATTTGAAGTTCTATCTATTATTTCCGATAATAACTCTGTTAATAGACACATGTTTCAATTGATGTGTGATGGCCCTCTCTCTAGTAATGCAGTAAAAAATCCAATTACAGGTAAAAATTTATATCTTGTTTTTGATGCTGTACATATCTTGAAGTGCATCAGAAATAATTGGATTTCTCAACTTGACTCAGAAAAGACTTTCACCTGTCCAAGTGTTGAAGGAATAGGGAATGTCATTCATCCTTCATTTGGACTGTTGAGAAAGGCTTTTGCATTTGAACAAAGTTCTGTTGTGAAATATGCTTTTAAATTAAATGTCAAATCATTATATCCAACAAATATTGAACGACAGAATGTATTGGCAGCTGTAAATATTTTTCATGAAAGTAATCCAGTTGCCTTGCAATGTCTGGAAAAATATCATCCAAAAGATATATATAATGTCAAGGATACAGTATCTTTTTTGGTCTATATTAAAAGATGGTGGGATATAATGAATGTGTCTCATGAGTATAAAGCAAAGTTCACAAGAAATATTGATTCATTGCCTTTTTCATTAAATAATACTGAAAATGTGACATTTTTAAAATCTTTTGCTGCATGGGCAAAATCTTGGATGAATATGAAACAGCCTTCTCGAAATGGTTGTTTGAGCAAGGAAACTTTTACTGCTCTCATCCACACAAGTGAAGTTATAATAAACATTGCTATGACTTTGCTTTCAGATGGAGCAAAATATGTCTTGACTTCGAAGTTTCACACTGATGCTTTGGAGTTCAGATTTTCACAATATCGACAAATGTCTGGCTGTAATTATCATGTATCCTTGCAACAAGTGTTGGAATCAGAAAGAAAATTAAGAATTAAATCTATTCTAACTTTGCATTCAGAAAGATATGGGGACATTCCTGTTAGACTGTTTATAAATGATGTGTGCCAACCTAATAGAAATGACATCAGTCGACCTGTTTGCAGATATTATTGATGATTTGACAGTTGATATTTCTCCTGATGAAAATGAGATTCTTACATACATTGCTGGATACTGTGTTTTTAAACTTAAACTTATGTGTGACAATTGCAAACTATTTTTTCATGGCTCACGAAATATTGATGTAGAAATTGGTGCAGAAATGTTAATTTCTCCTCTCGAAATGATTGAACATTCTGTTTATTTAAATATGATTAATCGAGGGGGATTGAAAGCACCATCTGCGAATATGGTATTTACAATTTCTGTTTGTTATGTTATATTTCAAAAATTAATTTCTAAGGATTATGAAAAATTATTTCTTAACCACGGTAAACAACAAGTAATATTAATTAATTTAACAGAAAACTATTTAAAAGAAAGTTGCCTGTTTGACTTTAACAAAATTTGTACTAATTGTAATTCATGTTTCTCTGTAAATATTTTAAAAGTTATTCTAATGTTTTCAAATGTATGTTTAAATAATTACTCAAAATTTGAAACAGATAAAAATGTTTTCAATAAAAATGTAATGAAAATTAACAAGTCTAACAATAAGAACATAAATTGTTCTGATAGGAAATTAAAAAAATTTAAAAAATAAAACCTTAAAAATTTATAAAGCTATATAAATTTTTTAATATACATTAATAATTTCAATGATCTTTTATATTTATTAAGAAAGCTTTAAATGCATAATTTTTATTTATTGATTTATGCAAAAATAGTGTTATGTTTTCCAAGATCTAATTACTTTTATACATTTACTGCATCTAATATATTATCTTAATTTGATAAAAATGAGTTTGTTGTTTTTAAATGATCATTTTCTTGCAAGTATTCTTAAAACTTAATGTTTTTCCATCATAAATTGTTTTACATCACTATGCTAAACTTATTTGGATTGAAATTTGTCATTGGTGATACTTATAATGTTTTAAAAGTTAAAAACTGTATCATTTACGTTAAAAATTATCCAAACAAACTCATAAACTGAACTGAAACATAAGGCAAACTCAAAAGTTATATTTTATTTCTAATATGGTTTTCTAATCAAGAGTCAATGATTGAAAAGAAATGCTTCTTTTTATATTTTTTGAAAATTTGTATAAACTATGTTTATATTTGATAATTAAATAAAATTTCATTAAAAAATTTTTTTGCTGTTAGTATTTTTATGTGAAAAAAATTTTTTTGTTCAAGTTTATTGTTTAAAGCAGTATCATAAAAGTACTCCAAATAAAACTTTTTTAACAAGCATTAACAGTATTAACTTTTATTTGTGCAGAAGCCACTATAAAAGTTACATTTGTATTGATTAATATTTCAATGATTAGGTATCTGTAATTTATTTTAGTAGTACTTGCACATTGTAGTGTTTAATATATATAGTAAAAAAAGTGAGTCTTGGATTGAAAAATTATTTAATATATCAGGAAGATGTTTACTTTTAAAAATTCATAAAGGCAGCAACTTTTGAGTCTTATGATATATTATATACCAACTTAAGAATTTCACATTTACAAGATATTTAAACATGAATTTTTAATGGTTAAGAAAAAATATATAGCTATCATTTTGGATTATGCATTATAAATATATTTCACATATATTTTTATGTTAATTTTAAAAAGTTCACATTTCATAGCTCAGAAATTTGCACTGTGTAAGTAACATTCAACAAAAGCTACAGTAAAATATATTATTTGTAAGTTAATGTGCTTGAAAGTATAAGTTGCCGATGTTTGAATAAATTTAAACTTAATGGCTTAGAATTAGCAAACTTCAAATAACAATATAATAATTTAGTTTCTTTTATGACTCAATCAGAAAAATAATTTTATATATACCGTATTGCATATGATTACTTTTTGCTTAAAATTTACACAAGGCAAGAAATGATACATGTATATAAGAAAATAATTTTAGCTAAATATCTGAATTATTAATGTATTTCTATAATAATAAGTACATCATTAAGATAAAAAGAAACTCCTTTTTTGTTTTTTAAATCAAAACTGGATGCATAATTTCGATTCCACCATGTTTATGATTTTTAAAGGAACAAAAAGTTGCTTTAGAAAATATTTTTATATTACAATTCAAAAATCAGCGGAGTGAAAATTTTGTTAATTTTTTTATTAATTTGTTTATTTTACAATTCTTTACTCAAAGTAAGGTAATTATTTTAAAACATCAATTTATATGTCAACTGAAATTTTCTTATTCTTTTTTTTAATTTCCCTTAGTTCATTTTTATCATAATATTAATAATATTTATGATTCATGTTTTGTACCTAAGATAGTGAAATATGTGTATTTGATTCATCAACTTACAGAATATGAACTGGAATGAAAGCAAATATAACATTCACTCAGAAATACATTTAAAGAAGTAGTGAACTTATTTTGTATCATTACCTTCTATATATTTCTGATACTAATACTAATGAAATATAAAGGATACAATAGATTAAATTCTAAAAGTATTCACACAAATTATTTTTTAAGAATATATAAATAACACAGATTTAAAATGAAATGATAATAAAACACTTATGAATTATTATATTTTAGATTCTGGACTTATATATTATGAATAAAATAATTCCAAACTCTTAAATGAATACATGTTTTTTATGAAAGATAATTGAATATGTGTATTTAATTTATCAACTTACAGAATATGAATTAGAAGGAAAGTAAAGAAAAAATTTCACTCAAGAATGCACTGAAAGAAATAGTGAAATTATTTTGCAGTATTACTTTCTTCATATTTCTGATATTAATACAAGTGAAATATAAGGGCAGAATTGATTAAATTATAAAAATTGAAAATTGTTTTATAAGTGTATATGAATTTCGGATTTTAAATAAAATGATAAACAAATAATATTTCAAATTTTATTCATTTTTCAAACATTTCAGATTTTGGACTCAAATATTTCAGATTTTGGAATAAATGAACCTTAAAAAAAACATGATAAATATTAAATTCAAAATTTTTATTGCAAATAATTTAACCATCAAACTTTGAATGGTAATTCTAAATTAACGGGCTATAAGCAAACTATTCCCGGTTTCACTTCCAACGAAAGCTTTTGGGAGGAAGGACGGTCTCCGTGACGTCACGAAAAGCTTACACGGCCTTGTGTGTCTAGTTGGCCGTGCTTAAGCCCGCCGCACACGATAGGATTTTGCCGTTGGATTTGTTGAAGGGGGTAGAAAATAATTAGGCACACACTTCCCTTAAATTCTGCTGACCACACAGCCGAATGGTTAGCGTTCTTGCCTTCGGTTCAACAGTTCGTGGGTTCGAATCCCACCATGGGCATGGATGTTTGTAGTGATTCGGAATCCACTTTAAGCCGTAAGTCCCGGTCTAATTAGCCCTCGTGTGCAAAAAATGTCCGTTGAGCGACAAACAAACCAATCTGCTGACCACAGAAGGGGAGGCACATCTGGAGAGGGAAGTTATTTTTAAGGGTGACATTTTTCAACATTAATTGCTTTTGGCTTAAAATGTGTGCCTTGTAAATGGAAATCGAAAATCACCAAAAATTTCAATCATTTAAAAGAATTTTTCTGTCACTTTTATGACTTGACGTATTTATGTGTGTTTATTGTTGTACTCATTTGTCTGCTTGTAACGTCTGCCATTAAATGTTATCATAGGAAGTTAAGTAACATGAGTAAATTAGGCACAGAAGTATTATTGGCTGTTGCTTTGGACTGTGATGATGGTGAAAAGAAAAGAAATGGGCAAAAAAAAAAAATTGGTTGCTCCCCAGCGTGAAACTCTTTCACATCTAAATTAGATTACCGAAATACAGTCGGAGGATTAAGATTTCTTTAATTACTTGAGGATGAGTGAAAAATTGTATGCAACTTTGTTGGATAAGGTAACACTTTTCATTATAAGAAAAGATACATCCATGCGCTCATCTTTAAGTTCTCATGAACCATTAAGTGCAACTTAGCGCTTTCTGACAAGCGGTATTAATTAAAGAGCCACATTATTAGTACATCAAAAATTTTATCTATCGAGTATTAATTATTATTTATTAGTAGATATAAAATCAATTATTAATTTATCTATTTTCCAAGTATTCTTAGATTTTATAATTTTTTCTGAAAGGGAAACAAATTAACATTTACCAAATGATAAATCATAACTGAAAGTGCATTTAATTTCAATTTCGCTTAAAGGTGAATAGTTTTCTTTTGTTATTATTAATCAATTTATTATTTTTAATTCTCTAATTTTATTGTTTAATTGTATGAAGAATATTTAAAGAAAACAACAGAATAATCTCAACTAATACCTTTATATTATTGTTTAAACTTAATTCATATTTAAAAATATAGAAAATTAAAATTTTAAACTGTTCATTTTGAAGATTTGCAAGCATTCTGAAATAAAAATATTGTTTACTAAAAAATCTTATAAAATTTCGTAGTTAAATTTTACGTTAAATGTGTAAAATTATATGTATTCATTCAGATAGAGAATAATTTTACAAAATAAATTATTTGACTTATTTCATCACCATTCTCAACAAAACGTCTGTCCAAATTCATGGAAGATACTTCAGCACGTGGAATTGCAGTTTCGTCCAGAAATGATATATATTCAAAGTACCATAAAGTCGGCACACATACTCATCCTTCCGTGCTTACACCACTTTTTTTCGATCCATTAATTTTTCTCTTTTATAGGTTCTACGGAGGGCATTAATTTTTTCCTTTACTTCGTTAATTGAAGTTTTATTATCTATCTTAAATATTTCTAATAATTTTTCGTAAGCTAACAATTTTATTTGTGTAATCGACACTCATTATTTGCCGCAAACAAGGCTCATCTTTACAGACTTCAATAAATTCCTGCAATATTTGCTTCATAGACATTTTTAAAAAAGGGATCTAATGTTCGTGATGCTTTGTAAAACGTGAATCTAAGTTTCCGTAAATGAGAAATTTCAAATATTAATTTTCCCAAGCATCGCCAAGGAATAATTTGCAACCCTGCGAGACAGACCAGCACCCCCTAAAGAAAAAGCCTGCACACCGCTATGATGAGTCATCCACTTGAGGCCTGTTGTTTCGTCTCCTTAATGGCTATCTAAATAACTCACTTTTTATTATGTATTACGACGGATGTTCAATTAATTGAATCACGTCACAGGGAATTATATAACTATCTGATAAATCTGTGCTTGAAAATTGTTTGGAAAATTTTAACAATTGCATTAAATGATCTAAGCCAGTGTTTCTCAACTGAATTTACTCCAAAGACCGGTAAAATATTTCGGCACGTTTGCGCGGACCGGTAATATTAATAATTTGACCCAATGCACAATTTTTCACGAAGATAAATCATGAAGACATACATAATTTTTAAAGCATTTTGTTTGTTATAATTTACATTTGTATATTCAACTTACTTATATAATATTGCATCGAGAATAAAAGCACCAAAACTTAATTAAAACTCCAAGAAAATTCCAACGTGAATGATATATTTATTTTTTTAATTAATATATTAGCCAAAACAACAATGAGTCGAAATGTGAACAACGTAAGTAGATACCAAGTAAGCAAAAAGTAATTTACCAAAATAAAGGATATATAAAAACTAAAATTAATGAGTTTGTTGCTGACTAAACTGTCAATCCTAGGCTTTAAACCAGTTACAGCAATGCGTAAAGCAGGTGCAAGACCAAGTCGATTTCTATGTTTCGTCTTAATAATAGTCATAGCCGAAAATGTAGTTTCACACAAATAAGTTGAGGAAAAGGGCAATAAAATCTTCAACGCCTTTGCATGAAGATTGGGGTATTCTGTTGCAGTCTTTATCCAGAATTGATATATATTTATTGATTTGAACTGTGATTTAAGTCCTAGATCTGAAGGCAGTTCAATAAGTTCTGTTTCCTGGACTGTAGTGAGATTGTTATCATAATTATCAATAAATGGATTGATTATCCACAGATTACCTGAACGTACATCTTCTTCTGGGGGATAATACTGATCAAAAGCTATTGATAGTTCTTTTAAATGCTCCAAAATAACGCTCTTCTGATCCATGTCATTAGTATTAATGTAATCAAAGAAAGAAGCAAACATATCATAAGTGTTTTCTTCCGCACGTTTATACCAGAGTTTCAATTTCTTTTTGAAAGCATCAATCTTATTGTAGAAGTTGAAAACGGTATTAGTTTTACCTTGGAAGACTTAAATTTAGTTCATTTACCAGTGAAAATATGTCTGATTGGTACGAAAGCAAGGCTACCCATGCTTTGTTCTGAAAATGTCTGCTCAAGAATGATCCCTTTTGATTTAAAAACAATTGTACCTTATTTCTTAATTCATACAACCGCTTAAGGACTTTTCCTCTGGATATCCAGCGTACTTCGGCGTGTAACAATAGTTGTACATGATCTGATCCCATTTCTTGACATAAAGTTGTAAACAATCTTGAATTAAGGGCGTTACTTCTGATAAAATTTACAATTTTTACTGATTCCAGAAGAATGTCATTCAGTTGTGGGGACAATTTCTTTGCTGCTAAATGTTCGCGATGAATAATGCAGTGTGTGACTATTAATCCTTCTGATGCTACGTCTGTTATTCTCTTTGCAACACCTGTATGTCTTCCAGTCATAGCAGCAGCGTCATCAGTACACAAACCAATGCATTTTTTCCAGTCAATGGAGTTAATTTCAATATAATTATTAACTGCCTTAAATATTTCAGCACTTGTTGTTTGGGATGGTAGTTCGATACAGCACATCAATTCTTCTCTAATATCATTGGTTGCATAGTCAATGTAACGAACATAACATAATAATATGGCATTATTTGAGACGTCAATTGACTCATCCATTTGGACAGCAAACCATTTCGATTTACGTATATCTTGGAGTAGTTCACTTTCTATGTCGTATGATAACTCACATAATATTCGTCCAATAGTATCATTGGACAGAGGCAAAGCTTTCATTTTATCTGCAGCAGATTGGCCCAACACTTCAGAACACACGTCTATCAAACACGGTTTGACAAGATCTTCAGCAACTAAGTATGGTTTTTAGATTTGGCAATACGCAGAGCAACTAGATACGATGCTTTTAATAGCGATTTATCAACCGAGAAACATTTTTTAAAAGCATCCTTTTGAATTTTCATCTCCAAACTTTTTCTCCTGAAAAAGTCCAGGGGTTTGCTTTCCAGTTGTGGGTGCTTCGTTTGTAAATGCCGCATGAGCTTGGAAGGTTTCATGCTTTCATTGGAGAGAACATCTCTACAAACAACACATTCAGGTTTTGGACAATTTTCTTCTGATTGAGGCCAGAGGATAAAACCATATTTCAAATAATCTGCGATGTAGTGCCTTACAAAGCTTTTTCTTTTTTGGAAGATTGTGGACTATATTCACTTTCATCTGTATTCGAAGGGGCGGACGACGTACTTGGTTTTTGAAAATCCTTTCTTTGCACGAAATTTAGTAATGTGCGTTTCGTTTCCTTCTTTCTCATTCTGGTTATTGATTTTATATACCTAAAGTTACAGAAATAGTAGTTATAGCATAATATTAAATTCAGAAGTTATTAAAAACTTACGCTGATAAATAGTTTTCAAGAATTGCCCAAGTGTGCAGAATAATCAAAAACAAAACGTAATCAAAACGCCAGACGCCTTGAACACTGCGATAGTCAGCGTTCAAGTAATCAGGGATACGCAGTTTATTTTATTACATTACATATATTCAGACTTGTATGCTTGATTCTTGAGATCCGCTTGTAAGTCATCGTCGATATTAGGACAAATAGCACAATGACAGATGTACAATCACAGAAGAATAACGAAGAAAACACCCAGGGCCACGTTGGGAATCGAACCCACACTCCTACGCTCTCAAGTGATTAGCAGTGATGCCTTTGACCACTCAGCCACGGAGCGCCCAAGATACGCAAGGCAGACAGGCGCACTCTAACTGGTGTTCTAAGCAGTGTTGCCAGAACAATTTGATTAAAAGTAATAAGTCGACAGTTCAAAATATAATAGATTTCATAGAATAGTAAAAAAGAGTGCCGAGGTACCGGCAGTTTGTTTTTTTTAAATTTAGGTAAAGGGTAATTTTGTAAATTTCATAAAAACTCAAAATAGTAACAGATTTGGTGAGTAACGTAACAATGTTAAAGGACTGCTGAATAATAATATATCTATTATAATTATAATAGACTGGCAACGCTGGTGGTACGGCATTTTATGAAACGCGTTTAGGTACATAGTTGCCAGTTTGTTGTATTTTTCATCAAAGATTACATTATTTTTTAAACTAGTAAACTATTATTATTGTAATGTAGGTACTGTATCGGTGGTCGGCCTATAAAAGCTGGATATTTCGCGGACCGGTGGTTGAGAAACACTGATCTAAGCTAAATTATTGTAATAAATAAAATAAAAATTGAACAGAATTTTTTCCAAGATCATTCCTTTATTTAAATGATCTAATTTTTAAAAAAATGTTTCAGTTTATTATAATAGTACACTTATAAAAATTTTAGAATTGAACATAACAAAATACTTAATTTGCCTAACTAAATGCTTAGAAAATAAGAAATATATAAATAAAATATTACTTTAACTATTGAATTTGTAATTCTTAGGTTAAAAATGTCTTTAATAATTATATTAAAATGTTATGCATTTTGTTTCATTTATTTTTTCTAAATTTCCAGTTTTATAATTTTTTAATTTATCAACCATTATTTGTAGTTTGATTCGATTTTTTAATATCTTGTAGAAAAAATTTATGAAATTATTAGGAACATGTTTGAAATATATCCCCGCTACATTTTACTCCTAATTCAAAATAAATTTATTATGATATCACAAAACACAATGATTGTACATTTTAAAGTTTTTCACAATAATCATTTAATTAAACATAATTTGTATGATTTAATCTGATAATGTCAATATTATTGATTAGTATTGAATATATAGGCATATATTAAATCATTAATATCAAAAATATAAAAAAAAAAATTCTAAATTAAATTTCTGGCCAAATAAAAACATTCATATTTTCCATTATACAAATAACTGGAATGAATTTTTGCTTTTATTGCATTATTAATTTTTTTAATTAAATATCACATAAAAATAGCAAAATTTATAACTTGCTCAGATAATAAAAATAGAGTAAAGACAACAACAGTATGCTTAAAATAACTTTATTAAACACTTCAATTCCACATGAAAATATATCATAAATTAGTATCAAAATGTAATTAATTTGTTTTGATATACAAAATAATTTCTTGAAATAAGCAAAATGTAAATAACGATTTTGGTTTAGGAACATCAATTTAATAATTATATTTACTAACAGAAAACTCTTCTCTGAAATTTATATTATTTTCCTAATGTTTGTGTAATTTTCTTTTTGATTTTGAATTAATGAGTTCTTATTTATTAAATCATAATTAATTTTTTACAATAATATTTGAGTAAAATATTAGTAAAAGTTAAGACAATATTTTTTACTAAATCATCACAGTCATGCTTGCAACATTCTGAAGTTAAATTAATTTCAGCTAATCGAAGATTTTTTTTAATGTTACAGTGTGTGCGTGTGCGTGTGTGTGTGTGTGTGTGTGTGAGAGAGAGAGAGAGATCTATGATTGTTACACTGCAAAAAATCGTTTTCATATTCAGAAAATGATAGTTTAGAAATAACAGTATAATTTAAATGAATTATTTTAACGATTTCATCACAAGGATATTTTAAACTAGCCCTATCTATATTTTTAATTAAAAGATAATTTTCATATTCCTCGTCAACTTCTCGCTTATTAAATAAACACAGCACATTGAATTTTTTTCAAGGTACAATGGACGCAATAGCCTGCTATGTACACTAAAAGTTAACAAATGAGAATATCTTTTTAAATCATTTGAGTTTATTTTCAAATTAAACACTGATTCTTTAGGGTCGGGAATATCAAGATTTAAATTTTCATCATCATCATTTCTTCTTCTTCTTCTTAGAATTGGGTTTGTATGTCATTGGGCACCTCTGCTTTTATCAGCATTTTGTACCATTAGCTCCAAACCCAATGTTTCCTAGTTCCAGTTGCTCGGGTCACCCACTTTATTAATAAAGTCCGATAACCCTTTAATGGAGTCTAGGTGTAACTCTCTAGTATGGATGATGCCTAAAGAAGTTAATCAAGGGAGGGCAAGAGCCTCACATTCGTAAATGATATGCTCTGCCGTTTCCTCTTGCGTATGACATTTCCAGCAGATAGGGTCTTGCTGAAACAGTCCCATTTTATGGAGGTGTTTTCTGAAATAGTAGTGCCCAGTTATGAAGCCTACGATTAAACGTATCTTCTGCCTAGAGTATCTTAGAATTTCACAGGCAATCCTCATTGATGATCCACAGATCATACTTTTAGCGCGGCTCCTGCCAGGGGCTTATGTCACTGACAGTCTGTTCCAGCCACTTTGAGCTCCCCAGATCTGCACAGTTGACAATAAGTGCCCCATCTTCAAGTTTACAGGATAGGAAGGTTGGGGCAAAACCCTCCTCATTCCTTCCTATTTCCTCGGTTAACAATAGTTCCAGGTCGGAGGCCTTATTCCCTGTTAGCCGTTTTTCCGGATGATCATCTATGAGCACAGCCACCTTGATCGCCGTGAGAGCCGCCCTGTAGGTAAATCCCCCAGGCCCTTCTCTCTTGGCAGCCTTTCCGGCCTTGCCCTGGTCCGTCCGGTTGGCGGGACGCTTCTCGCCTTTGGTTGCCTTGGGTTTTTCAACCCAAGTCCCTTCGGCGATTTTGCGTTCCTTCGCCAGCCTCTTTTTCTGGGAACCAGAAAGTCTCTTTTTAAGCTTGATTCTGGTCAGAGAGTCAGTCATGCTAGCGATAGCTTCCTGACTTTCACCAAAAGAAGATGGTTTGGAGGTCATTTCTACCTCAAGTGAAGAATTCATTGCTGCCTCTTTACAAGATTGCCTCTGAGTTCCCTTGTCTTTTTCAGCAAGGTCTACTTCAGAGGCTTCACCTGCAAATGCAGAAAGGTTTGTTATTTGTTGTGTCTTTTCAGCCACAAGATAACAATTAAAAAGCTCAGGTAATATAAGTCCATCCAGCATTGCCTGAGTTACTGGGCAAGGCAAATTACTCTAGAAGTTCGCCAGGCAACTAGAGGCTCCGTTAAGACACCAATACCGCGGTGCCAATTAGCCCTAGGCACGGATCGCATAACACCAGGGTTTACGGGAGCTGGTTCGCGGCCTCTGATTCTATATCCAAGGCTATCCGGAACGTAGAGAAAACACATGCTGTCATTCCTACAGGACATTCGGCGATCCACCACCTGCCGACGCGCCTGGTGGCTGCTCAAGCCCCAGGAAGGTACACGTACCCCCTGGTTCCAGGATCATCATCATTTAAATTAGTTTTAACATTTCCATGAAAAGTAGAATTTAATGTTAAAGGAATAAAGCTCCTTCTCCTGATTAAATTACCACCCTTATAATCTAATGAAGTTTTTATGTGAATTTCATCCATTAATAAAGCTACTTTTTTGTCATTTTCATTAAAGTGAGAATATTTGTCACTAATATATAAAAGAAAATTATTCCTGTTCTGCTCTTTTAAAGGATTTGCTATATAATTGACAAACAAACGTTTCAATGTTGCTGGATGTGGAAGAATTAAATACGAGCTTTTACGTAAAAATTTATAACAATGGGGTGATATATAAAAAAGCATGGAGCGTAAAATTAAAAAGTTAGCAGAATATTTCTTATGATTTAAAGAATATTGCAACACAGAAACTTGTTCTTCTAAGCAAACAAATAAATTTTCGTTATTCTCACAAATAATTTTCAACTAATTAATAACACATTTATACAAATCAAATAAGTTTTTTTATTGTTTATTTTTTCAAAATTTTCTAATACTTGTAATATATTATCTAAGGTATAAATATCATATTTAAAATCATAGGAAATTTTAAATTATTTATCTTATTAATTCGAAAACATTTAATTGAACTTAACAAATTCAAATTTTCAACAACTGTTACCGATGATTCAAGAACAGGAACTTATCAATAAAAACATAATTATATCCTTATTAGTAACAACAGTCCATGATCTTGAAATTTTAAATTCACTTTAAACAGTTCTTGAGTTCACTTAAATCTAAGCAAATTTTTATCCCTGTAGTCTTTTACACTTTTTATACTTCTAAGGCGCAAGCAATGTTCTGATTTTCAATTCTTCTTTACATCTGGCTCATCTCGATGATTCTTGGTTGTCGTTAAATATTTTGGGTAGTTTGGACTTATTGAGGAAATGACATCTAACTTCAATCGTGGATATCGTAAGGGAGCGTTCATTTTTTAACCAGTTTTCTCTACATATAATTCTAAACATCTCATGATATCACTCTCTGCAAAATAATGCTCGCAAACCTTTTTATAAAAAAAAAAAAAAAAAAAACATTATTAAGATAAGTGTAAACTATATATATTTAGTTGAATTTTCTAATACACTTTTAAAAGTTATTTTGGTTACATCATATATTTCATTCTGATAAAGTTCAAGCAATATGTATAAACACTATTTTAACTGGTAAAAAAATTTTAAACTTTAATTAAAATTATCTAAGAGGTAGAATTTGTTATTTATTTTACAACTTAAATTGTGCATATCATATAATTAAAATTATATATAACACATTTTTTTTCCATCTTATATTATAGATTAACATAATGAAAATGTAAATAATAATTATTTCCTCGAGTATATTGAATAATTACTGCTAGCAATATTATTTTATTTCCCAATATGAAAAATGTGAAATAAATAAATTCTCAAATATTTCATTTCTATATTAATTATTAATTTATAAAATAATTATTCAGATGTAACAAAAATGTCTTAATAAATACAGAAAAACTTAATATACCAATAATCATATCTGATTAAAAAGTAATTAATTTGATCAATCAAATAGGGAACATTTTTAGTAATTGTCAAAGCTATTGAAAGTTTTACAAATTAGAGTCAAATTAACAACAGAATGAAAATTATTTTTTAAGATGAAAAACATACAATTATGGTTGATGGAAATAATATTAACTTTAATATTTCTTATCCATGCCACAAGCATGCGTTTTAAATTTTAAAAAATGTATTTCAATACCAAGATTTAATTGTTATTTGAAATAAATAAAATAAGACTTACCCTAGAATTTTTCGTCACTTTTAGATTTTCTTGAGGAATAACAGCCAGTCACTTCTTTAGCATTCTTCATACCTTTGGTTCTCCATCGTAGTTCGATCGGCAATTGAACACTTGAATGGCATTTTTATAAAATTTCTTGAAATAATATAATACTTTTACTGAATATTTTAAGACAAGGTTTATCACACACACGTGCAAAATTAACTCCATACAGAGACTGAAATGAGTCGTCGAGCAGGCGACAGGAAATGGAGGGAGAAATTTTAACTTTAGGGGGTCGTTGGTCAGCCTTATGTGGATGACTCATTTCAGAAAGAAGTTTTGGTGCGCAGGCCTTGTCTTTAGGAGGTGTTGGACAAACACGCGATAACGGGTAGCAATTGCTTACTTCCTGTAACTAACCCGTGTTGGAAGAAGAATCAGGGCTTGTTTGAATTTTCTTGGGCCTGTCCAACTTTCCCACACACGGTACAACTTATTCACATACAACAAATCCATAGGAAAAATCCTATCATGTGTGGCGGGCTTTAAAAAAAATCGAGTGGATTCCCTCGAAGTGAAATTACAATTTTTCATTTTCACAAAACTCAACCAATCTTTAAGATAAAAATTCACTCTTTTGAAAGATGCAAGTTAACTACTCTTTTTAAGGGGAGTAACGACAAATCATTTAAAGGGGTAAATTAGATAGAAAAAAGAGTGAATTTCAATCTTTTATATAAGATTGCTGATTTTTTTTATTGACAATTTAGTGAAGAAATTAGATTTTGAATTCTTTATTTTAAAGGAGTTGTGTACTTTTTTTGACAATTACATTATAAAGATATGATTTTCTTTATTCAATAATATAAAAGTACAATTGAATGACATTTTAATCGATTTTGATAATTATAATGATTTTTAAATTGCATACAACATCAAGCAAATTATTCAGCCATTTATTACATTAACTATATTTAGTTTTACGTGTGAGTGTAGTACTCTCACGAAAAAATCGTCACACTAGTCTTCGGTTTAGATTACTATGGACCTATTAAGTACAAAATTAATTTTTACAAACATTACTAGTACATCAAATTGAATAAAATTTAAACAATACATAAATATTTATAATACGTAAATATAATTTGAGTTCTTTTGAAAAATCATTCATTTAAAGTATAGCTAAATATTTATTTTTGAAGTTACAGGAAGGTAGAGACAAATATTTACAGATTATTCTGTTGAACAAACTGCCTTATGTTTTTGCAAATAAATCTTGTATTATGATATATTTTTCAAGTTCATAGTGTAAACTGAAAATATCAATGAAATTAAAAATAAAATGTGCATATTATACAAAAGCATTTATTCAATTTTTAATACAGAAAAAAATAAAAATATGTCTACAGACATTCTTATGTTTATGTCAAATTAATTTTGGAGCTTAATTTCTTTAAATTGACATTTTAACCCCTTAACTGTGACATATATTTCAGAAAAATGGACCAAAAATGGAAATTTTTTTTTGATTGTTTAATTTTATTCTTTATATTATTATAAGAGTTAGAAAATGCTTTTTTATTACAAAAATAAAGTTTTAAATACAATAACTACTATATTTATAGTTTTATACGTACACATAAAACATTGATTACACATACATGTTATACATATGGACCAAATTAAACGAAATTTTGAAGCTAAATATAACTAGTATAATATAAAAACATAACAATATGATTTTCAATACATAAATTTTACAAATCTTTTACGGTATGGTATATCCCAAAACAAGTTACTGCTCAAAAGCCTATCTATTGCACTTTTTACAATAAACTCTTGTCTCACATGCCTTATTCTCTTCCCTTGTTCATCGGTTTTACGACAGCATATAGAACACTGCCTGGTTTGAGTAGATTTTTTCCCCCATTGATGGGATGTATTCTGGAAAGTATCGACCTATGAGACTCAATAAGCTTACACAAGGATGTCCTAGTCCTGGTAGTTGAACATTTGGTTTATTTAGTTCAACAATTGATTTTCTGAAGTTCATATTTTTCGCAGCCCCTGCTGAAGTATGCAAAATAAAGGAGCTATTTATATAACGCCTGGTGTAAGAGATAGAAAAATATTTTCTAGTAACATTTTTTACCTCCTTTTCTAGCAACCGGGAAGTCTGTAAGATGTTGATCGACTTTAACATCACCTCCCATAGTGTTGTTGTAGTCATGGACTACCTTCAGAACCAAAATTGGAATTGATAAAAAATTAGGACCACTTGTGTCATTTATTAGGAAAATAGGGAATTAAGTATTCTAAAGTAGAAACGAACTCAGCTCGGACTTCACAAATACTGCACGCAGTAATTGCCCGAACTGAATTCGGGCGACACTGGCAAGGCGTTAATAACAGAAAATAAGAATAAAAAGATAATATGCATATATTTTGCCAAATTTAAATCTTGATAGTATATAGTATTCAATTCAAGTTCCAACTGAACCATTTTTTAATTTATAAATCATATAGCCCATGAAAGCATAAAATACAGTAAGTTTATCATCTTACTTAATATAAAGCACATGATGAGACATTTATATAAAATATCGAACGCTTTTTAATCTTGCATATCCGACAATAATAAATTCATTGTCTACAGATAAAAACATTTCCTAGTCACACACAGGTCTTGCTTTTGACCACAACAAAGCAAGTGTAGTTGACTACTTTTGAGCGTTGTTCTACAGATCTCTTCACCTATTCGAAAAAAAGCATAACAAAAATTTCTATAGTATATTGCATTCTCATTAGTGTATGGTGTAAGTTAGTTGAGGTTTAACTTTTTCAGAAGGCATTTTTTTTAAAAAAAATAACATTTATTGCAAATAACACATTTTACATGGAAACGAGGACATTTAGGACTGAAACAGCACGTCCTCTTAGCATGAAATTTAGAAAGCAAGTGTTCTGTGTTCGGTTCACATCTCACTGAGAGAATGTATAAACCGCGTCTACACACAAAGTGTGCTGATTGTTTGTGTACATTTCATGAAGTTAATACCATTGGCACAGAAATTTTATAGACAAATCTTTAGTTTCACTTCGCAATTTTCAGTTTAACTTAGCGAATTCAAGTGTTTTGTAAAAGGTCAAGAGTTTCTCAGAAAAGATGTGATGAGTCACTTCAATTTCTTAGAGAAGTCGTGATGAGTCACCACAAGTGTCTATATAAACTTTTATACTAAAATTTCATATAAGAATAATACTTAAAAAAAGCCTTATTTTGTTCCAAAGGATTAATTAATAAACTTGTTAAATATTATTTAGAGTTTTACACAAGCATTTTAACAAATGAAAATAGTATTATTATAATGACTTACTCCAGTAAATTTCACCATGCTTTCTGGTATTTGATACGGATTTTATATCAATTACTCAAAACTGTGTTAAAAAAAAGTATTTGAAAATTTAAATTATTTTTAGGCAGAGAGAAATAAAACCCTAGTAATTAAAAAAAAATGCGATGCATGAGCAAGATGCGTAATAATATAAACATGAAATCTTGAGTACATTTAAATAAGCAAATGTATTAAAAATTATACTTTATGCATTTAATACTTATGCTTGTGTGCATAACTAAAGCTGTTTGAAACAACAATATTCATTGTACAGTAAGAAAAAAGAAGCAATATAAGTATATGGGATATCTAAATTTTACAAGAGCCAGTAATAAATCAATTAACATCAATAAGTCTTTGAAATTGTCTGGAAAAGGAAATTAATCTAATATTAATTTAACTTCTTAAATATTAAAGTCTAGGAATCTATGTAATTATATTCTGTATTCAAGTTATATTTAGCCTGTAATAATTATTTATATTAAATTAATAGAACTTTTTATAGTAATTTAAAGCAACAGTAATTTGTTAAAAAAATGGTAATCTCATTAATTAAAGCTTAGTAATTGAAGTTAGTAAATTAATGATTATCTTGTAGATTTTGAAAATTTTTTATAAAAATGTGGCAAAAATGATAAATTATTGATTTACAATTAAACAAATACCAAATAATTTTGGAATTTTCTTTATTATGAAATAGATGTAGCCCTTACCATAATTTACAAAATGGATTGTTAAACATTAAATAAATATACATCCATACATAAATTTATCTCTAATGTTAAAATATTTTTGAATCAATCAACTGTAACTGTGAAAAACAAATGAAACTAAATGAGTAATTTTTTTACAAATTACAACAAAAAAAATTTAAACAAGCTTTTTTTTTATCACATTTACTAATATTCAAATACATAGCAAGTAAAATTATTTTTAAAAATACAAGATAGAAAACTACAATATAATAAAAGATGTAAGTAATACTACATGTTTTGTAAAATATAGATTTTAATTTCTTTTGGGGATCATGCAATCATTAAACAAATATCAAACTAACAATGAGATCGCTTTCTTCCATTTATATATATATACACTACTGGCCATTAAAATTGCTACACCAAGAAGGAATGCAAATAACAGAACGATATTTATTGGACACATACATTATAGTGGAAAGAACAAGTGATTAGATTTACAGGAAATTAGGATGTATAGATCTTGAGAAATCAGTACCCTGAGCAGCCATCTCTGGCTGCAATAACAGCATTTATCCGCCTGGGCATGGAGTCAAACAGAGATTGTATGGCATGTACGGGGATCTCAGTCCATGCAGCTTCAACACTATGCCACAGTTCATCGACAGTAGTGGATGGTGAGTGAGGGCGTGCCAATCGCTTGGCAACCAATGACCACACATTCTCAATTGGTGACAGATCAGGAGAACGTGCTGGCCAAGGTAACAGTCGAACCTGTTCTGTATCAAGGAAGTTCAGAACAGTACGGGCAACATGCGGTCGTGCATTGTCCTGTTGAAACAAAGCATCAGGGAGGCCTCGAAGATAGGGCAGAGCCACGGCCCTTAACACATCGGAAATGAAACGTTTGCTGTTCAAAGTGCCGGTAATGCGAACAAGAGGTGATCGTGACGTGTATCCAATGGCACCCCATACCATCACTCCAGCAGGTGGGCCAGTATGGCGATGTCCTATGCAAGCTGGCAATGCGCGTTCTCCACGATGCCTACAAACACGGATGTGGCCATCATGGTCCAGTGTAAAGAACCGAGATTCATCTGTAAAGATGACGTGATGTCGTTCCCGCGTCCAGGTTCGTCGCTGATCACACCATTGAAGGCGCTCCTGTCTGTGACGCAGCGTCATTGGTAGCCGAAGCCATGGTCGCCGTGCAGACAATCCATGCTGCTGCAAACGTCATCGAACTGTTCGAGCAGAAACTTGTTGCCTTGCATATGACTCCATTTCTCGACTCAGAGTTCGTGACGTGGCTGTACGATCCCTTGTGACCATGAGGATAAGGTGTCTGTCTTCTCTGCTGTTAGTGATGGGGGGTCGCTGAGATTCTGCATGACGTTCCGTATGATTGTCCTGAACCCACCGATTTCATATTCTGCTAACAAGTCATGCAGGATCTCATGACTTGTTAGCAGAATATGGAATCGACCGACGCGAGCAGCAATATTGCGGTACGATAAACCGCAATCCCGGTAGGCTATAATCCTTCCTCGATCAAAGTCAGACACGTGCTGATAGGCATTTCTTCTTCTTACACGAGGCATTACAACAACTTTCTTTGCCGAAAACAACGTTGAAACGGAAATTGAGTATGAGAAAACTACTGTCAAATCTCTGGTTTTATACACATTGTAGATGTCGCTACTGTCGCCTGCTTTGTATGAATGCGCTGAAAATCTAATCATTTGCATATCACAGCAAGTTCTACCTGTCATGCAAATTTCACGTGTGTGGTGTGCCGCTTTCCTGGTGTAGCAATTTTAATGTCCAGTAGTGTATATATATACATGTGTGTGTGTGTGTGTGTGTGTGTGTGTGTGTGTGTGTGTGTGTGTGTGTGTGTGTGTGTGTGTGTGTGTGTGTGTGTGTGTGTGTGTGTGTGTGTGTGTATTATAATATAAACCTTTTCTCTACAAAGTTTGAACTAAATTTTTTGGGCATTAAAATAATTTAAAACGTATGCAATCAAAAAACTTGGAAATGCGTACACAGTATATTTCATGTTCTTCCATTAAATATCTAAATATACGCAAATTATGTAAGGTAATTTCGGTGTGCTTAAGAGTCAGTGTGCAAATGTTAGAAAATAATATTGTTATAAAAGTTTAGTACTCTTTCACGAATATTTTAAAGTTCATCTTCAAATATGCAAAAGATACAGGTTTTATACTACCAATGCTTCATTGAAAGCAGCCAATTTTGGATACTTAGAAAAATAAATTCTGTAATGGAATAGAACAATAGATGGTCTATTTTTCATCACAAAATGTTATTTTGTTTTAAACATTTTCTTCATAAGTTCAAATATTTTTCTCGATGAATTTCATTAGGCATTTCAAATTTTAATCATTTTATCTGAAAGGAAAAATACATACATATACACATATGTGCTTACTCAATAACATACATGTAAAAACTAGTTATCAAGTGAATTAAAAATACTGGATATTTATTTTTTAAAATATTAAATTCAAATTAAAATTTTTAAATGAATTATTAATTTATTATGAAGTTAGGATTTAGTTTTAGCAGTAAAAACAACCGAAATATTATTTCAAAGTTTCATGTTATTGACTCGCTTACATAAATTTCATGTATTTTTTATTCTATAAATTTTATTTCTAATTTAAATATAAAAAATGTTATACCAATATCACAAGAGATTAAAAAGCGAGTATATTGTGAATTATACATAATAATCCGCATTATTAAATAGTTTAAATGAATTTAAGTGATTATTAAATTTTATTGTAAAGTATTTAAATATTTTATATAACTTCTCAGAATTAGAGAAAGTTTCACAAAAAAAATACAAAAAAAAATTATTTAAGCTATAAAAATGTGTTTAAGAAAATAGATCTACTTTTTATAACAAGGAATTCCAAACTCCAATTTATGCTTTTACTATAAATCCCTTAAGTCATATTTTTACTTTTTAATCTCTCTCTTAATGCTCATAGTTACAACGATGGCAGAATTTTTCTGTCATAAATTTCCCCTTTAGTTCTTAATTATATCTCATTTAAAAATCTAAAAATAATTTCGATCCTCTTTACCAAAGAGGTGTTGAAAGCACTAAATTCTTTCTTAGACATATAAGCAAAAGAAGAAATTTAGTAAAAATCAAACCTTGTGTGTATAGATAAGATCTCATGATGTTGAAAATATTTGCTTAGAAATCTTAAAAGATATTTCTCGTGGAAGCATAGCCACTGATGAACAATGAGAGACAGTTGCTATGTTTCTGTTTTCTGCATACAGGTTACTCTCCTATAACACGGTATCTTATAACACGGTTTCGCTATAACACGATTCGTAAATTGCGGGGAAATTCCTACAACACGTCATTTTATAACACGGTTTTGTTCCAATGTTAGAGCTTGTTATCGGTCGGCGGATCCTTACAGTGGATTTTAGACGCAACCGATTCGGAATCAGTTAGCGTAATGGAAGCTTGGAAGAAATTTTCATTCAAGCACTGTATCGAAATCATATCTTTGTCGCTGAAAGAAATAAAAACATCAACCTTAAATGGGTGTTGGAAGAAGATATGGCCCTCTTCAGTTGAAACAGAAAACATGCGTGAAACATCAGAAAACGAAATTGGTGCCATATTAAAAGTCGCTAAATCAATTGGAGGCAAAGGTTTTGTGGATATGGCTACTGAAGACATTCAAGAATTATTAGTGGAAGAAGCAGTTGACGAAGCGGATTTGATGGAAATGGCATCCCTGGATGCAAATCAAATAGATTTTGAGGACGCTAGCTAAGATTGTGCAGTTAAGAATTTAACATTAAAAGAATTACAAGAAGGCCTATGCTTAGCGGAAAACTCATAAGTGGTGGTGGGTGTTTGAAAGAGTTTTCTGAGTTCTTCTTTAAAGCTAATGAATACCTTCCTATACGAGATAACCTTTTCCTGATGAAGATAAATCCAAATACTTTCAAGTAATTTTCGGCTTTTAGACTGTCATCAAATGATATTTAAGTGCCCACACTGTAAAAAAACGGAAGAAATACAGTAAAAATCACTGTTATTTAAATGGCTATCATAGGAACACTAATGATAACAGTAAATTTTACTGTTAAATTCAGCCGCAGAAAATCGTTTGCTATTGCGCATGCGCATTGAATTGGCGGAATAAAAGTTTCTTCTGTTCCTGTGACAAATGAATCAAATTAATTTCGCCATTTATTTGCCCGTGTTTTCGCTTAGTGAAGTAGGTGATATTTTGAGAATAATTATTCCTTTAGTTGAAGTTCTATTGAAATTTAACCACCAAATATAAGGTAACGTATATTTTTCATATTGTTTATTATGCAAGTTGTTAGCTAACTTTGATATATATAAATTCTTATAAATTTGACTGAACATTTCAAAAAATTCTAAGCTGAATTTACAAACGATCATATTTACTAGTATTAATTTAGTGTCAATATTTTTTTACTTACTTTTTATTAATATTTAAAATATTTTATAGTAGTTTGGTAACATAATTGATTAGTATTTTAATTATCAATTTTTTGATGAAATTAGAATTGTATTTAAGTGCTTCCATTGTTATTAAATTGCTTAGCTATATTTCTTTCGAAATTAAAATTGAATAATCATCTATTGTTATATTCTTTTAGATATATATTATTAAATATATTAACGGAATTTCTATTTTATTTCGTTGTGGAAAATTCCTGATTTTTCTGTCATTGTAAAATGATATAATTTATTGTATATTAATTAAATATAATTTTTATATTTTTAATAATTTTTTGATTAGAATTTTATTAAAAAATGTTTATTTTTTAATACAGATTGTTAAATTGCATTCTAATTTTTATCATTAATTCAATTCCATTTTGTAACATGCATTAAAATAATAATTTTTTTAGGCATAAATGTTTGTAAATTCTTTCAATAAAATAATATTACAATTAATGATATTTATTAGAATAAATAATCTTGTGTTTTGAATTTGCATGAAATGTAAAAATGCATTTCAATGGAAAATGTAATGTTTTTTTTAATATTTATTTTTTAAAATCATTATTTTATAACAAATGTATAAGAAACATTTTTAAACACATATTAAGAAGTACTATTCGAATTAAGGTGATTTATTTAGAAAATGTAAAGTTTATTATTTTATAACCATAATTAATTTTTTAAATTTATACTACTAATTAGAACATTAATTAAAAATCTGTTTGGGAAATCTTGTTGGTAGTTTGATATTTATAAAACAAAATTTCTGGCAACACATTTTTTTAAAAAAATTATATTATTACTGCAAATTTCACTTTATTTTATTAAAAAATTGCAAAATTTGTAGTGCTATTTATGATTTATTTACATGTTAGTGAAGAAATCTGAAATTCATAAAAATAAAAGCTAATTTAAAATTATAATTAAGAAACAAATACATGAGTGAAAACTTTGTAATTTGTTCTTGCTTAACATATTTAAAACATATTGTGCTCAAGATTTTTCTAATACTACTGTGCACATTAAATACTACCTTCCAATATAGTCACACTTTTTAAAAAATTTTTTAAATATACCTATGTTTAGAGAAAATAAGAATTTATGAAGAAAATGTTTGATTTGTAAAGGAAGTTTTAAAAATAGAATAATCACAAATAACTTTTAGTAGTAAGACTATTTAGAGTAAAGCCTCTTCTTACCGACTTCAGCCATATTTGAAAGATAGAATAGGTATTTGGAGAGAGAGAGTGTGTGTTTTTGTAAGCACGTGTATTTTTAAAAGTTTTCTATTTATCCTTCATTGTGATAGTGTTTAACTGCTGTAAATTTAAATTTTAAGTGTTTAACTGCTGTAGATTTAAATGAAAGACTTAAGTTTGCATCAGCTAACAAAATTAAAAGAATTGTTAATTTCTTAAAAACTTCTCCTCCTGGAGGTTGTAAAATACAATTTTCAACCATTGAGGAATCGGATGGAAAAGAGGATATTGGAGAGTTTATTATTCTTCTATCAGAGAAGACTTGAAAAAATATTTAGAAGTACTGCAGTAAAGTACTCAAAATTTTATTTTAAAAAAATTACTGCTTGGTAAATTATAAATAAGAAATTTAGAAATGAATATAAAAGTTAATCATAAATAAATTAATCAGGAATTTCTTTATTGGTTTTAGATTTCTGCATCTTCTCAGGATGCAATAGATATTACAGACTTACCTTGCACACCATGTCTATTAATTTGTGGTATGTATTATTTATATATTTCATAAGGTTTGAAGTGTTTTAACTCAAAAGCAAAATTTTGTTGTTACATTTATTGACCTCATCAAAAATTGTTTACTCTGCTTACATTCTATTTAAAACAAATCATATGAATATATAAAGTTCTAAAAAATCTAAATAAATTGTTTTAGTTAAATACATCTTTTTTGATGCAACTTCAATTGTATTCTTTATTTATCTTAAGTACGTATATAATGACGTAAATATGCAGACTTAATGAACAGCAATTTTTTTTTATATTTCCTAATTTTGCACTATTTCATGTAATTTTTTATTGAAATTAAAGTTTTCTTAGCGGGAAATACAACTTTGATCTCACTCTAAGACAACTTAGATTTCACTTTTGAGGTAACTATTTACGAATTACATAAATTCAGTTTTAAGCAAATGTTTTATAAAATGTTATTTCATAAATTTTTGTTACTTTGACACATTATAGCATTTCAATTTTCTGTTTATTTTCGATGGAAATGTTTTTAAATTGTGTATATATGCATGTAAAAGAAATGTTTCCATATTCTCTACAAAATAAATTTTTTTTAAGCTTAAAATCGGTTTTTGTATGTTATCTTTAAAATGTGGGTATAAAGTTCATATTTCGCACTTTATTTCTAAAAATTTGTAATTCACAATTGGAAGTGTTATGATTTGCTTTTCAGAGGATATAATTTTCGATAACATGAATGAATTCTTATAAAACCAATTCTATATTCTCTTTTAATTAAATCAATTACAAATTAGTTTCTCGAAATAGAAAACATCAGTTAGAATGATTTAATTGAAGTAAGGATTTTATCATTTTCAGAAAAAGTGAGACCTTCATTACCAAAAATTCTTATCATGAAATTGCTAAAATCCTTTGAAATAATTTTTATCATCAAAATGTTTGTAATTGCATAAATGTAACAACCACTTGTTAACTATTAAGAGAAGTATATTTTAATATAAAACAATAAAAATTTCTAAATATTTTATTGAACTATTAAGCAACTTTTCCTCTGAAATATTCAGCTCTTGAAATTTCAAATTAGTTATTCATGTGTCTATTTTTTTGTTTTGCAGGTGCTTGTTCAACTTTAATCACTCGCGGGGAACTAAATCTAAAAAATATGTCAAGGAAGGAATCCAAGCACGTGTTTTTGTCACTTTTAAATACTTTATACAACTTTAAATGGCTATAATTGTTAAAATGTAAATAAAAAAATTCTTTACAATTATTTGTGTATTGTCAACTATATTGCTTTTTTTCTCAGAATCTTAATTTGCTTACATTATAATAGAAAAAATCAATTACTTTAAGCAATATCAAAAAGAAAGCTTTTATTGTCTTTACAGTATAATTAAAATACTACATCATTAACTAATTCCCCTTTTGTATTTTTAGTAAAATGGAATGTTTTGTAAGGTTTCTTTTTATCCTAAATCTGTAGAATCACAGATATATCAAAAATCAATTTTATGCTAAGCTTTGTATCTTATTCAATATAACTGCTATTTCTTAATTTTTTTAAAAAAAATATGTAATAAAAAAATTCAACCCTCTGTTAAAGTTGCGATTGTGAAGTAAGAAAGTTAAGCAATCTCGTAAAGTATTGAAAGTTAAACTATTGATCACAAAATGTTCTGAAAAATGACTTCTTCTGCAATATAACATTAGTTATGCTTTTGTACTTTTTATATTATATAAAAAATTACTTAATAATTGTTGGCCCATAATTAGGAAATTAGCTAATGTGTTTTCAAAATTGATTTATACTCTACTGTTATCTTTACAAAACATGATGATAGCTGTAAATAGCTTATTGCAGTAGGTTTTGTAGAATATGCAGCAAAATGCATAGTAAAATGTGCTATAAAAATAACAATAAAAAGTGCTGTAAAATAACAATAAAAAGTGCTGTAAAATAACAATAAAAAGTGCTGTAAAAACAATAAAAAGTGCTGTAAAAATTACAATAAAAAGTGCTGTAAAAATTACAGTTAAAAGTGCTGTAAAAATTACAGTTAAAAGTGCTGTAAAAATTACAGTGAAAAGGGCTGTAAAATTACAGTGAAAACTGCTGTAAAAATTACAGTAAAAAGAACTGTAAAAGTTTTACGAATATGCTGTAAAATTTACAGCATATTGTACTGGCGCCCAAAACGCCAGCACATTTTGCTGTAAAATTACAGTGCTTTTTTTTAGAGTGCACTGTAGAAACGAAAATATTTGAATTTATTATATTCTCAATATTTTTACAATTTTATTACTCATATTAATATTTTTATAAAGTTGCATTATATTGTAAGTGCACAGAACTCTGGTAAATAAGTTTCGTAAGAATTATTACAGACTGACTTTATAATTTTTATAAAAAAATAAGATGTACCTAGATAAGATGATTATACATAACCAAAAACCTTCTAGAACACATTGCACGTTTTTCTCGATTTTTCTTAGGTTATACCTGTTTTTTTTTTTTTTTTTTTTTGCCATCAATGATTCCAGGATATTATAAAGTAAATATATTTTGAAATTATAAAAGTGCAATTTAGTATTTAATATATAGGTTTAGATTTAGCAGAATATAGTGTCCTAGTGGTCCACCGCACTTCCGGAGTGGAAACAGTCAGTCAATGGATGCCTGAGGAAGAGAGTGTTTGACATTTTTCTCGCTTGTGACACACACTGAACACCGCCCATCTATCTAAAATGTCTTCAAAGAGAAGAATGCATTACGCTATACATGTTCAAATGCTTTACAATAGTTGTTATGGTGTCAGTGGCACGATGTTCAAGTGCCTCAAAGCTGCCCTATTTTCCTATTATATATATATATATATATATATATATATATATATATATATATATATATATATATATATATATATATATATATATATATATATATATAAGACAGGCTTTAAATAGGAAAAAGTGACTATTATGGTTTTGCAAAATCAGGAGTGATGAAAAATCTACTGGCTTTTTTGACTTTTTCAACAGAATTAGTCTTTTCAAATTGTGGTACATAATAGATGGAAATGCTAAAAATTTATCTGAATCAGATTGGCCTACACCAAAAATTAAAACTTAAAAAAAATTTCTCACATTTTTAAGGGAATACTTCAAATTTTATCTATTTTTTTGTTCAAAAAAAGAGGAAAGAAATCAGGATATAAATAGTGTGTGTTGCCATATTTTCCTCTGTAAATAAAAGTATATAATTCTAAATTTTTATTTTTATTGATTTTTTTATATTAAACACACGTTTCGATGAACTTTTAATATACGAATACTTGACTTTACGAACTAGTGATGGCTGGACTTAAATATGGTCCCATAAGCGCAATGATAGCTTTAATTCCCAAATACGAATTAAAGTTTAAAAAAATATTTTTTTAACGAACTCATTTTCAAGCCTCTTTCGGTTGTGTTTATTTCTAAATAATCTGCTTATTTTTTCCAATATTTGTACATTTTTTTTTATGAATGAGAAACTTAAATCAACTTTTTCTTAGGAAAACCATAAATTTTTTAAAATTGTACATTTATGTACGGCTGATGTTGAAATCACAGTTTTTTTAAGCTATTCCCATAGAATTAATCCTAATCTATTTCTCTTCTTACATTCCAACAGAGAATCAGTAGCTTCAAGGACAAACATTGTGCAGTACTTTTGTAAGGAGTCACTGTCTAATGAAATTGTCGTCCCAGACCTCGTGCACTTGTTATTCTATGTTTTGATTAATGTGGGAAAAAATGATGAAGCTATTATTACCACCACAACTTAATAAAGCCAAGAATACTCAAGCATTCCCACAGAAATTCCTTAAATTTTAATACTGGATTTCTGAATATGCACTCGGATGTTATTTGTAGGTATGAACTATAGGACTTAAATTATTCAGGGTAATAAAATAAAAGCGTGTGAAAAAAAACATTCAGCTAATAAACAAAAAGAAAATGGCTAACTGCTTACAAAACAAACAGATGTGTGACAAACAAGATTGAGGTACTTTTTCCGAAAGCAAAAATAAATGGTTTTACTACATGAAAAAAATGGAAAATATATTTTGAAAATATAGCTTTTAAAACCGTAAAAATAAGATTACTTTTTTCCTTATTTTTTTATCAATAAAATGGAAACTAAGAATTATTTTTAAGTGTGAAATTTATTTTAAATGTTTTCTTTATTAATAAATAAATAATTTTTCTATAAGTCACACAGTTTGGTAAAAAAGAAATAATTTTCAGATAGAACTCTTATTTTTCTATTTTACAAGTTTTCGTTTTTGTAAACTATTTTTTAGCTTTCCTCAAGAGTTTGCAAAAATGTTCATTTACTGTACCATGTTTACAGTTGCACACACACACACAGTAACTGTAACATCAAACATTAATCAGTCATATAAGTAGTGGAACAGAAGTTTATTCAAATATACGCAAATAGAGCATAAATATGAATGCAAATACCATTTTTAGCACCTTTTGTCCTGTTGAGTACATTTTAAGTAAAGATTTTTTTCCTACTCCGATTGTTAATCCAAAATAAATAGCTATAAAATTTATAATCAAGGCAAAAATATATATATATATATGCATATATATTATTTGGATTTTTTAAAGTAAATAATGATTACAGTTTAATATTTTACAGTAATTTCCTGAACAAACCCTTCAGCATATAAATGTTCGTGTAATTTAAATTTTATTCGTGCTACTTGAAGGAAATACCGAACAATTTTAAACAATAAAGCACATTCAACATTTTTTTAAACTCTATATAAGTTTTTTGTATCCTACATATTCATTGAATTACATTTTATTTGCACAGCTTTATAAGTGTGTGCAGAGATCTGTGTTAAATTATACACACACACACACAGATTTTATTATTTTTAATTACATTCCATATGACATTGGAATTGAGCTTTGAGGAATAATTTCCGAAAATCTATTTGATCTCTGTAATCCCTAAAAAGACGAAGAAAACATTTTTATGTAATTGCAGGTATTTTGAATTCATTAAGGAAGACTGTATTAATATCGGAGAACTTAAACATTTATGAGAAATGATCAAGAAAAAAACAAAACGTTAATTTATTAACACTGCAATTGAGAGAGTTAATTTCTTACAATTATCCAAACTATATATATATATATACATATATATATATATATATATATATATATATATATATATATATATATATATATATATATATATATATATATATATATATATATATATATATATATATATATATATATATGTATTTATATATATATATATATATATGTATTTATATATATATATATATATATATATATATATATGTATACATATATATATATGTATTTACATATATATATATATATATATATATATATATATATATATATATATATATATATATATATATATATATATATATATATATATATACCATTAGAGGTAAATCTCTGTTAAGTAATATATGTATACTCAAAATATATCAATAGTGTTATTATAAGTTTCATGTAAATTTAAATTTGATTATAATTAGTGAGTATTACGGAAACATATACAAAATGTTCATGAACTACGATATGGGTGAAGTTTAAAATAGCCAATTCTTTCAGTATTAGACAATTACAGTTTAATTGAGTATGTATACGACAGATGTCTTACGATTTAGGAAGTATGGGAATTACTGCTATAATTGTTGATCAATATCTTCGTCAAAGTATAAGAACTAGCTGTAACACTTTAATAATTGTTACAATGTTTCTCGATATCTCTTATTAAACAAAGTAAAAAATATGCATTAGAGATGCATCGATAAAAAAAGGAATCATGGTGCTTGCATTTGTTCCAATCTTGTTATCATTTCCTACCTTACAGCATAATGTATTAGGATAATACGTGTCATCCATGAAACACATTTTTTATTAAAATATCTCACATTCTATGTTTGTTACCTTAATTTTGCTTGCGATTTTGTTTGACCTTAATTAATCTAAGTAGTAATTGCTCCATTTTAAAATCAATACTCAGAGAAAATGATGGTAATATTCATCTTAACACTAAAAAAAGTTAAATTGTATCTATTATTAAACAGTCTAAAATTAAAAAAATATTGAAATATTTAGGGTTTTTTTGAAAATAACAAAGAACAAAGAAACTTAATTTCACTCTATTTTGTTCGAGTATGTTTACAAGATCCAACTTCTGCAATTTGTAACATCTTTCAAATGTACGTGGTGCAGCATTTTTAAAAATATTAAAATTGGACTTTAAACTAATTTACGATACTTTCAAATCACAATGCTTTTTAGTATTCAGCGAATGGAATTGATTTAATTCAGCTGAAACGTTTTTTATTATTTGAAGAATGTATTACGGACGGAGATATTAATGGCGCTGTTAATTTTTTTCGAAAAATATTTTAATAGTACGAAATATTATTTTATTTACAACTTTTCTAACTTCCTTTTCACTGTCCTTGGAATCGTTCTGTTCCCATGACAGTTAACCAACCATTTTTGGCATTTGAGAGGCCCGGAAATACGCAAGAATTGCCACATGCAATTATTGATGAAAAACCTCTATTTTCACCTGTGTGGATTTTTGTGCATGTATTCATTGCTCAATTACTACAGCATTTGTAAAGAAAAGTGTATGAATCTCATTGGTAATAAAAAGATGCCTACTTTAATCACCTTCATAAACTTTCAGTATATTTATGAATGGCAAAATCTTTAATAACGTTCGGAATATTGAACTGTCACACACCCACAAATGCACATTTTTTTATTATTACAAAATGCAATAACTGCATTATTGTTGGCCTTGCAAATAAAATACAGGTTATGTAAGAGAATAGGAAGTATGTAGATATTACTTTAAGGATTTAAAACAAACAAATATTTCCGATTAATTTTTATATTTGCTTAGAGTAGCTTATTTTGTTGAGCAAGCTGGAAAACAAAAATATAGAATTACAATTTACTTAATTGGTAGGTGTTGCTAAATAACATTTCTTTTTTGTACGAAACGAAAAAAAAAATTTATTAGAATACAATCAAAAGTATTTTGTCCGTTGTGTGTGTGTGTGTGTTATCTTTCAGTTTTTCAGCAACTATGAAGCTTGAAAAATCTGTATTTAATTTTCTACTATTTATCTATATTCCATTTAAATATACAAATAAGGGTATTTCAACTTAAAATAAATAATTTTTATTGAAGTATGTGGATTATAATGCAAGTAAAATCCTAATTTATTTATAAGTTATTACTAATTTATTTTCAAAGTATTTAATACACGTAAAGGAATTTATAATATTTTATGCGAAACTGAAAAATATAAATATTTAACCATATCAGTAGAACTTCCATGATTAGTTTTATATTAAAATATCTTTTAATTTTTTCTCTTAAAGTTATTTTTTGACTCACTTATATATGTTATTTTAAATAACAATCATTAATTTGTGTTAAAACATTTGATATGATTCAAAAAGAAACTTGTGTAAAATTATTAATTGAAAAATTTGAATCCTTATTTTTTAAAAAAGTTGAATACTTTCTTTCTTTTAAATGGCTTCTATAAAAATGGAACTTGTAATTGTTTATTAATATTCGGTAAACAAAAATGTTTAAATAATGATTTTTGGTATTAAATATCATTCTAGTTTTAGAAAAAGATAAAAATAATTTAAAAAATTTTTTAATCATATATTAAGAGTGCAAATCTAAATTTAACTCACGCTATTGTGATTGTTTTGTCATGATTCATTTTTCATGCATTTTCGTTAGAATTATTTTTTAGTCATTTCCCTGTTAAAGTATCTGTTAAAATATTTCAGTCATAAAAGAAAAAAGCTGAATTGAGAGGAAACATATAAGTAATTTTTGGCAGAAATTACAAGAATTACTTATTCAATATAACATTTTTCTTGCTTTAAATTCGGGTTATTTATTTATAGATTATAAAAAAAGGAGTATACTGATATTTTATAAAACAATTTATAATAATTGCTTGCAGGTGAATTATACGATATGTGAAATTTTAGCTGGAATCGATTGTTTATTTTGACGTCAATTCTGCTTGATCAATTTCTTTGATAAACTTACGAATGATTGTTGTTGTTCCACCAGCATGCTTACCTGTACTTAGCCATGAGTTGGGCTCTACCAGTGAAATAGAAGCAGCCGGATGTGGAGTCTTTGTGATTTTGAAGCAGGGACCAATCAGGAGACTCAATACTTCGCCTGCCACCCCAGAAGTATCATTTCACTTGGAGGACATTGCGACCACTAGAAAGTGAAGCATATTCAGCAATGTATAATCATGAGAGCTTTTAACCAGTAATTTCAAACATTACTGTAGCGCCAAATTAAAACACAGTTCTTTTAATTTTCCCTTCTAAACTGTTATTTAGTATATAAGAGCTGAGATTGTGTCTTTAAAATGCGCTGTTGTGGATTTTTAAGTTTGGCAATGATTTTTCACAGACAGAGATTGCTTTGCTTAAGAGAAAATTCGTCAGAAAATAACGACATTTAGTGTCAAAAAATGCTGAAAAATTCAGTTTTAGTTATAAGCTTTTCCTATATATGACATTTATTTTACACAAACTCTTGAAAAACGTATAAATAAAGCATTAGTTTTAAACTGATGGGCTGCAAAATTTTGCTTCGAGATGTAATGATAAATGTATACTGGCTGTTCCATGATACAGTTAATAATCCAAAATTCATTATGTCATGGAATAATGTACATAGAAAGGTAAATATTGGCATAAATGCTTCAAATGAACTGCGATTTTATTTAAATTTCAAAAATTTCAAAAATGCTCAACAGAAGATATTAGAGTCATCAAACATCAGTGACGTCGAATCAGAATCGTGCATAAAATTGCTTGAAGAGAAAATTAAATGCGGCAAAGATTAAAAATCTAGAATTACTACAAATCACATAATTTAATAAAAATATTTCACTGGACAATACGGTAAATTTAATGATAATATTGCTAAAATATAAAATATTGAAAATATCAATTCATAAGAGATAAAAAAATATTTGCGATTAGTATCATCAATATAGAGACTTAAAAGAAATATTCGCGCTTAACATTTGTTTATTTATGTTTTGTACATTATGCAATTAGTTGATCAATTGGCTTAATATTTTAAAGTCAGTTTTTGAATACCAGAGCTAAATCAATATGCGATCTAAGATTTGAAACCACAACAAAGATTCATGCTTTTTTTAAGTGAATTAAAAAAATTTTTAATTCGAAACTTAAATCAATTTAGCTTCTTTTGGAAGCGCATTACATATTTGAACTAAATATAAAGAAGGGAAAATACAAATTCAAAACTCGATTAGCTGCATCCAGACATTACTCTAATCATTATTTTTTTTAAAAAAAATAACACTCATTGTCTAATAGCTTACGGCTGTTATAAAGCATTTTAATATCTTTCTCATAATTGTCTTATGGGAGTATTTTTCATAGATAGTGGATCATATTCAAGTGTCGCAAAAAAGGAAATGTAGAAGTTTCTAAGTCACACACCCCGATAGAAGGCAAAAAAACGCAATATCCGTCCCTTGTTGTTCAACAATGGCTAGGATCTAACTCGTAATTTTTCGCTCCAAAGAGTAGTGTTCTGCCACTTTTCATATGTACACACATTTTGACATCGCATAGTGGACAGCATAACAGCCGAAGTCCGTTCTAATACATTTCTACATCCACCTAGCAAATTGCCTTTCTGAAGAACTTCTCATATAGGTCGTATTCGAGTGTCGTAAGATAGAAAACCCGGAAAACTCCCAAGCACCCACGCTGACAGACTGCAGATGGCAGAAGGGCAACATCCAGTTCCCGTAGTTTAACAGAGGCTAGGATCGAATACAGGACATTATTCTTCGAACGTCCTACCACTAGAATATGTTATACCTACCACATTATATAGGTATTCCCATATATTTTAAATAATTGAATACTAAGAGCATGTAGCAATCACATAAATGGTACTTAATTTACCACTAATGATGAGAAACAGGGATGCTTACTCCCACAGCCCTCTTTGTCTCTCTCGTACAACTGAATGTCATCCGAAAGTACCAAAACAACAAATGCCTTTGTAAAAAAATGCCAGAAAGCAGAGGCTACAGAAAAAGTGTGGTCTAAACTGAAACACACTCCTATTCCTATGGACCTCCCACGACAAATGTTTAGTGCAGATTTTAGAATTCAGAGTGGTCATGACTACCTTCGAGATCATCTTTGTCGTACTGGCCTTTTTAACTCCCCTGATTGCCCCGTGTTTCACAGAAGAGGCAATGAATTTTAGTCATTTGACCGTTTGCCCATCTCTGGACATCGTTAATTCTCTTATGCTTGAGACTTATCATATGAAGGCTACTTTGTATTGGGCTGCTAGAAGGAAAATAGCCGATGCGGCCAATTCCTGACGTAGGAAAAAAAACTAATGATGAGAAATGTTTAATAAGATCAGCCCTATATGTAAAAAAATTAAAATAAAGCTTCTTCAATTTATTTGTTATGGAATTAAATACTGCCGCGACCTTCTTTTTAATAATAAAAATTGACTTATTACCTTAGTTCCAGAAATATTTGTAATGCTTTATTTTATATACGGGGAGTAAAAATCAAGCAATTAAAGTTTGACTGGCATTTTCGAAATGTTTGTAAACTGCAATTAATCCCAGTTTACATTTCCAAGTTAGGTTAAAAAAATCCTTAATTTTATGTAATAATAATTATTTTTATTTTCCGATTGTATACATATGAATCATCAAATTCACAATCACGTCGCTTTTAAGTGGCCATAAAATATTATTAGGGAAAAGTTTTTGAATAGGAAAATAAATATTGATACATTTTTTGTATTCAGTCGAATCTTTTATGAATAGCTATTTTGAATTCATTTTCTCATAATCCTAAAAGTTAAACACGCATGTCTAGAACTGAGTAATGTCTTTTTTTCCTCGTTTGATTTAGTTTATATAAACAATATAGAATGTGAAAAATTATTTCATTAATTCAAATGTGTGGTTTCTATACCTACCTTATCATAAGATCCTCCTATTGTTAAGGTACATAGAAATAATATCAGAATACATTTCATTTTCTTAATACTTGCATTCTCATGTATTTCAGCTGACAAAGAGTGGGATGATTATACATCAAGTATCCTTACCGTAATAAAGGAGGCGGTTTGTTCATGTGATGGTATATGTATTGTTTTATAAAATATTTGTTAAACTAAGAACAGAATTTTAATCTCAGTACAATTGTCAAGTATCATTCTGTTTCTGGGGCCACGTTTTTCAAGAATTAGGGCAGATGTTGGGAAGATATTCTTCTGAGCACATGATGAACTTTCTTTAAAATGAATCAGTTGTGTAGACTTTATTTCAAAAGCAATTACAAATTTGTAAATTTTATAGAATGCTAAAAAAAAAGTTCGGCAAATTTCTTCGCACATATTAAGTTCAATTGAGAAGAGCAACCAAAAAATTTATTTTTCACAAAATTTAATTTATTAGCATACCATTTTGGTTTTTTAACGACAGCATCTTATTAAGGTAATGAGTAAAATTTCTTATTAATTTTATTATAAAACTTTCACTTTTCTCAGTTTTAGAAACATTAAATAATTGTTTTAAGATTTACGAAATGTATATATATTCTTGTTTGAATGCCAAAAAAAGCCTTCCATATTAAAAGAAATATACAAAGATTATACAATTGAAATAAGAAATATACAATTGAAAGATACGCTACGGTCTTCCAGGCAGAAGTTTTAGCCATTATCCACTGTTTGCGACTAAATATGAGGAAAGGCTACCGCGGTAAGCTGATTCTCATTTTTAGTGACAGTCAAGCCGCTTTAAAAGTGCTTAATTCTTTCGAAATCAAATCTAAAATGATTTTGGAATGTAGAAACCTTCTTACAGAACTGGCAACTAGAAACATGGTGATCCTTGTATGGGTGCCAGGGCACAAAGGTATCGAAGGTAATGAAAGGGCTGATGAACTTGCTAAACAAGGATCGTCTTTTGCTCCCATTGGTGCAGAACTTTTTTGTGGGATCAATTTGAAGACCGCAAAAACCAATGTTCTTAGATGGGAAAAGCGGAAGATGTATGAAGCTTGGCTTAACACTCCTGGTCAAACCCACGCTAAAAGTATGATCTGTGGATCATCAATGAGGATTGCCTGTGAAATTCTAAGATACTCTAGGCAGAAGATACGTTTAATCGTAGGCTTCATAACTGGGCACTACTATTTCAGAAAACACCTCCATAAAATGGGACTGTTTCAGCAAGACCCTATCTGCAGGAAATGTCATGTGTAAGAGGAAACAGCCAAGCATATCATTTACGAATGCGAGGCCCTTGCCCCCCCCCTTCCCTAGATTAACTTCTTTAGGCATCACCATACTAGAGAGTTACACTTAGACTCCATTAAAGGGTTATCGAACTTTATTAATAAAATGGGTGACCCGAGCAACTGGAACTAGGAAACATTGGGTTTGAAGTTAATAGTACAAAATGCTGATAAAAGCAGTGGTGCACAATATAATACAAACCCAACTCTAAGATGAAGAAGAAAAGAAATATATAAACATGTGTATATTATAAACTGTTTTCAAAATTAAAAAGTAAAATTCATTTACATATAAAAATGCATACTTTTAATTCATTTTGTTCTTTTAAATCAACCAAAAATTTTAAAGATTAACAACATTAATCTTTTAACCAAGTGAAATACTTTTTGGTTAATTTACATTCTAACCAAAAAGTATTTCCCTTTGCCTTCTGTTACTAAATATATTCTACGAAATCTTTCAATAAAACTACAGAATTTCAATATTTGACATTAAATTTAGTAAGTGTTATGCTTATGATTATTTACAGTCTTAAAAATTCATTCATGATTCTTATCAATCGGAGAAACGAATTTATCAAATACTTCGATGACCATATTTTCTTTGGTTTTAAAATTTTAAATGATTTTACAAATGAAGTTCGCCTTAGATGTTGATTTATTGATTAGGTATTTTCCTATATCAATAATGTAACGCGCCATCTTTGCTCAACTGATATTATTGGTTTCAGATAAAATGAACTCCAAAACATTTCTTAGCATTTGGTTAGAAGTTTCTTTCTGATAGTTAAACTGCGTGTTCTTGAGTAATTTCTTACGCAATCACTTTCAAAAATTCTGTTGCAATACATTTCTTTTCTTAAAGTTTTCTACTTGCTACTGATATTGACTTTTTTGATGGGAATGATATCTTTTGCAATGCCTACAAATTGAGATCACTTGATCTCCTTCCTTTGATTCGTCATATTCTGACACAAAAAAGTATTTTTAATTTCAAATAATGATCCACTTAATATTCATACCTAGAGTGTATTGTTTAATGTATTTTCGAATAACGATTTGAAATATTGGCTTTATTTATTACTTAGTTGTTTCTTCATACATCAAATTCTACGTATTGTTTTTAAGTTCCTCTCCAAGATTAACGTAAGTTGTTGTCTGAGACTACTTTATAAGCATGTCTTTTGGAGTTGCTTTAAAATCACTTTTCATTTAGAGAAAAAGTTTTATTCCTTTTTGTCACTCCTGCCCAATTTTGTAGATAAGCAGAATTTAAGGGAAGCAGTGATATAAAACTTATCTAAATTCTCTTATAATGTAGGGGTAATCAAAATGATATGGATCTATTACAAGTGTGTCAAAAGGCTTAATAGTATTGCTGTAATAAATTGATTCACGTAATAAATTCATGATCATTAACATACAAGAGCAATAGATTATGGAATATATCGATTGAACATAGGTGCCTTTGAGGTTGAAACATGTGTCTGAGCAGTCCACAAGATAGTACATACCCTAAGTGATGTACTCTGGGTTTAGCTGTGAAATGGATTTTCACTGGTAGATTGAACTCGATTTTTCTCAGGACCTCTTTAGGCTTCGGTTTACTACAGATTTTCGGCAGTTTTTCAATTATCCTGGTGGTTCTGTCAAGTTTCCTTGCCTCATCCACCAAGAGTTTTCGCTCCTGCCAGGGGCTTATGTCACTGACAGTCTGTTCCAGCCACTTTGAGCTCCCCAGATCTGCACAGTTGACAATAAGTGCCCTATTTTCAAGTTTACAGGATAGGAAGATTGGGGCAAAACCCTCCTCATTCCTTCCTATTTTCTCGGTTAACAAGAGTTCCAGGTCGGAGGCCTGTTCCTCTGTTACCCGTTTTTCCGGATATCATCTATGAGCACAGCCACCTTGATCGCCGTGAGAGCCGCCCTGTAGGTAAATCCTCCAGGTCCTTCTCTCTTGGCAGCCTTTCCGGCCTTGCCCTGGTCCGTCCGGTTGGCGGGACGCTTCTCGCCTTTGGTTGCCTTGGGTTTTTCAACCCAAGTCCCTTCGGCGATTTTGCGTTCCTTCGCCAGCCTCTTTTTCTAAGAACCAGAAAGTCTCTTTTTAAGCTTGATTCTGGTCAGAAAGTCAGTCATGCTAGTGATAGCTTCCTGACTTTCACCAAAAGAAGATGGTTTGGAGGTCATTTCTACCTCCTTTGAAGGATTCATTGCTGCCCCTTCACTAGATTGCCTCTGAGTTCCCTTGTCTTTTTCAGCAAGGTCTACTTCAGAGGCCTCACCTGCAAATGCAGAAAGGTTAGTTATTTCTTGTGTCTTTTCAGCCATAAGATAACAATAAGCTCAGGTAATATAATAGTCCACCCAGCATTGCCTGAGTTACTAGGCAAGGCAAAAAAGCTCTAGAAGTTCGCCAGGCAACTAGAGGCTCCGTTAAGACACCATTACCGCGGTGCCAAATAGCCATAGGCACGGGTCGCATAACACCAGGGCTTACGGGAGCTGGTTCGTGGCCTCTGATTCTATATTCAAGGCTATCCTGTCATTCCTACAGGACATTCGGCGATCCACCACCTGCCGACGCGCCTGGTAGCTGCTCAGGCCCCAGGGATTGTATCTTTCTTGTCCACCAACTGTACGTTATGGAGTGATTACCAACCGAAGCATTTGTCTGGACTGTGCAATTGTGCTCCAGAGATGAGATTCTATACTAAATGAATAACATGGCTATGAATTTATATGATAGGGACATCTTAAAAATACCATGATATTTAAAATATATATTGATTTAAATGCCGATTACGTAAAATACTAGACATCAAGGATCATCAGAGATACATAATTCAATCTCAATTTTTAAAATGATGTAAATATTATATATAAAAAAAGTTATTTGTTCATCGAAAAGATTACTTTCAGACTTTACTTTGCGCCAAATAATATGAGACAATCTGTGATCTGGCAGTGATTTGATACTTTTTTCTACTGTAATTTAAATTCGTTTTGATAGCGTAAAAAGAAAAACTTTTTCTCATCACAATTAAATCCTTACTGCGGTAGATAACTCCCAGCATTCCAAATTTTCTTGAATAAGCATTTGAAGTTCTCGCCCACCTCTAATATATGAACCTTTTCAATTCTTAGAGCTTTAAAGTCCTTTAAATGTTGCTTTTGGACACTGAATTATTGAAACTTTGAATACTTCTTTGATAGATGATAATCCTCTTTTTATCTAAATGAAGATGGTCTAAATGATTTTTTTTCACTTCACTTTCTCATAAATTATATTTTCCTAATACTAATTCGTAAAAATTTAATAATTTCATAAAATTGTAATGAGACTTACTTTGTTTACTTCTCATTGATCCCTTAAAAACAATCTTTCAATATCCTTGATAATGCGTGTTCATTGCATTAATTTTTCATGACATTTGTGAAGTCTTATTTTTTAGATTATATCTTCTATTTAATTAACTGGGAATATCTATTATATTTTATGCTTTTTTGTTTTCGTACATTGTTCTCATTCTCAATTTGATTTCTATAATAATTTTTATTTTCTTTCTCATCTTCAACATTTTTTTTAGGACAAATATGTACACATAATATTAACTTTGCAGTGAAAATACAAAATAATGTACTGTACGATGATCATTCTCAGTTAAAGATTAACCGAACAAATGCTTAGCACAAACTAATATGCATTCTTTCAGCAATCATTAAGCAAAATTGACCGTTTTTTGTTGATCGTATAACTAACTTAATCATAAAGTATCATTTTTCATGAACCAATGCATGAAAGGAGTGGTTCAGAAGCTTCAGGTCGCTTTCGTTAAGATTAATAAACTGAAACCTCCCACAGGCTACGCTTGGGAGAGCAACTATTCTCCCTCACAGGATTGTAGGAGAAGTGTAAACATTAATCTATGTCTTTTAAATTTCATCCGTTGGTGTCCATTGATATGGATAGAAGGGTGCCAATGCAAGCATGACCTTATCACCTGATCGTGTTTCAAAATTACGAAGCGCCTGGTGATAGAAAAGTATTCCTAACCCATTAACTTAGGTACAGTCCAGGACTCACCTGCAATGTTATGCAAGTATGTAAAGATTAATACTAATTAACAATTTAGTTTTTGTTTGTTTCAGAAAATTGTTATCCTTTAAAGGAAACAGATGAGTAAATCAAAGAGACTTACAAATACATTGACCGACATTGAAAATGCAACACCAAGAAGGATTAGCTAGAAAATGATGCAAATTTCAAGATAGACGCTTTCTACCGAGTTATGCAAATGATGTGAAATGTGCAGATCTTCAGCGCAGGTAGGATAAGATATAAGGTGACCTTCAGAGTGGATCTATCTTGCTCATAATAATGTGTTCAAGCAAGTAAAATGGAATTTTTAACCAACCACAACTTCTTTTAAAGTTTAAATAAAAATATTTTGACTACAATATTTAAATGTAGACTTATATTCAAATAAAGTAAGGAGCAAAATGCAAATATTTCAACGTTAATTACAAATGATTTCATATAGCTGACAAAAGTGTAAATTTAAATCTTATTTTAAAAAAACATTAAATATTTTATAAATCGAAATTCTCTTTTTGCATTTATAATGTGATGATAATATGAAAACATTGTAATTTTTAAAATATAAAACGTTTTTCAACATGAACACAACACAAAGAATATAAAAAGTTCAAAACAGATTCTTAAAAAACTGCAAATTTAAAACTATTACATGGAAAAACTTAATTAAATAGATTTATTTAAAATTAAAAATAAGCTATTTACACGAAATTAGTTTTTTAAACTTCTGATTTTGAATTTTTTTCTTATGCGCAATTGAGCATTTTCCAAATGAAGGATTTATTCTATCTTAGAAATGGCATGGTATGTTTAATATTTCCATAAAATGATTTTATTTCAAAATATTTAAGTAACTTCAAATATTAGCAAATTACAAAATTATAAAATATTTCATTTAGATACATATGCAACAATAATTATTGATTCTTAATGCTTTTATGTTACGGATTTGTTTGCTTCTTACAATTTCTCAATGCTCAGGTGTCACGATACCGACATCAACATATGAGTAAAGGTGTGCATTCGCCAAATGTTTTGCAAAATGTAAGGTATGCATTTGCCAAATATATATGTATATATATGTATATATATATATACATATATATATATATATATATATATATATATATATGTATATGTATACATATATATATATATATATATATATATATATATATATATATATATGTATATGTATACATATATATATATATATATGTATATATATACATATATATACATCTATATATATATGTATTGTAAGATACTTTTGGAAGAAGTGGTCGTGTCTTGCAATCACTTTAAGAAATTTACATTTTAGGAGAAATACTCTTGTAAATGTTTACTTAAAATGATATTTCAGAGAGAGAAACGATATCTATATATAAGTCATTTCGACCTAAGTCGGTAATTAAATAAGCCACTGTAACTGAAGAAAGAAAAAAAAATTATCTGAAGACTTTAGTAAAGATAGGATATTTATCCATGAGTTTTAACAAAGAAACCTTCTGCTCTTCGAAATTTCACTTCAGGATTTTTTTAACTGAATTCAGATATAATTTGTTCGTAAGAATTATTAAATAATTAAATTCTTAAGAACATTATGAGAGGGAAAAAGAACATCCAAATATCAAATATGAAGAAAACTATTTAGTGCGGACAACATCTTAATAGAAAATTAATCTCAATTTTTATAAATAGAAACATCTTCTTAATCTTGTACGAGTTATTCAAGTTAGAATTGGGTGTGTAGAATGGAACTCATCTGTCTCATACATATTGTTTCAGTTAAAAGATTTAAAGTGGTTATGGAAATCCGATTTAACTTATATTGTTTTACACAATCTACAACTTCAATTTTAATCAATACGATTTGGAATCTATGAAAGTTGCTTGATAGTTTTTGTACTCAATGAATTTTAACATATCCACTCCGGCCAAAATATAAATAGAGTGCATTTTCACTCGCGATTAATAATTGGAAAAATTATATGCTCGAAAAACAAAATAAATTAATACAATATAATTTTATTTGTTAAGAATACATGTATAATTATTATGAAATCTGTTATCTGATTTATAATTTGCCTAAATTCATAATTTAATTATTGTGAAATTCAAAACTTTATTTACATGTATTTATTTATTTTTTACATATTTTCTAAAAAGCCTATGAAAGAAATAAAAAAAGTTTTAGAATAATTTTCAACTTTTAAAATATTAAAAACAAGTTTAAAGAAAAGAAAAATATATTTGCTTAAAAATATTTTAATTTCTAGAGAAAATCGTAACTCGTTTTGATACACGTTCTGACTACATCCTGAAAATGACAAAAGATTTAAACATTTATTTTTATTGAGATCATATTTTTGAGATTAATATTTCAGCAAACAATGAATACAGCAAAGGAAGAAGAAACTATGCCATCTTAATTTAAAGCGGAAAATATATTAGAAATTTTTCTTTGTGCGAGTATAAGATAATAATCTTTTTAGAATTAGTTGATAGGAAATTGACTCAATGAAAATGTTGACCTCTTCCGTTCGTTCTGTATCCCTAGTGGGCCTCTTGGAGGTCACTGGGAAGTTTCAAAATATCCTCATTCCAGAAAATACTTTTATAGAAAAGTGCAAATTTGAAAATCATTTTATAAGAAGTATGTTAATAAATTAGAGAAAATTTTTGTTTTTGCTCTCATTTTTCTATGGTTTCATTGAATCTTTTCTAAAGAATGAGGTTATTTATCAATTTCTAAAGAATGAGGTTATTCATCAAAATTAAAGACACATTGACATTTTTTAAAGGGTAATTTCAATTAATTAAATTTAAAATTAATTATATTTATTTCAATTAATAAAATATATTTATTAATTTAATGTGTTATTCTATATAATGTTGAGTGCAAAGCTTACAAAAACAAAGCTTTTGAATGAAATGTGCCCAAGTTTCCAGCGTAAATCTCATTTCGAATAAACAACATTTATTCCAAGCTGTGCAAGATTATTTGATACTCCCATAAAATTTTTTGCAACATCCTTTTTCTTCATTTAACGAAAAAAAAAACTATAACGATAGGATATCATGCATAGGATTTTCTTTACGAAATTAATTATGCGTATTATATTAGTTTTATATTCTTAATGGAACACCGACCCACCCGAAGGTATGCGGTGAGTGAACGTCGTTGCGTAATCCAGTCAAGAGGTGTACCACAAGGCCGAAGCCAAGGTTCAGGTGGTCGCAAAGGTCAAATGACCAAAAGAACTCCCAGCAAGTGGTGGGTTGACCCAAACCACTATAAAAAAGGCTCAAAGTGATGGGGCGAGAGAGACATTCATTGGAACTCGCTCTGACTGGAAGATGGGGGCCAATTTGGCCTATAAAAATTAAAAGCAGACAAGGTTACAAAACAGTATGATACAAGATAAAATACAAACAAGGTTACAATACAGTATGATACCAGATTAAATACAGATAAGAAATTTTACATATGTACAAAGAACAGAAGAGGTGGAGTCAACCAGTGAATTGGTAGTGCATCTCTTGCAGTAGAATCTCCTGGATCCCCTTCCGGAAGCCTTTGTTGGAGAGGAATTGTGGGGCTCTATCAGCTCTGGCAGAAATTGGGAAATGGCGTGTCCTGAAATCAGCGTAGTGCTCACAGTCGAATATGAAGTGATTGACGTCTTGAGTCTCTCCATCATGTGGGCAGATGTCATCTTGTCCATGGAATCGTCTTCTATAGGTTCCAAAGGAACCATGACCAGTGAGGAACTGGTTGAAGTAGAAGTCTGCAGAGATTCTTTTTCTAGATACTTTAGGAAAGAATGAGTAGAGTCTCCTGGTCTTGGTGGAGCACTCCCAGAGATGTTGCCATCTGTGCAGCTCGTCTATATTGGTAAGGGTGATAAGCTGTTGCCTGCTGAGTCGGACTGTGATTCCAATATCCTCATTTGTGGTTGCGTCTTTGGCGGCTTTATATTAGTTTTATATATTAAAGTACGTATTTGGTATAAAAACGGGTATTCTTTTGCTTGGCAAAACATTTGGCCATAAAATTTAATATGCAGTAATCCTGGTATTTCTAAAGCTAATGTTAAGTAAACATGTCATCCAAAATTCAACAATTTAGCTGCGAAAATATTTTTAAAAAACTTTCAGCATGTATTAATGCAGTATAAAGAATACAACTCTATTGTGACTGAAAAGTATAAGTAACAGGAAAATAAACTAACAGGTTATTATTGTCATATGCCAACTAGGTTGGCAATATAGTGTGCGCTGCTCCACTTTTCCAACTAAACCGTATTTTAGTGTGGAGTCTGACTTCCTCAGTACACGCATGCGATAGGTACCCGTTTATAGAGTAAGCAACCATTTACAATGCATTCATACAAAGAAAGGACAAAGACAGGATAGATAAGTTTTGGGCTGCTGTTATGATTGTTTTTGTTATGCGCGTTTTCTTATGTAATTCGTTATTTGTTTAAATCACGTATTTGATTTCTGTGTGTTTTTGTGATCGTAAAATTAAGACGAATATTTAAATATGAAGGTTTGTTTTCATTTATCTTGGTTTATACTGTACAACCAGATTGGTGGCAGCGATGGGATATGCTTCCTGTGACTGAGAATAATTTCCGATTTAAAAATTAAAGTAAAAAAAAATTCACAGAATGAGTACTATAATCCTTATTGCATACAGAGCTTAAAATTTGTTTATTGAGAAATAAAATTTTATATTATTTTATAGAACTTTTAAATTTGCTTTTCCAAATTAAGATAATAAGTAAATTAAACAGTAAAAAAAATTCTGAAATTTATTCTAGAATAAAATTTATGAGGATCGAGTACTACACAAATAAAAATAAAACAAGTTTCTCAAAAAGATATCAATTATGTCATAAAGTCATTAAAATAATAAGTAAAATAAAATAGGTTTGTGGATCACAAGTTCCCTGCTTCGATCTCAGCCCTGATTAACAATTTAAGATGGATGTTTCATTTCTGCTTCTAGCATGCTCAGACATCTGGTGGATGCTCAGCTTATCTCTTCACTTGCAACATGTAAATACAGTCAACTATCAGGATTATTTTCTTCCCGGAGGCAATTTATTACATTAAAAGGGTAATAAAATGTATTAAAAGGATTGATATTAAATGCTTAACTTGGATAGATATTAAAATACTTTAATTTCAGATGAGTATGAAAAGGCTTCACAATGGACTTCGACTGTTAGATTGCCCATTAAGCGGTTCAAAATTAAATAACATTACTTTTATTTGATTTATTTATTGTGTTAATTTATATTATCTATAAATGCAAACACATTTAGAATTAGAATGCGTTTAGTAAGACATAAATGTAATTTTAAAACTTTTCAATACTTTTTTTTTATTACTAGATGAGAAATTCTAATCACAACTTCAACAATCCCATTGGAAACTAAGAGATGAACCAGATCGTGCATGGGGATAAAATCCCAATTCAAAGTTAAATTTTTCTGTCTAGATAAATCTAGGGAAAAAAAAAAAAAAACGATCCCATGCATAGGAAATATTTTTCTTATCTTTGATTTATTGTTATTATAAAATTAGGATGGCATAATTTTTTATTGATATTTCTTAACTTCAGGTGCAATTTACAAGAATACACTATAGTAACACTAAAATATTTAGGATAGACGAATATTCTTTGAAAACGATACCTCTATTTTCGCAATTTTCTTAATTCTCTTCAATAGCCGTTCAACATTCATAAAAATGCTATTTATTTCCTGTCATTAATTCAAATAAACGCATTGTGTAAAGAAGATTACTGAACTTATTTAATCCAGCCTTAATTTGTTCAGCTTATATTCCTTCAATACAATTTTTAAGGAAACCCGTGTCTTTTAAAAATGACATTTGTACTGCATAGTGACAAAAAATAGTTCAGTGAATACGATATGGAGTTAGCCAAGAAATTTATTATTTCATAAGTTGTTACATTGAAAGCAAATACGTAAAGCCAGTGACTTCTCCTTTTAAGTTTCGATTTCCTTTAATATGCTTACGTTGGAGCCCTGAAAGAAAATTATTAACTATGAAATTATGTATGGCAAAGAATACATATTCATACATACATCAGAAATTGCTTAAATCCACTTGCAAATTGTGTGATACTAAAAGAGGTTTAGAATAAAAGTATTTAATTTAATGTAATGCAAAATGTGTTAAATCATACTATTTTATTACATATTTACACACTTATCTATGATTTTAAAAAATATTGTAATTTGTTTAATATAAGAACATAATTTATTTTTACAACTGTATGACAAATCTTATTTTAACCTCCATTCAAAGTCCTACTTTAAGTTCTCTAAAATGGCTATAAAACCCATGAAAATAGTGGAAGACTGGACCAGAAAGTTTAGACTTCAACTTAGTCTCAATAAGTGCAAATATACTATATTTGTTCCACACAGGGACATCACCAGGAGACCTGGCATTACCATCTCTGGTCACAGAATCTCCTATACCTCTGAAATGAAATATCTAGGAATCCTCCTAGATCCCAAACTGAGCTGGTTTCCGCACTTGAACTGGATCAAGGAAAGAATAAACAATTTGCAAAACAAACTTGCCCGAGTCACTAGGGCCACATGGGGACTTAAACCAGAGATTCTCAAACTGACTTATACCTGTGTTGTTGAGAGCATAATCCTGTATGGGTGCCAGGTGTGGTACCAGGACACAGTCCGCATCAATGGTAAGTTGCAACAAATACAGAGAATTGCTCTACTTAAGATCACCAAGTCTTATAGAACCACCTCTACTGATGCCCTTCAAGTCCTTGCTGGCTGCCCTCCTCTGCATCTGAAGGCAGATTCTTATAAGAAACGATTCGAGCTGTGGAATTATGGTTCGACTATTAGTGTTAGCGACAGAAACTGGTGTTCTAAGAATGCATGGACTCGTACTTTGAGGAATGATCCTCCCTGGACTCATAGGCAAGTGGAATGGTCGCCCATTCCTAACCATCTTGACCATTTTGCCTACACCGATGGCTCCAAGATTGTCAACAGAGTAGGATGTGCCTCCATTATTCTTTGCAACGAAGTTGTGATCTGGAGCACCAAAGTCCGACTGAATGATGACGCAACGGTATTCGAAGCAGAAGCTTCTGCCATTCTTCTTACCATGAAATACGTTCTGGAACATAATGTTCCGGTCTGCCACATCCACACAGACTCTAAATCTGTGCTTTCGGCTCTCTCTGCTACAGTCATCAATAGTGACGTCATCAGCGACATTAGGGAGATTCTCATGAACAACCCCCAAACTTTTACCTTTCACTGGGTAAAAGCACATGTGGGCATCCGTTTCAATGAGGAAGCGGATAAAGCCGCCAAAGACGCAACCACAAATGAGGATATTGGAATCACAGTCCGACTCAGCAGGCAACAGCTTATCACCCTTACCAATATAGACGAACTGCACAGATGGCAACATCTTTGGGAGTGCTCCACCAAGACCAGGAGACTCTACTCATTCTTTCCTAAAGTATCTAGAAAAAGAATCTCTGCAGACTTCTACTTCAACCAGTTCCTCACTGGTCATGGTTGCTTTGGAACCTACAGAAGACGATTCCATGGACAGGATGACATCTGCCCACATGATGGAGAGACTCAAGACGTCAATCACCTCATATTCGACTGTGAGCACTACACTGATGTCAGGACACGCCATTTCCCAAGTTCTGCCAGAGCTGATAGAGCCCCACAATTCCTCTCCAACAAAGGATTCCGGAAGGGGATCCAGGAGATTCTACTGCAAGAGATGCACTACCAATTCACTGGCTGACTCCACCTCTTCTGTTCTCTGTACATATGTAAAATTTCTTATCTGTATTTAATCTGGTATCATACTGTATTGTAACCTTGTTTGTATTTTATCTTGTATCATACTGTTTTGTAACCTTGTCTGTTTTTTTTAAGTTTTATAGGCCACATTGGCCCCCTTCTTCCAGTCAGAGCGAGTTCCAATGAACGTCTCTCTCGCCCCATCACTTTGAGCCTTTATTTATAGTGGTTTGGGTCACCCCACCACTTGCTGGGAGTTCTTTCAGTCATTTGACCTTTGTGACCACCTGAACCTTGGCTTCGGCCTTGTGGTGCACCTCTTGACTGGATTACGCAACGACGTTCACTCACCGCATACCTTCGGGTGGGTCGGTGTTCCATTAAGTAAATCTTATTTTAAATCATTAAAATCATGAGAATATAGCAAAGGCCAGATAATTATTATTTCACCTATTAAGATTTAATTTATATTTGATTCAAATACTTTATTGTTAAATTTTTTACTTTATATATTTTTCACATTTAAAATAACTTGAAATTGATATTATTTTAGTAATATTTGATCAACTTACATATTTTCTGCCATTAGTATATATAATGTATTTTATGTAGCCTTTTTCTTGAGACAATTTGAATTTCCCTTCTGAGGAAAATGGGTAATAGTGAATGAAAAAAATTATTGAAAAGTTAATATTTATTGAGATTAGGGGTCTTAAGAAAATCTTAAGCTTTATATTTCGCCTCTATCTTTCCCGAATTATCTGTTATGATAAAAACAAGGAATATCAACAATTCTATATTTGAGTTGCATTAAAAGTTACTTAAACTTTTATTATATTTTGTGGCCTTTATTCAAATTCTAAGACGTTTAGAAGCTAATGTGTTACAGGTTTTGCAGAATTAATCAGCTCTGAATCTGATTAAATTCTAAAAGCCAAAAGACAAAAAAATATATTAAACAAATGTACTAAATTTAATATAATTTTCTCGGTGTTACTCCTCTTATTTGTAAATTATATTACTAACGATGAAAATGTTCATTTTCTTAATTTTAAAATTATGTAAATAATGATATTTATCTGAAATTTTATTTTGAGGATTCATTCTTTTTATTCTATAACTATTTTATGCTAGAATATCTATTTATATCACAGATTAAATTCGCATTTTGTGATAAAATGTATTATTATAATTATACTCTGCTGCTTTATAGAATCCTTTTCCACTTTTTTTTTTCCACTAAAAGGGGCGGATGTAATGAGATTTAATCCAGTGGAGCACCCAGCGGGTATATCATATTGGATCCGGAACGCGGGTTGGTCTTCGTAATTTAGAGCAGAGGCCTTGCAATAGAATCTCTAACTTCTCCTGTCAATGTTTTCATCAAATACAAGAATTTATTAAACATATTTCAGAAGAGAATGCTCGTAGAGATTTACATGACAAGAAAATTATGCGCACAGTTATCAGTCATTTGTGACACGGTATTTTACGTATTTTTTTTTATAGAAAGAACGTTTTATTTAAATAATTTAACTATTGCATAAGAATTTATTATTTTTTCCATAAAATTTACAAAGTTTCAATTACAGTTTTTTGTTGGCATGTTCTAAATTTAATTTTCCTCGATATTATTTTCCAGAATTTTTAGGTTTAAATTAAATATTAACGGCTAAAAGTATGATCTGTGAATCATCAGCAAGGATTGTCTCTGAAATTCTAAGATGCTCTAGGCAGAAGATACGTTTAATCGTAGGCTTCATAACTGGGCACTACTATTTCAGAAAACACCTCCATAAAATGGGACTGTTTCAGCAAGACCCTATCTGCAGGAAATGTTAAACGCAAGAGGAAACGGCCAAGCATATCATTTACGAATGCGAGGCTCTTGCCCCCCCCCTCCCTAGATTAACTTCTTTAGGCATCATCCATACTAGAGAGTTACACTTAGACTCCATTAAAGGGTTATCGGACTTTATTAATAAAGTAGGTGACCCGAGCAACTGGAACTAGGAAACATTGGGTTTGGAGTTAACAGTACAAAATGCTGATTAAAGCAGAGGTGCTAATGACATACAAACCCAACTTTAAGAAGAAGAAGAAATATTAATGGTTTTTGAATTACATTGCTTTTTTGTACTCTCAGGAATATGTGTGAGCGTACTGTCAATACAATACACTGCTGTATACTTTTGAGAGTGAAAGCAAAAATATAATACTTACGATGAAGGTGAAGCTATATTTGGAAGCCTTCTTCCAAATAAGGTAAATAGTGGGATCCGCTCTGATCGTGAGCATTGGTAACCACAATAGCACAGCTGTTGGGAGGACCAATAAGCACAGAGTCAAAATTCATGCCAGAAAACAAGCTGACGGACACTAAGCAAAATTGTGATTAACAGGAAGAAAGATACGGCAGCCAAAAATGACTGCTGAGCTAGACGAACATCGACGGAAATTGTATCGATTTGTACAGTTCGAAAAGATTTGTAGAAATAAAATATTTGAGACATTTGCAATTGCACAACGCTTAATGAGATTCTTAAATTAAAAAAGGGTGACTACAGCTTTACAATGATCATAACATCTGGATTGATGACCAGGGGACACATGTCTTACTTTCCGATAAATTCATTGTCTTCCTGTTCCCAACCGTGCTTTATATGAGACGAGACTAACAGAAGTCTTCAACCTATACTGTTTCCTTTCTAGAATAAAGAATGGTAATACGTTTGTAATTGTATGATCTCTCATCTCATAGTTTGGAATAGATTTCCTTGTCACTATCATTGCTAATAATCGACTCGTCACAAGCACTGACTTTATTCTGCTTAGTAGACGAATTGCAATTTGCGACGTTTACAATTTTTCCCACTATAGATTGTACCTATCAAAATGTTAAATCCTTGATCCACTGTTGTCGAAATTTTCTATCACGGTTTAGAGAAAATGAGAACTTAGTTGCATACAATCCGTGGACTTCCCAAGTATCGGGTTTTAACAAAATATAGCCCCTGGTGTGTGTCTTTATATGATGAATGAAGTTCCTTTATTCTTTTCCTGTGTATCTTAGGGAGATAAAGTAATGTTTACATAAGGAAAATTGTAACATCCCACTTACCACCATGCAAAACTTGTACGTGTCCCTTTTAAAGAGGATTCAAATGATTTTAACTACCAAAAGTGTTCCCATAACGTCTATTAGGCCCAAAATACTTTTTGTCTTAGGACTTTTCCATTTCTGTTAACAATTTCTTTATATTGTGACTGTTTATATGCATGTTTATGTCTGTATTTATATCGGATGAATAAAAAATCATTTACCAATATTTATGTTCGGGAATTTCGACGTCTGAGCATCTTGTAAATGTATCCACCAATGCAATCTGCAAAACAAAATTGTAAAAAGGTCAATAATTTTTAAGACTCATGTGACTAAAGAAAGGCATACAAATTTGATAACATATATATATATATATATATATATATATATATATATATATATATATATATATATATATATATATATATATATATATATATATATATATATATATATATATATATATTATACCAACATTGAACATACCAGGTTTTTTCTCAAATCAAATAGTTGCTTTACTTGGAATATGCTCAGTTGAAACTAAAAGAAAACAGTTAATGTGAGAAGTGTATAATGCATTGTCTTAATATAAGTAACCAGTATTTCCTAACATATTGACTTAAATCAATTTCTTTAATTAACATTATTCCATGTAATAGTTTAAATTTATCCAAGTTTTTATGCATTTTGCATTGCTTTACTCAAAAAAACATAATTTTAAAAATTATTTTTTAATTAAAAAAAAAACTAGTTTTTCTACGTTTGAAATCTCACTAAGAAATCAAATTTTCGACATCAGAAGCCACATCTATAAAAAGTATTTTTCACCCATTTTAAATTACATTTGGAATTTCCACACAGAGATCAGAAATGATTAAATACTCGGATCACGAGCTACTAATAGCTTACCGTAATTTTTCCAATATATCTCGTGTGAACGTTTCTTTCTTCTCTGTATTCCTCCTTTGATATGAAGCTGATCTAACTACAACTGTTTACTTCTCCCGAATAGTTGACATCATGAACCTCTCTTATAATGGGTTACAAAGCCAAGTGGCGTCATGTTCTTCATGAAATATTAGATATCTAGTGACAGAGAGATATTTTTGTCTATTCATAGATATTTAGTTACATGTTCTAATGATGACACGTTTAAGCATAAAGCTTATTGCCTTCATTCGAAATGGGAGAACTTATACTTTGGTTCGAAAATAAATTTATTTAAATGTTCACAGCTTTAACGAATTAACTTTAGTTGAAAAGTTGAGTTAGTGAGTTTTGAAATAGAGCCACAAATAAAAATTAGCTTTAATTACAGCGGCTATTTCTCCTTACAGTTACACCAATTGACTGATATAATTGATAATGCTTTCTTGCCCATATTTTAAGAATGGAGTTTGGTAATTTAAAAATAATGGAGCCATTTGCATTACTTTTTCAGTTTATACACCCTTACTAAATCAAGTTTTTGGGAATATCAATAATAAAATTTTATTTGTATTTTACGCATTCCTTTTCTAGATCTTACTTGATATACTCTCTTATTATATATATCTTAATCTTATTTTAATTTCTTTCATCTTATTTCAATAAGAGTTCACTCACAAATATCAAATTTCTTTTATCCATTTTTTGAGAATATGAAACTATTTCGCATAAGCCTTCTGAGAATTCTGTTAAGTTCCTACTCTAATTAAAATTTTACTTTCCTGTGTCGACAGAAAATAAGGGACAAAAATTGAACTTCCTTCTATCATAAGTAAAATTTTGGAATTATAAACGTACTTATTTTATTCATACAAGTTATATTAAATTAAAAACATTAACTGTAACTGTAAATACTTAATGAAATATTACAAATTTATCATTTCAACGTGACAGGAAAATACTTTTTAATTAATTTAGAAATTAGGAAACTTTTTACTATATACATTTTCATCAGCTTTCAATTTCGAAAATTAAATGTTATCAGGGATATCATGTAATGTAGCATACAACATTCACTTAAACAAAACACTTTGCATTTAAACCAAAAATTTGAAGTTCAGTAAACCCTTTTCAAAACGGACGCTATTAAACTGGACTTCACTTAATCTGGATAGTCATTTAGAGGTATGTACATATATATGTATGTACATACCGTATAAATAAAAAGTGAGTAAGTGCAATAAGGTATTTTGAGATCTTTTGGTCCAATAATTGTGTTCAAGATAGGATCAGTAAAATAATACACACACACACACACAACAAAAGATCAGCAGTTTCTTCCAACTAGATGAGCGTGTAAATAGTGGTTAGTAAAGATGAGTCTAGACCATCATCTTCAAAGTTTTCTTATTTGATATTTATCACTGATATTCAAAGTTTTCTTTACTGATATTAAAGCAAAATAATGTATGTGGATACTATACTTAATTTTCTCTTATGGAGTTTTATATTTTATTCTCTTGAATTCAAAACAGAATTTTTACCGTCTACAGTAGCTTGTTTATATTCCTTGAGTAAATTTTTAAATTATTTTGTTAAATACCTTCATTAATTCGGATGGCCTGGATCTCCTAGTAGTCTAGATTAATGAAATTGTATTATATATTTTCAAAATACATACGAAATACATACTTGAAACTATGCTTAGTAAAATAAAAATATATTTTGAGCCAAATGGGCTAAATTTATCAGTTCATCAGGAGACAGTGGATGTTTCGAAGAGGAAAATTTGCTAAATCTAACTTCCAGGAATGTAGCAAAAGGAAAGAGTTACTTCTCCCATATAAATGTCAGAAGTGAAAAACGAAGAGGAGAAACAGAAAGAAATGACAAACTCAGCATCATCCAATGAAGGCGAGAAACAATAAGACAACAAGCACACATAATCAGGGTGGAACAAAAGAATTGTCTGATATTAAAAAAAATCTTAGAAATTTGTTGAGGAGAAAAAGGTAAGTATATTCTATATTAATTGATAATTTTTTACACTATCAAATATTAGAGCAGAATGTTTTTATGTAATATTATACCTCTTAATAGAAGAGGAAAAGTTATTAAGTTAGAACACCTATTTTAATTTTTGGAGCGCACCTTCGAATAAAGAAAAATAAAAGGATGCTCCTGTTCCTGGTTCAATTTATAATATAGAAACGCTTTTTAAATCATGCGAGAATTGTCCACTGAGAAATCCTGAGGAGAAAATTGACAAAATTTCAAAATCAAAGGCAAGAACTCTTACAACAGTATATACAGACATCCACTAATCTTATTGAACATACTTCTCCTAAGAAATATGTGCTTAGTGTATCTATCAACAGATCCGTTAGTTATGTTAAGAAGTTGGTCACAGAAGAAGTACCATTAAGAAGTTTGAAACTGATTAAGGTACACTCTAAAAAATATTTCATATGAGGACAACGACACTCTATCTAACAACTACTGATAATAAGAAAAAAGTATTTTCTTATTATCAGTAGCCGTTACATGGTGTATCCCTTCTAACAAAGTTTTTTTTCAAAAAGTTTTAAAAAAAGAATTGATTCTCGTCCCAGATTTTCATCCCTGATTACAGTGTCTTAAAAGGATTAATGAAATGAGAGAATAAAGTTCTTAAACAAATGTTGAATCACATCATCAGAACCGACAAGTATAACTAAAGTAACCAGATTCCATATTTGCATACGGAGAAGTTCCTAAATGTACTATGGGTTTTTCTCTCACCTTTTCAATTGATGTATGGAAGACAGCCAAGAGATCCTCTAGCAGTGCTGAAATTATCATGGTCAAGAGATTTCCATACCAGTATAATTTAAGTGAACAGCAGTAGACTATCCCCAAGAGTTTAGGGCAAGATGCAGAGCAAGCCAACTTGACTGCGAGTGGTAAGCAACAGAAATATGTTGAAGGATTTAACCGAAGGTTAGGGTCGAAATATTTTACAATTGAAATAAAAAATTATTAACTTATCCCATATTCAAGCAGCACACACACTACCCACTGGGCAAGTCCAAGAGAAATTACAAGTTATTGTCTACTTCATCCATACAAGGCAAATTTGTCTCATAGAAAGATTAAACATGTCCATTCAAATAAATAAATTTCATGTTAGTGTCAATGCGATTGGAGTATTATTTGAAAATGAAATTCGGAGTAATTATAACCTTGTCAGATACAGAGATTCATTTTAAGTCTAATAAATACTAGAAAATTTTAACTTAATAAATTTATAAGTCCCTTGTTGAGGAATACATTAATTTCTCTCATCAACCAACACCAAGAACTATTTACTGGTAAACTATATGAAAATAGTCAACGTAGAAACCACATAAGATAAAACTAATACCGAAAGTTGAGAGGAAAAACTTTTAATTAACCAAATCTGTGAAGCTTTGAAAGCCAAACTTATAAATTTAATGAAATCAGGAATCAAAAAATATATATATATACATAGAAGAAAGCAAAGCTGATAGTTCTTCAAATAGCGTACTTAAGCAAGCAGGAATATATTCGACTATGTGTGGATTATAGAATTTTGATTACTTTGACAAAAACAGATACTTCTCTTATGGAAAATTGCTATTGAGTTGGTTGTATAGCATATTGGGAGCAAATGTTATTGTGCCACACTGGATTTACTCAAAAAATACTGGGATATATATATTTTTTTGTCCTGTTTATGATGGTCGTATCAAATAAAACTGTGAGTTCTTATAACGGCTTCTGTAATTTTTTCAATGTTTTTGGCGCATAGTCTAACAATGATGGCAAAACTCCGATTCGATTCTTATAGCATTCAAAAACTTGGTCTGGTGTCAGCTGCGTCTCGAGGCAGTTATTACAGTTCAGGAGAGTTCTTCTCCTCTCTGTTGATCTTCATAACTTTTTGATGTTTGGTTCTAAGCCTGATAATAGCTTTCGTGGTTAATTTTTATATTTCCATATTATAGTTATTTTGTTCGAATTGACGTTTCTTTAAATTTAGTTTATACCTTTGAAGGATGCATATAATAATAAATCAGAGTAAGGAATATACATCTTTCAAAATACATAGAGGACATTGTCAATTCAAAGTAATGCCATTTGTGTTCAGAAGCGTTATTGCAACGTTTCAAAGAGCAATGAATAATTCACGTTAATAATTTAAAGAATTTTCGAGAATATATATCTAATTATTGTTTTTTTTTCTTTTTGCAAAACCAGGAATAAAATAATTTGGATGGAAAACACAGAATCAATCCTACTCATCACTTATAGTCTCGCTGCTGTCTCGCTCTGAACATCGAGTTTTGTCACGTTCTGGAAACTCCTTCTTGGTGTTGCATTTTCAATGTCGGGCGGTGTATTGGCTATAGAAATATTTAAAGACTGGAGACTTAAATTTAAATATTTCACAAAAATTAAAAAAAATACGAAACAAATATAAAATAACTCTAAAAATGAAAACTACTATTCGCTTTCGATCAATAAAGTATACAATCAATTTCTTAACAATTTTCTTTTAATTGATCTAAAGAATACTGACTTTTAAAATACATTGTATGTAATAATATTAAACAGGATTAATCCAGCTTCTACTATTTATTCCTGCTTGAACCTATTCATCAAAATTAATTATGTAAGTAACAAATATTTTAATAAAAACTGGAGTTTTTAATTTATCGGGCAGTGTCTTTCGTATTCAAAAACATTCGATACCCACGGTATAAGAACTGAACAATAAAGCTAAATCATTATCTTAAATAACATTTTTTTTATGAAAACTCGGTTTCTAACTAACCAAGCATTACTAGATAGATTATTTTTTTATAGTTTTAATGAATTCAGTAGTACAATACAACAAGAAAGTTAAATATATCTCAAATATTTCTATAATATACTTAATAAATTAATTAATTATAAAATTACAAATATAAAATAGAATAAAACATTAAGTAAAAGTGTGTGTACTCATCTAATCATCACTTTATTCACGCTCTAAACTAAAAAGAAATTCAATTTTTTAAATTACTCTTTATAAAATAAATTAATTTCGAAATAACTCTTTCAAGTTAAATACTTTACAAAATTATAATATAGAAATAAATTCTAAATAACATATATACTGAAAAGAAAATAATCAACAGATTTCACACTCAACAAATGAAACATATGTAAAGAAAAAATAAAATAGAGCAAAAACTTCATAAGTTCCTGTAACTCCATTCTGGCACAGTGATTCTCAGGTATTTGGTGAATTTGGTACCAGTACCGATTCTTAGAACACAGCTATATGTATATAATATATACGTATATAACTTGTCGGCATAGGTGAATAGACTATTTACCGATTAAAATGCTTAGAATAGAGTTCTTATCAATATAACTCTAAACATTTAATGAGAAATACAAAAATATAATAATAAGTCTATCATATCATTTATCATGTATACCAGTAGATTTACAATAAAATAATTTGTGTAAACTGAGATAGTACTGTTTATAATTCATAAGTATTATTGAAGAGAAGTATTATATATATTATAATTTTTGATACATAAGTGTATTGATATAAAAATATATGATATAATTTGAAATAGTGCAAATTCTTATTTTATTTAATACTATCTATTTTTAAAAATTAAAATTCAAAAATTTTTATTTGGAATTTAAATGTTATCATGCTAATACAAAAGTGAACTTAAAATTCAAATACTATATTTCGATTGATCAGTTAAATGCAAAAACTCATTGCTTATTTATAAATATTATTTAATACGTATTGATGTTCTTATGAGGTAAAAAAATACATAAAATTTAATTAGAATCTTGATATCAAACAGTACTTATACTTACAGCGCTTAGGTTAAACAAATTTCTTTTTGTTCTAAATAAATCTACAAGAAAATACTGATCAATAAATATTTTAGGAAAAGTCTTACCAAATAATCAACAAATGCTAAATCTATTATCAGCATGGCTGATGACTGGAAAAAAAATTGAATTGATTATCAGTACGTGTGATTGTTTTATAACAATTCATTCAATATTTATGCAATAAAATACTTTAAAACACACACATATATACACACACAATTCTTTTATATATTAAATATATGCAAATAATAACACTTTCCCTTCCCGTTTCCTATACAAAATTAAGTTTCCATAATTATTTTCTTACGCTATTGTTAAAAGAGACGATAGAAAAAAAACTTATTCTACCAAAATTTTCTCATTTGGAGTAGGATAATTTTTATACTGTTTGCCCTGTGATAATACATTTTTATAATGTTTTAGAGTAAATTTTTAAATTTAAATTTCTACAGCAGTTATACTAGGGCAGAACGAGTAATTATCTGAAGGCATTAATATGAAGAATTATTTGGATCTAGTAATAAATTCCACATAAAATAACTTTTGACGTGTTATCACACCTGTTCCAACTCTCATACTATTTTCGCAGAGCATATATTTTCTATTGAGAAATTCTGATTCTTTCTGTTTGAGAAAATCATTCAGTTGTACAGCTCATTACAGAAGACTTCGGAAGTCTTTCTGGCTATTGTTCACTAGTAACATATCCATAGATATAACACAGGAAATTTTGCGAATTAATTTAAGACCACGGAAATTTTCCAGAATAAAAGGAAATTCTCCGAATTAATTAAAAAGATAATACCATTTTTAAATTCAAGCAAATACACATGACAATTTTTTCCCATTTTTTAGAAGCAATTTAATTCCATTTATCTTTTTTTAAAAAAATATGAAAATTTATTATAACAATTCACTTCTTGTTCTAAAGGACTTTCTGTGTCAAAAATATGTATCTTTCTTGATGTGAAAAAATAACAAGTGGGAAACCAAAATATTTTATGTAATCATCTTAAATTCTCTACTATAAATTAATTTCTGAGCAATTCTTTATTTTTTGAGGGAGTGGTAATTTATAATCCGCTCTATTCAACTACACAAATTGTTTGGTGATTCAAAGTTTAGCCAAATCATCGTTGAGAGGAAAGAATGGTATTTTAATTAGTATTGTTCTTAATATACTATTTTTCACTATATTATCCCAATAAATTAGACATTAAATTCATCGAAAACGTTAGTTGATAAACCACTATTTAAAGTAGTGATTCTGAAAACGATAAACTTGACATAAGCAGAAATTTTCTTAAAAATTGTTTTTATGTTTTATTTCTCCCAACTACTAGATAAGAAGAATACTCCAAATATATGTAAGAATAATATATTTTGCTATATAAAAATCATGATATTTATTTAAATAGTACTGTAATCAATATAACATTAAGTACAAAGACTAATACTTAGTATTGCTTTTCATCATTATGGAAATGACCGAAGTTTACAATAAGTAAACTAATTTTAATTATTTTGACTATTATTATGAGTATTTAATTATAGATCAAATCAATCAATATTTTACTCTTGTTTTTGCACCAAATACTTCCCAATATTCTCTACCAAAGGAGTTATCACAGATTCCAATATTTCTCAACTCACTAGTCTGGCAAGAGTAAATTTCTAGCCATTTATCCCAACTAAGGATACCTGTTCTAATATCGTATCAAGGTCAGCGATATGTTAAAATAACTTGTGCTAATGGATCAAACAATTAATGCCAGATGTAATAGAAAAATGTCCTTGGGTCTTGGGCAGTTCAATGTAGTGTTGTTTTGATACATGGCAGTAAAAAAGTGTCTATAATACCGCAATTAGAATATTTTTTCAAAGAAAATTTCTTTGAAGTCTCAAGAACACCGATGAAAGAAAAAAGAAGTGCTATTATGCCAAATAAGTCATGATTTTAGTTGTTATCGTAATTCCTACAACTGCTAACGTTAGGTACCTTTTATGTGATACGATTTATACATAAAGCCACAGAGCTAGGCTATCAATAAATGATCTACCAAATTGGTAAGCCTTCCAATTTGAACTGAACAAATATTTAAAGTTACAGCATTTACTAAAAATAAAATGATTTTTTCCAACAATTTATGGATCTTTTCCAGCATTTTAATCACATTTTGCTCTTGAAGAAAATTGTAGAGATCTGAAACGACGCCATCACGTGTAACTAATCGATATTGAGTAGAGAGACAAAAGAACAATTCAGATGACAAAATTGTTTCTAAATTTTCCTAACTGGAATTCCCTCAAATATATATATATATCAATTTTGATTCAAACATTATTACTATATATATTTATATACAAAATACTAGTAAGAATTTTTATGTATCGATGATAAAAGACACAGCATATCATAATAAGAAAAATTCCAACAAATGTTAATCTCATATATTATAAGAATAAAAACATTTCCTTGGATTTTGTGAAATATTCATTGACTTCTGGCATATAGTCATGAAATGAGTTCAATTAAAATAATTAAAAATTTTTGATAGCATTAAAAATTTGGTAATCTTTAACAAAAAATGTACAGACTAGATAATAGGTCAATGTATTATCGATGTGTAGAAATAAATCTGAATTCGCATTGAAATTAGATACAATAATTTTCGTTAAGCTGTAGAATTGTTATAATGGAAGGTATAATATATATATAATGGAAGGTATCGATTTGAAATGTTTTCTATTAAAACATCTTGTTCAAAGAGTTTGATTTTCTTTTCCTTATAATTTTTATTTGAGGTTAGATGTTTCTAAAATTCGTACAAAATATTTTCCCATTATATTTAAATTGTTTAAAAAATTTTTAATTCCTTTAAATATCTTCAAAGGCGTATTAATCTACTCATAACATATTCTCCAATATTTTTAAGTATCTGTTTCTTAACTTTGTATAGTTTGAAAGTGTAAAGAACTTACCTGCTTCTCCTCTGTTAAACTACACAGTACATCAAAAAATGATGTTAGTTTCTCTACAATATTTATACTTGGATCCATTTCCCGAAGCTTTTCCTCTACCGTCATTCTAGCCTTAAATTGAATTTCAATATGTTAGTATATGCATTTAAAACAAACTTCAAAATATTTTTATAAGAAACAAATTAAATTTAGCATATTTTCAAGATATTAATACAAGTAAAAGAGAAATTGTAAACATTAAGTAGAAATTTTTAAAAAATATTCTTTCTTTACACAATAAAGTTTTCTTACTGAAATATATTTTGTAAGTAAAATTAAGAGGATAGATTTTATGGATTTTATGTTAGCGCTTTTGTTTCTTGAATTCTCTAGTAAATTATTTGACAAACATTTACCTCTAATGGTATGCCATTCCAGTATTCGTCAATTTCTTCATAACAATTCTCTAAAACAATCAAAAAATAAAATTATCAGTCATTATATTAACTTCCTCATACATCGGGTTATAAAATTTGCTTTATTTAGAATTAAACGAGCAAAGTAAGAAGAGCGGCTTTTCGCCGAAGGAGCGGTTAGCGATAGCACTCCAATTTTCTGTTCGCACTGCACTTATCACTCGTGCACTTAGCATGTAATGGGATATTATATATAAAACCATCAATATTTATCTTTAATAAAATATTTAACATTATATTTAGTCTAAGGAGATTTCAGAAGAGATTTAACAATAATATATAGCTGCTTTGTCCAATGGACTACTGAGAAGCATATGAAAGCGGTATTATTAATAAATACGTTTGTGGAAACTAAAAATAATTCAGGCCAACCACATTTAAATGGATGTTTGCCCTCAAAACATAACTAAGATTTCACCAAGTTAAAATTAGAAAAATAATATTCATACAATCAAGTATCAACTGGTCTCAGATATAACGCTACAGAGAACTTCATTGACAAATTAATAAGACTTGAGGTTACCGGCAATTATCTGCAGCAATACGATTTTAATAGTTGGAGATCTTTTAGAAAAAAATTCCGAAGAAAATTTTCATTACAGAACAGGAAAAGAATCATGTCATTGCCACACATCAATGAAAGATTTATCTCGTGAATTTCAAACCAATGATATTTTAAGATGAAATGAGATAAAAGTATCATTCCATAGTTGCTAAAAAGAGAAGTATTAATATATTCTGAAGTACTTACACTTACTGAGTGCTTACAAGAAACATAGAGTTTTTTATTGGTTTATTTATTCAGTTTTATAAAAATCGCAACAGTAATTACGATTACAATTTGTTGTGTTTTAATGGATTTGTATTTTATATTGCATTTATTTTCAAGTTTATATTTGACTTAATTATGCATAATGCAAGGAAATTCAAATCCAGCAGTTTTTCAATATTACAAACTACAAAAATAATATGAATGATTTTCCAAAAATTCATTTTGTTGTTTACTTTTGTACTAAGCGAAATGGATTTTTTTACAAACAAGCTTATAATTCAAATTTTATATTTAGCCTAACTTTTCTTTATTAAGTTTTTATGAATAGTTCTAATGATCATCATCAATATTTCTAATGAATTAATTGTGTTATAATAGTTTTAAAATATTATAAAGTACTACGTACCATCAGATAAGCAAGCGGCCTTTAAAATTGCCATTTTATATTCACGAACTCGAATTTCGTCCTCAGTTTCTTCAGCTAAAATGCATGAGGATGCAAGCATTAAGAAAATTAAATGTACTATGATGTTATTTATAGGCTCCATAACGATTAGCGAATATTATAACCTAAACTGCTACAAAAATCACTGGCATTAATCATTCAAAATTTTCGTATTTTATATGGAGTGAACAATAGGAGAAAAATTTTCCTGTTTGATGTTTTACGTGTTCTTTTGTTAAAGAAATCAAAACAGGTTACATTAGGAATAATTAAACACAAAATATTCAAACAGAAATAAAGTGTTTCAATATTAGCTCTCTTCTTTGAAACTTCTGATGAAATTTTGTGTCATTTCGATATGAAGTAATGGTGAAATTAATGTTCCACATGCATTTTAAAGGCAATAAAATTGTAATTTAAAAATATGAATTGTTAAATTTTTTTAATAAAATTAAGAATTTATAGACATTGAAAATGTAAAATATAATTGGTTACAGTTCTGAGTGCTGAAATGTTAAATGTTATGAAAATAAAGTATTGCAAACATTTGCTAGAATAAATTAATAAAGCAACTATTATATTTTTAGATTGATACTTAAAGTTCTCCAGCTCTTAGATTCACAAAGTCTATAAAAATTGATGTTAAAAAGTCACACAATAAATTCCTAATATATACCCTATATTAAAAAAATATATATCCTAAATATAAAATACAATTTAATTTTTTATATTTAGAGTTGGCACTTGCAGACAATTAGTGATAACATTAAATATCAATTTAATATATCTTTTGTTATATTGCTATGTGTCCTTGCGGCTCAGTATTTAGTTAAATTAAAAATTATTCTTCGTTTTTAATAATTAAGCTCGTTTAAAGTAAATCAAATATGTAAATAGACTTTCAGCCCCTCCTATACCTGTTATAAAGAGGTAGAAATATTATTTGCTTTAAACAAAAAATTCAATAAACAGTAATGTCCTTTCAAATATAAGTGTTTCCAAATGTATGCATATAAATTTTAAGTGTTGCCCTAAAATTATAATGAATCCTTATAAATTGGTATATATAATATTTTTAGCTAATAATTATCAAAAGTTACATATCATAAAAAAAACTCAATGATAATTTAAATATAAAATTGCGAAGTATATCGACCATAACACTAAGATCACTACATCATAGATGAAATATTAAGATAAGAAAAAAATATTATAACTGAAAAAATCTCACAAGAATCCAATTATGAGATTGTTTAATATTAATTGATCAATTTGGAAGGTATAAATTCAAATCCAACGCAAATATAATAAAAATATACTCTGATTAAAAATGTGGATTGCATTATTTATTAAGATAATTTAATTTCTCATTAGTATACGTCTGCTTTCAAAAACAATTGTTTTTTACTGCTTAATAAAATTACTTCGTAAATGTTTTATTTGTAGGAGTTGCATTGCTCTGTATTAATTACATACTTTATTCTGACGATTGATTGCGAAAAACCGCTCACTTTTCCTTTACTGGATAAGAGTACGTTTTTAAATAAAAATTCTGAAAGAATTAAATAAATTCTAAATAAATTTTAAAAAATTTAAACAATAAGATAAGCTCTCCACTTTCAAGTTTTAGTCTTAGTACCAATTAATAACTTTTTAATAAATAAAATTTAATATCAGAATTTAAAAAATTTCTTACACAAGAAATTGTAAATAACTTTTTATTTTAACTATCGAAACTTTATCTTCATTTTTCTATTATTTTACTTTTTTTCTGAATGATTAAGAAAAGTAATATTTACTTTAGGTAATAAAAAAGAGCATAAGATGTATATTTCCTTTATTTCAATTTTCAGAGTAACTAAATGCTGTCAAGACTTAGAAATTCAGTAAGTTTTGAAAAATGTATATTTTGAAGTAAAAGCTGACCTATAAATGCTTGGACAAACATCGTATCTTAAAAGAATACTTCATTGCTTTCTAAACATTCCCATTTACAATGTCCTGGAATCCATAATGGTTGATATCATTTTATTTTGATGGAACTTCAAAACCTCCCTCTTGACATTATGAACTGACCCAGCGGAAATAGTACTCCTGTCTTGTTTCAAACCACTGAGTTAAAATGTCTGAATACCCATTGATTTCGAAACCATTTTTTTCACACTTACATTTTTGCATTATGTATCCCCAGTTAATTTTTGTGACCGAATTCTGAAAATGTCAGCGATTTTATTAAATACTTGCTTCAGATATTAACGCAAAAATATTAACGAAATGAAGCAACTTTTTGAGAAGTTCGTGTGAGTTTTATAGTATTAATCAGAATGTTTCAATGAATTTTGAAATATTGCAGTAGCATGGCGATTTATTTATCGGTAAATTTCGAATAATCAGTTTACAATATAAAACTTTGAACTATATAAAGAGTCAATATATTTCCTAAATTTTTTTAAATGATTACCTTAAATTTTATAATTTTATGAAACCGAATGGAATATAAATAAAAGACAAATATTTAATGATTAGAAATGTTAAGCAATAATTAGCTTTTTTTTTCGTTGCAATGCTATGTACTGGTATTCACAAAGCATAAAGAGTTTGGATTATTTTTGTTTGCTGGACGCGATCTATTTATTTAAGTACAATCTTATATGGAATATTGACAATACGCACTTTTTCTCTTATAATAGGAAGTAAAGTCGTTTTTAAATGTTTAATGTTGTGAAATGCATAGTTTTATTATAATTTAAACCTTAGTTGAACCACTGTATTATAATGTCAACGAGAACTTCTATAATTACATTATCTCGGAAAAGAGTAAGAATTTTTAGTTTTGCTACATTGATAGCGTTGAATACATTGAGTATATTGTTAGTGGAAATAGAAAGACTTCTATTGATATAAACATTTTCATTTCTGATGTCTTGAGATTTGATGTTTTTGTTCTGAGTCCACACCAAAATATGGTTCAGTTGGAAAAGTGGAGCAACGAACCCGATATTGCCAGTTTAGCTGACACACGACAACAACATTACATATGTAGTATTCTCAACTGGAAAAAAAATATGTATTAAAAAGTGTATGTCAAAGGTAATTTAAAATTGTGCGAATTTTGTTTTTATATCAAAATTAATTTGTACCTGAATTTTTATGAAATGGTGGGATTTTATAACCACATAGTATGTTTGTTTAATTACATGTGTAATATTGCAACGTTAGTTATTGTTATGTGTTCACTTTTGGTTAAATATAATTAAAATTTATTAAAAAATATGCAAATATTGCTCTATTTCAGGTAAACATTCTGGAACATTATTCCGGTATTTAGGAATTGGTACACATGTCATTATTTGTTATGTTATTTTGTTGTTTGACCATTTTTGAAATTGTTTTAAGATTTCAATGAAACCCATAAAAAGTTTTAAATAAATTCCATTTCATGAGTGTATTTGCTATAAAAATAAACAAGTTTATTTTTCAGGAATGATTCAATTCATTTTGCGCGATTTGAACAAAATACAAAAATTATTTTAATGATAAAAATTTGTGAAGAAGATTACATAAAATATTTCTTACAACTCCAAAAAATTACATCATTAACGTTATTTGAGGATTAGTAGAACCCTAAAAATTATCATCATATAATCAATTCAGTCATGTTATGAAACAGTGGAAAAGCATCAAGCAAAATATTTCACATTGTAATTCAATATCATCCATTATAATGCATTTCAAAGATCACACCTGACAACAAAGATTAAACATTCTGTTGACGATTTAATATAATTCCGAATATTTTTCTTCTACATTATCAAAACCTGTTCATATAATAAAAATTTTTCTATAATTTCCTTAGTTTTTTAAGTACGCGAACTAACTTTTTTATGCGAAATTTGACCACAGAGCAGCATTAAACTTCAGCACTATTTTCATGTGTTCACTTTTTTCTTGAATAATTTGAGATAGTATACTGAAAAAATTGAAATATTTATTAATAAATTATTATATATATATATATATATATATATATATATATATATATATATATATATATATATATATATATATATATATATATATATATATATATATATATATATATATATATATATATATGTATATATATATATATATAATTCAAGTAATCAGGATTAAGAACAGCACAAATAAATTTAAAATGCATTATTATATATTATTATGCATTATTATATACTAAGACAGACAACCTGAAAAACCTCAAGTATTAGATGAAGGTAATATCGAAATTCGACATCATATAAAAGAGTTGTAGAATTATAGTGAATATTTTGCATGCAAGGATCCTCACAGATAAACAAATGCATGCACAAATCATAAATTTATAAGGTTCTCAGAATAAATATCAATTATAATCTGAATTACTGTATAATACTGTTGTCAAAAAACAAAAACATACAACCAGAAAAATTTTAGTTAAAATTATAAATTTCAGCTTGTATATAGCGCTTTAGAGTAGATAGTAAAAAATCAAAACCCTTTGAAAGAAAATAAGAAATATCTTTTCAATAAAATATAATTCTTCAAAGCAATATAATTCAGATACCTTCCTAATATGACCATTGGTTAGCCGCCACCTATTGTTAGTATCAGTATTTTTGTAATTGAAAAGACTTATTTGGTTTTCTGATACAATCGTTGTATGAGAGAATGATATTGCATTTTTTTTAGTATTTATTCCTCTTCTTAAAGAATGGTTGATTTGCAACATTTGGGCTGAGATTCCTTGTACCATGTTGTGTCATGTTGCATGCTTCAATGGTCAAACCATTCAATTCTACAACTGTTAAGGAATTGATTATTCTAAGTGCTCAACATTGATGCTCCATAATGATGAATTCTCTTATCCTTAAGTTTATGCACTATTGTCATTACTTTATAATCAATATAATTGGATAATAATCCTTGACATTACAGGATTTTTACAAATTGGTAATTGTGGTGTCAAATTAACGATAAAATCACTTATTTGTTTCTTTTGCTTGATTTTTTTTCAGCATGTAATATTTATCACACAAGCCATGGTTATTTCTCCTTATATAAACAATGCACCAGTAAACTTACAAAAATAATTAGCGCACTTTAAAGATTAAATCATTTATAATAAACTACATTTTAATATCATAAAAATATAATGAACTAATATAGGTTTGACTGCTATTACTCAAAATCTTGATGTGCTTGTTATCTGGAATTTATTGTTATTCTTAAAAGTAAATTTTGGTCAGAGCCATTTTTTTTAGTTATTTTGGATAAGTATGGTTGAATTCGATGAAAACATAAATTTATTGTATTTTGATAGATTTTCTGTAATCATTTTGCCGTATCCATTGTCTAATGGCTTACCTAACATCATAGATTTAAAATTCAATTCCAAATAAATTGGATAGTAATATTGTTTTCAAATTTAATTTGTGTTATTGAAAACCAACAAGTCTTGATTTGTTTAAGAATTTTAGATTATAAATTGATTGGGTCTTTTTCTTTTATAACCTGTTCGTTTACTGCCCGGCTCGATAAATGTACTCGAATTCCCTTTTCATTTTTATGTTATTATATTTTAAAAAATTATTCTTTTTATATGTGTTTTAAAATATCTTTAAATTATTGACAACAAATATGAAAGACTAAGTGCAACGTTGTAATAAATTTCCTTTCCGTCCAAGTTAAGAATGATATGGCTCATCGAAAACTGCCCGAATAAACATAAACAGTGGTGTAATCGTCCGTAATTGACAGACTGCAGACCGATTTTGAATTTATAAACTTTCATTGCAAGGGACAGTTAGTTGACTTTGCGCTGTTGAGGAAATAATTTGTATCGCTCTTCATCATCATCATTCATGATGCGCCAGCCCAGGATGGGCCAAGGCCTTCTGAACAATTTTCTTCCAGCCACCTCTACTGGCAGCCAAACTCCTCCAATTTTTTGTTCCAAGGACCCTGCAATCTTATTCGACTGCATCCCCCCATCTCAGCTTTGGTCTTCCTCTTCTTCTTATGCTGATGGGTTTTGAAAAAGAAATTTCCCTTAGTGTTTTATTGTCCTTCATTCTAATAACATGTCCAACCCAATTGAGACGGCTTACTTTAATGTGATGTACAATGCCTGGCTCCTTGTACATTCGATAGATTTCTGTATTGTATTTTCTGCGCCAGACACCGTTTTCCTTCGTACCTCCAAAGATACTTCTTATAATCCTGCGTTCAAATTTGCCCAACAGCCTCTCCTCTCTTACAGTCTAAGTCCAAGTTTCCGAGGCATAGGTCAAAACGGGTTGTATCGCTCTTGCTACGGATATAATTTGTAATCTGAAATTTTCGGTATTTTAACTATAATTTGTTTCGTAATATGTTACATGTGTTGTTATTGTCTTAATAACAGAAAACTTGTATTTTCTAAGTGTATCTATTTGTTTTTAGTTCTTTTAAAAATATGACGAGAGAAAACGAAAATAAAAAAAAGAAAAGATAAGCTGTAATAACAGGTGGGAGGAAAATTTCTTTTTTATTAACAATAAGGAAAAAGCATTATGTATTATTTGTAATTCTACCATCAAAAATTATAAAGCTAGCTATTATCTCAGTTTTCTTCTCAGTATCCACCATATTCCAAATTAATATCAAATGAACTTGTTTCTTTAAAATCAAATTCAAATAAACAGTCAATATTGATGTACACATTTGTTTCGCTAATTTTCATCTCGAACCGATTGATGCATAAAATAGGGTGGAGCGAAAAATACTTTTTTTTTCTGTTCGATTTGCTATAGTGCGCAAAAGTTGTATAGGTTGATGATATAAAAGACGCAAAAAAAATTTTGACATTGTATAAAATTTTCCGATCGTGCGAGCGTCTTGTGAAATTTGAAAAAATAAACAAAAATTTAAAATTTTCCACATTGAAATTAAAGAAGTTTTTTTTTCTTTTTTCACTTCCTATACTTTGAAATGATAACTTAACACATTGTTAAAAATAATTAAAGAAAATTTATGAAAAACCAAACAGTATCTTCCGATCACGCATGCACTTGAAATTTAAATAAAATACGAGATATTTGATGTTTTTTACTTGTTGCAAATGCATTACATTTTTATCTGAATTATTTAATTTGCTTACAGACCCTCAACACTGCATTTGCAACGCAAATTGTGCAGCTCTGAGCTTGTTTCGGTATACAAAAATTATGTAGCGTTTTCGATTTTATCAAAACAACCCAGAACTCACTATGTAAAGGTGACTGCACTTCGAGTTCCACCCACACTCTTCCCAACCATCCAGCCATGAAGAGTGTTTACTGTTTACTAACTATGTACAATGTATACAAAAAAGTTTTCTTACTGGATTTGACATTTTAAGTTTTATTTCTCATGAAGGGCAACACTGTATTCTGACTTCTTAGAAAACTTTGGTATGATTGATCTCGAACGTAAGGTTGCTCTAATGTAACCATCTCTAGATTCTGGGCCACATGCTTTCAGTGATGCCTCTGATACAATCTTGACACATCTTTCAATTGCTTGAGAATGACAGGGGAAATCTGCGAGATCCCATTTCAGTATTTCAGCAGATTGTATGACAGATTTAATTTCGTCTTCTGTTATGTTTCGAAGTACTGGAGGTGGAGATAATTTTACTGATTCCCAATTAATCAGTTAAGTATAATCAGTAGCATTGAAATTAATCTCTGGTGTAACAAAATTTCTAATTATTTTTTCTTTTGAAACACATTCCCTAGCTTTTAAAACTCTTCTTAAACCAAGTTCCCGTATATGTGATCTTTTGTCAAAAATCATAGCAACTAATATATTTTCATGGTGGGCAAAGAATGCATTCCTTTCGATTACGGGATCCACCACTTTTTTTAGATCATTTGGTAGATAACGTAATGTAAATGTGAATAGGTCCATCTGTAAATATATTACTTGATTTAATTTGAAACCAGACTGCCATATAAGATTTAGTAATAAAGGTGACTAAAATTTTAAACTCCTCTGAGGGACAAGCTGTACTGACATACAGTCTAAGGACTCTATTGGCAATTGTAAGCCATCTCGAGTGAGAAATAGGTCCAGGGTTACGATGAGACAAATCAGTGGAACAGTTGCCTGTTTTGATAGCACGGGAAATATTCAACAAGCACTTTTGCTCGCTGCTTAATATATCTCGATCAACTTCCGCGATTACAATTTCTTTAGGTTCAAATGCTACAATTGGCAGCACTTCACATCTGATAAGTTGCTGCCCAATCGGTCCACAAAAAGAATTCGGCCCCTTTGATTCTCCATCTAAATGTTTAAATATGTGACGTAATGGCAATTCAATAAAATGGAGTAAACAAATAGCCCATTGCAATGGAAGTCTAATATAGGCTTCTATTTGACGAATGACGCCATTTTTACTGCCAGTATTAATATTAGTACCCTCACATTCAGTAAAGTCAAGGTCTTCTGGCGAAAATTCGTTTTCATTCAAAAACGATAGTATGCTACGAGCGATGTCCCTTGCCTTGCTAGAGCATGGAGACACATGGCCAATATAAATAGAATCTCTTTAAATTTTCGTTTTGAAGTTCATTTCTGCTGCGAATTTTTTCTCTCCGAATTTTAGATCTGTCTATAACTTGGGAAGAATCTTCTTCAGTTATTAATCCAACGTCTTCAAGTACGCTTGGAGCAATAGCAGCAGTTGCCCTGTCGGATATTCCGTAACGATCGCTATGTAATGCTGTTGCTTTTAAATTTGCCACGGAGATGACTTCTTTAATGAGCTAAGTAATTTGTAATCAGGGTCATTTCCTTCAATGAGAGAAGTATTTAATTGCATTCGAATATCTTCTGAACAATCCATTTCTCTAGATATAAATTTAGAAGAAGTAGCTTTCGAATCACGCTCCTGGTGTTGAGTGAATTTTCTTTTAAGCTTCTTTTCCAATTTTTTGGTCTTATTTTTATCTAATGTTCCAATTTTTCCAAATCCGTGCATTCTTTGAAGATAAAGAAAACGTCGCTCAATAATAGGAATCTTTTTTTGATTTCTCACAAGTACGGTTCATTAAAATAGGGCATTGACACTGATATGGTGGTATTACAATTGCAATTCACACTCATTATACATTTACACAATGAAACATCAAACAGCTTAGTTGCTTCTGTCTTAAAGTCCTCAATTTTTTTAAAGCTTCTTTCTCATTATCTTAAGAATATGACTTTCTTAATTCATAGTACTTGGCATGGTACGCGCTAATGAGTTGAATAATTCTGTACTCGGAAACTGTAGGGATCGATGTCTTTTGAAATAGAGCCATAATCTTTTTTGCTACTATAGTACTTACTACAGAAAAGTTTACTTTTTTATTGTTACACTCTGCAGCTAACTTTCTTCTTTCTTCAAAGCAACAACGAATGACATCTTCGTGCGATGGAAGTTTATTAGATGAAAAATATCTTGGATGTCCAAATATAGGACAGTCAAACTCATTTCTCGTAATCTTTCTGGACAACGGCTTATCCATTTTTAAAACAAGATTGAAAATATTCTAAAATAAATTAACAAAAGAGTGGCAAACACAGTACATATCACACTGGCTTTTTATCTTCAATTAATAATCATATCGTTATCACGTCGCATGTCACATTTCACCTAGCAACAAACTAACACGTGACTCGGGTGAATGAACTCTCTGGTGAAGGACACAAGTAATACCCTGAATAATGTAGTTAATATTGCATAGGAAATGTAATTAAATGCTATTTAATTGTGTGTTTTAAAGCAACTCAATAACCATAGCATGACCCCATAAGATTCGTAGATTCTTTCTCTGAGTAGATTGATTTTGTAAGCAAAATCTAATATATATATACATGATCGGAATGCATTACACATTAAAAAATACATATCTTATTATCTACAAATAAAATATTTACAGAGGACATCTCTAAGAAGTATGAAACAATTCATTTCGAGAGAGAGATACACTAATGAGAAATTAATCAATCTTAACAAATAAAGCAATCTCTTCATTTTTAATTTCAATATATTTTCACCATGTCACCATGGTTTTTGAAGATATTTCTTTTAAATTGTTTCATTAATATAGAAAAGAGTTTGATTATCAAACTGTTAATTTGTTTTCTTCCATCTTATTTTAATAATCCCTCTATGTAATATTTATCATAATTGTTAACATATATTTTGTAATTCTTTGATTACATTCTCATTACTTTTTTTTTTTTTTTTGTCATCTGCAACTTACGATTTTTCTTCTTAACATTAATGTATGCAATTGTTGTGAGTAGATGACTCAACATTTTATGCAGCGTTACAATGCTAAAAGAAATACAAGGTGTATTTAGTAAAACAATGTTATGAATTGTATATACTTATTATTATTTGGATATGTCATAACATTATGATATAATTGTAAGGGAAAATTTTAAATTCAAATGCGTATATTTAGAAATTTATATGTGAAAACAGTTTGCGGACATGGAAATTTTATGTTTAAAAAATAAAATAATATTTTTTATTTATAGTTTTCATATATGCTTAGTTATTAAAAATAAAAAATAAAAAACTTTTTTTAATCCAATATTGAGCAGAAATAACGCTTAACATTAATATAAGGTTTATTCAGTAGAATACCATTTAATCAATGCTTCACATAAAAACTGGATTAAATATTAAAAAAATAAAATGCATCTTCAACATCAATTTTCAGGTTACGAACTCTTCTATAAATTTAAGTTTAGCAAATTCTTCAGGGAGATTATGTATGTAAAAATAATAGTTGGTTTAATAACTTATTTCCGCAAATATTTGCAATACTTTTTTTTACTAAAAATTAATTTAAAAATTTTTTTCCTATTAGTTTTTATGAAATATTTTTTTTTCGTAAAAATTTATATGAAAAAAAAACTACATGATAATAACATAATATGATTTTTCATATTATGTTATTGCTCATTATTTATGACTTACATTTTCAACTTTAGTTTAAAAAAATTAATTTTAATAAATAAATCAATAATTCAACTTCTCAATTTATGACATTTCTATATCCTAGAAAAAAAATACTTATATAACATCATTTCCATAGTTCAATAATATCTAAATGCCTTTAGAATTTTATCAGGAAAATATTTTGAATAAGAAAGCAAATATTGAAACACTATTGTTCCTTTTGAATCTTTTGTTTACGAATATTATTTAAGTTATACCCTTTTTAGCATTCTAAGAAAATAACATGCAAATCACGAAAACATGAAAATTTTCCTCTTATTTTCCAAATAAAAATACAGAGTATAAAAATTATTAATCATCACTTTTTTGTTGCTGTATGAATTATAAGATTCACTAATGTTATGGAGCTTAGAAATATCATAACACCTTTCATTTTCCTAATAATTTCAAACTCATGCATTTTTACTGCAGTAGAATTGGATGAATATTATTATAATATTTACACAGCATTTATGGATGCCTTATGCTTATCTGATGGTATGTATTTTACATTTTTTAAACTAAGAATAGTTTTGTTCATCAGTACAATTTTCAGTGCAATGGAGTTATTAGTAATTTGCTTATTACTAACGGTTTTTCAAAATGAAAAATCATAAATTTATTTAACTTTTAAGTTTAAATTAAATAAAATACATCAAAATTTATTTTTAAAACAGTTAACAGAGAGCGCCATTCAGAAAACATGTATGTGATTTTGATATTCATATTTTTTAAATTGTCTATAAAGCTCTAATTGTAGTCAATATTAATTTATTTTTAAGTGAAATGAAAGTTAAATTTTTGATTATAATAACAGAAAATTATCAACTGTGTTATTTGTGTAAGGAATAAAATTTTTATTTCATGACAAACCTACATTTAAACTACAAGCTGCTATCTAATTAAGCGAATAGCTTTCGAATCTTTGATACGGTCTATCAGTCCAGATGAAGCAAAATTTTGTTTGCTATTCTTTATTTGCATCGTATAGCGTAACATAAGTGTGGATTCACTTTTGTAGGAAATATTACTAAAGTCTACGTCGTTAAACTTTTAATTATTCATAAAGGATGAATTATTAAAATAAAAAGTATTAAAGAAAATTAATTTATTAGTTAAAAATATTTTGTCTTTTAATGACAACCCCTTATCAAATTGATGTTTAAAATTTTTTTGTTATGAATTTCTTCTTTTTATTTTGAATTATGAATTTATCTTCTTTTTCTTAGTTTTAAAGACGTCTTAAAATTTTTATAATCATTTATGTAAAGTAAACTATTATGAAGATTTAGGATTGTTTGTCACGTTTGCATGCCAAAATAATCACTCCACATTGAAGAAGTTATGCAAATTCATTAAAAAGTGTTTTCAAAAAATTAAAAAAGAATAAAATACATTTAATTATAAAAATTCATGCTTTTCATTCATTTTATTCTTCTAACCAACCATCTAAATTCTTACAGAAATATATTTCATTTTATCTCACGTTAATAAACTTATACAAATTATTGCAATAATGTCAATTAAAAGTATTAATAAATCCTTCCGAAAATAAAAAAATAATATTTTTGACTCACACATATTAATGACATTAATATGAGAATTATAAAGGCAGAATTTTCAATAGTAAATTTGTTTTAGCAAAAAATATATTAGCCCCTATGCTATTTACACAGTTAGCGATATCTTATACATTTCAGTCAATCTTTCAGATTTTGAATACTTACAGAGTAAAATAAACGAATACAGATTGTAAATTACTCACATCTATAAGAAATACGAATCATCAAGGGAACATAATCTTTTTTAAGAAATTTAACAAGGACTTAATCTATAATCATGGAGTGCTTTTGGTTAAAAATTTGAGTATTTTCAAATCTTCAATATGACGATGAATAATTACTTTTATACCTGATTAAAAAGCTTCAAAAACTATAATTTTTAGGAATGCAGAATGTCACTTCTAAAATTTACATCATTTGATTACGAGTCCGAATGAATTTAGAAATCTTGGAAGTGTGCAATAATGCTCTAATACCACATCAATAGATCTTACCTTATTTTTACGCACAGAATTGCTTTAGACGATTTTTTTAAAGGCGTAATGACAAAAGAAAATTATATTTGTTCTTCTTTAATAACGTAACAACCTTTTGCAGGTCTTAGCTGCCTCTACAGCACGCCTTTTCCAGCCCAGTCTATCCAGAGCGATACTTTACCAGTTCCTAACTTTCAGAATCTTGAGGTCATTTTCAGTGTCAACGAGCCATCATGTTAGTGGTTTTCTTTGGGCACGAGGTCCTTCGGGGTTCTTAAACGTTGATATTCTAGTGGGATTGTTTTCCCGGTTTCTCCAGACATGGCCAATCCATCTTAGTCTGTTGCTTCTGATAACCTGGATAATCTGGGGCTAGTTATACAGCCTATAGAATTCAAAATTATATCTGGTTCGCCAGCAACCCTGTTCTTGTACAGGCCCATTATATTTGTCTTAAGAAATTCTATTTAGTTGTACAGAAACGTCCGCAGCGATTCTTTCAAAGAATTATAGTCTAGATACTTACTTAGGTTGGATTTATGCGATTCGATGTGTAGGAATGGTATCCTTCACATAACGTTAAAATACTACAAAGGGTAAACAGCTTGACTATCCTCTTGAGCAATCTGCATGTTTCGATTGTAAAGTAACTTTTTACATACGAGTAATCACCCTTGAAATCAAGAATTCAAAAGTATTTGTTCCTATGTAGGTTTTTCAAAGCTGTGATCAATTTTTGGGAGAAAATATATGCCTTAGAAGAGGATATTTGTTGTTGTACCTATCGTGAGCAACATAAAATCCTGTAAATTATTTCCTTATGAGAGCAATGAAGCAACTCGTGAATTATATTAATAACACAATTTTTTTAAATATGTTTTAAAATGTTTTATAAGTCTTAGAGTAGAGCAATCATTCTACTCTGATTAGTGAATTTAATAAAGCGGATGTTGCGTGTATTTTTATTTTTCTTAGGACATTCGATTTGGCTTCTTTGATGAGAAAGCTGTGTATAGTGTAGTCTACAAATCTTAAAAATATTTGTGTTTCCTTTTGATTATTTTTGATTCGAACTATTAGGCTCTCTGATTTAAAATATAAGGCTTTTAATTACAGTTAATTTTCTGTTTATTAGTAATATGATCTGAAGAATATTATTATACAATCCGGAGAAACGAGATTTGCTGCATTAGTATGATGAACATTTATTAGATTTTTTTGACATTTCAGTTAATTTTTTAAAAAAAATTTTCAGGATCTCAGTGAAATCAAATGTAAGCTTCATTTTAGAAAATCTAAGAAAATGTTGTAAAATTACAATTTTTAGTTTTTTAGAACATTTTTGCATGGGGCATATTACTTTCAAATTGGCGCTGTCAACTTACATAAATACCATGCGCTTGGTTTTTTAATCTTCGTTCAAGCTTCATTAAATTTACAAATTTCAGTCTTTCTTCAAAGTTTAGTCTTGTTTATTTTCTCGTAATGGATACCACTATTTGCCTGTGCATGCAAATAGTGGCCATCTTCACAGCGTTTGGATGATTTATATTTGTCACCCATTTAAAAAAATATTTGTGATTATAACTATCACGAACTCGTATTGGACAAGCTAACATGTCACGCAAGTGCTCAAGTTAATGGAAACTCTTAAACATAGTTCTTTATTTTGCTAAATTTAGAGTACAGTATAGGATCCATTATCCGGCTTCCCAAAAACCGGCATTTTTCAGATTGTAATTTTTTTTTTGTAAGTTTAAAAATTATTTCCGAGCATAAAGCTTCGTTCTTTTTTTCTATTTGTCAGCCCGTCCTTTGGAGTACTGCTAATTCCCGGAATTCCTTGAACAAAAATACTCTGATTAATGCTTGGCATAATATCTGGCCTCTTTCAATTTTTCTTGAAGGAGAAGAAAACGAGTTTTGTGACTTTCGCGTGTCACAATAAAAAGATCCAAGAATTGTTAGAATATGCCAAAAGCATTTCAAGTGAGGGAATAATTGATGAAAAAACTATACAAGATTCCTTAAATGCTGACATGTTCCTTAAATGACGACTGTACTTCAGTTAACTGACGACGAGATCGTCGATGAATTGCTCAATAGGAAAGACACCGATTCTTCAAGTTCTGAAAATACCGATGTAGAGGAAAAAGAAAATACGGAAAACATTTCCATTGACTGTTGCTTAGAGCTAACTAAGAACTTATTCACGGAATGGAACAAAAATCATTTGTTAAGAAACACGATTTTATGTCTGTATATAAAATATAAGAAACTTTATGGTCAGAAAAACCAAAGCATAAAAAATAGCGATATGTTTGCATCAATAAGCAAAAAATAATCATACTTTGCAAATTTTTGATTATTTTATGTATATATATATATATATATATATATGTGTGTGTGTGTGTGTGTGTGTGTGTGTGTGTGTGTGTGTGTGTGTGTGTGTGTGTGTGTGTGTGTGTGTGTGTGTGTGTGTGTACTTTTCATTAAAAATATTAACGATATAGTTATTATTTTTCCTCCCACAAATTATTTCGTGAATGGAGAAGAGGTAGAGTAATTTTTTGCAAATGGTTATTGAAATTATCGGCAGAGATCCAAAAATCGGAAAATTCCAGTAACCGGAATATGCTAGGTCTCAAGGTTGCCGGATAATGGACCCTATACTGTAATTTAAAACAATCATACATTTTTATTTTTTGTTATAGAAAAAAAATTTAATTACTTTTTATTATTAAACATAGAATGCCTTAGAAAGAATGTCTGATTGTGCTCAGTTTATATTTTTAAAAGTAATTAATTAATTAGTTCTAATAATCACATGTAAAATATACACTACTGGCCATTAAAATTGCTACTGCAGGAAGGAATGCAAATAACAGAACGATATTTATTGGACACATACATTATAGTGGAAAGAACAAATGATTAGATTTACAGGAAATTAGGATGTAAAGATCTTGAGAAATCAGTACCCAGATCAGCCACCTCTGGCTGCAATAACAGCATTTATCCGCCTAGGCATGGAGTCAAACAGAGATTGTATGGCATGTACGGGGATCTCAGTCCATGCAGCTTCAACACTATGCCACAGTTCATCGACAGTAGTGGATGGTGACTGAGGACGTGCCAATCGCTTGGCAACCATTGACCACACATTCTCAATTGGTAACAGATCAGGAGAACGTGCTGGCCAGGGTAACAGTCGAACCTGTTCTGTATCAAGGAAGTTCATAACAGTACGGGCAACATGCGGTCGTGCATTGTCCTGTTGAAACAAAGCATTAAGGAGGCCTCGAAGATAGGGCAGAGCCACGGCCCTTAACACATCGGAAATGAAACGGTTGCTGTTCAAAGTGCTGGTAATGCGAACAAGAGGTGATCGTGACGTGTATCCAATGGCACCCCATACCATCACTCCAGCAAGTGGGCCAGTATGGCGATGTCCAATGCAAGCTGGCAATGCGCGTTCTCCACGATGCCTCCAAACACGGATGCGGCCATCATGGTCCTGTATACAGAACCGAGATTCATCTGTAAAGATGACGTGATGCCATTCCCGCGTCCAGGTTCGTCGCTGATCACACCATTGAAGACGCTCCTGTCTGTGACGCAGCGTCAATGGTAGCCGAAGCCATGGTCGCCGTGCAGACAATCCATGCTGCTGCAAACGTCATCGAACTGTTCGAACAGAAACTTGTTGCCTTGCATATGACTCCATTTCTCGACTCAGGGTTCGTGACGTGGCTGTACGATCCCTTGTGACCATGCGGAAAAGATATCTGTCTTCTCTGCTGTTAATGATGGGGGTCGCTGAGATCCTGCATGACGTTCCGTATGATTGTTCTGAACCCATCGATTCCATATTCTGCTAACAGTCATGGGGTCTCGACCGACGCGAGCAGAAATATTGCGGTACGATAAACCGCAATCCCGGCAGGCTATAATCCTTCCTCGATCAAAGTCAGACACGTGCTGATAGGCATTTCTTCTTCTTACACGAGGCATTACAACAACTTTCTTTGCCGAAAACAACGTTGAAACGGAAATTGAGTATGAGAAAACTGCTGTCAAATCTCTGGTTTTATACACATTGTAGATGTCGCTACTGTCACCTGCTTTGTATGAATGCGCTGAAAATCTAATCATTTGCATATCATAGCAAGTTCTACCTGTCATGCAAATTTCACATGTGTGGTGTGCCGCCTTCCTGGTGTAGCAATTTTAATGGCCAGTAGTGTACTTATTAATGAAATCGTAATAAGAGAAATAAAATTAAGTATAAAATTTGAATCATGATTCGTATGTTATTTTAAAAAGGATAGTTTTCGCTTAATACAAGGATAAATACCAAAATATACTTTTGGCAATTTATTTAATTTTTGTAATTTTTTATATATTGAAAGATTGCTAGGTTTGATTTATCGATTATTCTGTTTTATTAAATCAAATGTTATCTTGAAAATGAAGGCAATGTAAAATATAAATGCATAAAATGTAAGAAATATATTTCTTTATGACTAACGTCTTAATGCTTACAATAAAAATCATTCAGAGACGTTATGTTTCTTGTAAGTACTTTAATAAGTGATAATAGTAAAACTTCTTTTTGGCGATTATTGATTGAGACTTTGGTTTAACTTAAAAAAATCATTCTTTTAGGAAAAACCTGATAAAACAGAAAAGACAAATCATTGAACCTGAATTTTTGAAAACACCTAGAAGAATACAATACATTAAAATTCTTTCCATTTTCATTTCATTAATTTAGAATGCAATTATTTTTTTCAATTTCATCTTGTTCTTTTTAATATCTTTGTTAATTGGAAATACCAAGTCGGTAAAAAAATGTAAATAGAATGCATAAAAAGAAAATGCTATAATTTAAAAATGAAACCCTTCTCCAGTCTTAAATTTTGAATAGTTTAAAAAATATACTACAGAAGGTAAGATTATTTTTTATTATGCTTATATACATGAATTCTACTTTATTATTAAGACTTAACTTTATTCTTTAATTACACAAAATCATGCAAGGAGATAATCTTTCACGTGTTGCCATGACATGATACTTCTGCCATATATTATAAATTTAATTCGGAAATTTTTTTCTAAAATATTTCTCCAATAAGAGAAACCCTATAGCTACAAATAATTCTCAGAATTCTCAAAACACTTGAATATGCTTTTAAAGTTCTGCTAACTGTAAAGGCATATGCCTTTACACAGTTACCTTTATTTTTGAGCCCTGGTAATTTAACAGTGAATTTAACTGAATTTTAATTTTAACCTAGTGAAATCATAAATATTTTTTCGATCATCGATCATTGACGTGATGTGTAAAGGAAGTTGTCTGACATTAGTTTCACTTTGCTTAAATGTTTTCCTTAATAATATGTCTTTTATTTGCTTTCATTAATTTGGACATGCAAATTTCGATATTTCTATGAAAGTGTGGGATAACAAATTTTTGTGACATTTTTCAAATATCATTTTTTTACAAAGGACAAGAATAAATATTGTTGTGAATCTTGTACGTTTCTGCTAAATCGATCTTTTTCTTTAAAGCAAAACCGAGAGTATGTTCAATTATTCGGTAAAAATAAAGAATGTGTGTGAATATAATATTCCGTACATACTAATGGAGGGAGTGCTAAGCACAATAAAATGGTTAATGTGCTATTCCTTGTCATTAATTCGGCGAAAATGAGTTTACACTGTTTTGCTCTTAACTCATAATATAGTTTTTTTATAACCCGATACATGAGAGAGGATTAATTCAAGGATTGATAATTTTATGTTTCGATTATTTCAGAGAATTGTTATGAAAGAATTGACAAATACTGGAATGGCATACCATTAGAGGTAAATCTCTGTCAAGTTATTTAATAGTATAGATAATAGCAATTTAGTAATTATATATATATATATATATATATATATATATATATATATATATATATATATATATATATATATATATATATATATATATATATATATATATATATATATATTGGAAACATGTAGAAATTAAATTTATTTGGTATAGAAAAAAATTAAAGTTTGTTTTGATTGCAACTTTTAACATATTGAAATTCAATTTAAGAGAATAGATTTTTAATAACAGTGGCTACTGTTTTTTATTCACAGTGCAGAATGATAATGCAGGATAATATTGAAAAACTTTATCCAAATACAAATTGGTTAGAAGGACTTACACCAAGTGTCTGGATAGTATGTAATGATACAAAAGACATGCAGGTAAGTTTCTTCCTCTACATTGAAATTATAAGAAATTTAGACGCAGATTAGTTGAGCTATATTTAAAGGCATTTGAGGTTATTTAAACTAGTTTAATGCACCTTTAAAACCATTGAAAAGAATTAAAATATTTTTGTGTAATTTAAGGTAATTGAGAAATTATTTTGGGGGAGTTTAGACTATCTAATATCAAAAAAAAAAAAACTATATACTGTAAAAGAATTAAATGAGATATTTTAATGAAAAATGTTTCAAATCAATATTTTTCTTTTCAAATTCTACTTAAATTTAATAAAATATATTGTATATAATGTTCAATTCGAATTCTTATTTATTTCGAAAAATAATTAATTGAAATTATTATCTACTGTGCACTTTTCTTCTAGAAATCCTTCAAAATTTTTGTACTACCAATATGTGTTGCTAATTAACTCATTTCATGACCATATGCTAGAAGCCATGGAATACTTCAAAACAATATTTTTTTAACAAAAATTTCTAAATTCAGTATTAAAATTATTAATTATTTATTGGCTAGTACTAAATTTTGAAAAATGCTATTGTCTATTTTCAATGTCTAAAAAAAATTTACCGCTACATTTATCTTTATCATCAATCAAGATCAAGATCGATATGTTTTCTTTTCTATTGTCAATGTCTAAAAAATTTACCGCTACATTTATCTTTATGATCAATCAAGATCAAGATCGATATGTTTTCGAAAGAATATCTGTCATGAAAATTAAGTAACAATATTTTTTCATCTGAATTTTCACTGTGGCTCTCAAATCAGTGTCGTATAATTACATCTGATGGTGTGATTTTAGATAATTCCAATTTTCATTGGGTAGACAATATGATTGCAAGGCTGGAAAAGATTCCTAAATAGTTGAAGATAATCATTTCCTATTTAGAGAGTGTTTGTTTAATCTTCGAACTCAGTTCATGGGCATAAGATTAAATTAGAAGTCTTATTTATCATTTATGAACTGCTTTGCTCCATGGTTTACTGTAAATCATGCAACTAGGTTCTTATCATCAGAATTTACGAGAATCAAGATGCAAACTGAAATCATGGCATATTTGACACAATAATTTTTCTCTTTTTCTTGTATAATGATGTTCTTGCTGTTTGCAGAAAATCTGCTTCCGAAAATATATTGTAACTAAAGTATTACTGAAAGTATTTCCGCTGCTATATCCTATCAGCATTAAATAGAACTATAAAAGACGCTCGGACACTTTTCTGTCATATCTCGCATTGTTACCTGATCCAAAAACACAAATTACTTCAATACATAACTGGCCTCGATGCTTTATCAGAAGTTGTCTTTAGTTTCAAATGATGTACAGAAATTTACTCTAACCAAACTCAGTAAATTTCTAATATGACAGGGCTAGAAATTTACTCTGACCAGATATAGTGAATGGAGGAATATAGAAATTTCTAATAATTCCTGGAAAGGAATACTTGCAAATCCAATTATTAGTCTCCATTCGAACTATATGAAAAAATCATTGAGATATAAAAAATTAAATCATTTTCAGCAATTTATTGAATGCAAGTGAAAGGCTGGGAAAACATCTGCTTTTTTGAATGCACTTTTTACTTAATGAATGGTGACTTACATATAAAAATATTGTTTGGATTTTTATGACTTCAATACAGCTAATTGTTTACAGTAAAATCTTTGATGATTGATGAGTTATATAATAAAATATACTCACAATCATTATAACAATTCAATTATTGCAAACGTAAACCAGTTCCATAGTAATCAAATGCTAAGGTAAGTATTTAATTTTGTTCAAAATGTTATACTGATCGCAATACGATAGTTGTCGCAATACGATACTACGTCTTTTATATTAAAATATATTATTTTTAGTATGTATGTGTGTATGTGTTTCTACCAGTTTGTTATTTTTATTTCTTTATTTATTAATTTATTTATTTATTTATTCATTTTTTTAATAGAGGATAGTATATTATCGACTAGAAAATAACTCATCAAAGTACTTGGGAGGAAAAAACCTATACGCTCCCACATATTCCAGAAAATTGATATGTATTCCGAATTCCTGGTTTTTGTAGGTACTGCGTTAATTAGTTGTGTACCTATTAACATTTTGGGTAAACTTAAAATCTGATTTATTTTGCGAATATAAGAAAAATAATATATAGAGGGAAAATCTAATTAAAATGTAACCCTTTCCTTTCAGAGATTATTTTGCTGAGTATTGAGATTGCATAACTCTTAAATAAATTTAAATAAGAAAATTATACCCACGCAAAGATAATTCATTTTTAATATTTTTCTTTCAGTTAACTTTCGTGGATGAAGCAAGTAAAGGAGTTTCCGAATTTTCGGTAGGATATATCATAAAATTATTATTTATTACTATTTCTTTCTTTTATTTAAAACAAATAAAAATTTGAGTTTAACCTAAATGCTATGCACAATTTTGATATTTCGTACATTTCCTAAGAACGGCAATACGTATTAAATATAATTCATAAGCAAAAAATGAGATTTTGCAATCAACTGGTCAATAGAAATACAGTATTTGATTTTAAATATCACTTGAATAGCAACACGAGAACGTTTGAACCGATAATCAAAAATTATTCAGTGTCAAAGCTTGAAAAACGCTAGTATTAAAAAAAATTTAAAAATTCCTCTTTTAAACTTTGCTATTTTATTTATTCATACAACTATACGTAAACATGTTGCTGTTGCATACCTCCAGTGTTAACAAAGCTAAATCATTTCTAAGAAATTTGTCACTCTAAGAAAATCTGACACTAAAATTGGTCGTATGAAAAGAACAATTTAGAAACATCCAGACAATATAGAATATGGTCAGGAATGGTCTAATGGTCAACACTCTTCAAACACAGTCTGTAAAAAACCTTTTTTCCCAAAGAATAAGACATAGACCTCAAATGCCCACTGAAAAGCCTGCTGATGGCCGTCTGGTCTAGTCTACAACATTTGGGAGATAACGCTCCCCTCGGACATTTACCCAGGACATACCTGAGACACTGACCATTGATGAAAAGGCGAGATTGGCCAGGAAGCATTAAAAGCTTTCTTAGCTCTTGAAAACAGCTCCAGTCAGTGTCTCAAGTATGTCCAATGGCCCACCAGCACCCCTTTCAGTCAAAATATCTGCTGTCTCATTACCATGTATATCAACGTCGGAAAGTATTCATTGAAAGTATTTTCAGGAAAGGATGAAAGATGCCCCAATCTGTTAATAATTGCCTTTCCTACACTATCACGCACTTTATGCCAATTAGAAATTTGTTGAATAGAGCTTCGGTTGTCAGACACGTAAATATTTAAATTCATGACATATTTCACTGAGATTCTTTTCAATAATACTTATGAATTAAAAAACAGTACATTTTTTAGTTTACAGAAATTCTTTTTAATTAAATTACTTGTATACATGATACATTTCTTTTATGATTGCATTCGTGAATTTCTGAAGTTAAGAGTCATCTTAACAAAATATTCTGTTTTTAATACATTGTATCCTGTTAAATATCCCATTCAACGACTCAATACTTTCAAGTTATATACATCTATGATAAATACATATATATGTATATGTATGTATAAAGCTTAAGTTATATAAGTCAATCTTTGCATTTTAAAACATAAAGGCGTTAATTTTTGAAAACAATTTTACAAACCAACTACTACCGCTGCTAGTTATTAATATATATAGTTACATGATATTTTAGTCTAAAAAATTAATTCAGTGTTTTTCTCATTTTATACATTACTTTTAATGCATTACCGTCCAAATTGTTTCGATATTTCAATTACACTAATGTTAATGGTATTATTTATTGTAATTTCTTTTAGAAAATAGTGATAGATATTTGATTTAATATCCTTTAATTTACTGATAATTTAAATAGATTTTCAAACCACACACTGATATTCTTAATTTATATGGCCTTCTTCTTAATAAAAAGTAAATAAATATCAATCTCCAATGTTCAAAAGTTTAAAATAATAATTTCCTCTACGTAATGATTAAATTTTTTTTTCGAAATATTTAAAATATTCTGGATCTTTTATTATGTATGTGGATAATTTTAATAAAATTAACAAACAAAAGTCGATAAAATTATACAATATTCTAAGTTATTTTAAATTAAGATTTAACTTTGAGTTAATTATTCAAACTTATTATTTTAAAACTGGTATTTTTAAAATCGCTTAATGCTTCATTACACAGAATCTAATTCGTGTCTTTTCAATATGGTTTTGAATATTAATAAATGTGTTGATCTCTAAAAGTCATTTCTCCATAAACATCATATTTATGAAGAATGTAATTATTTTAACATAATATAAATTTTTGAAGAAAAGACATTAATTAACCATTTTGCTGAATTGCTGAAATTTTGTTCTAACTGATTTTAATTTACTAAAAATAAATTTTGCGGAAACATTCAGAGAAATTTTGCTGTAGTTTAGCATTTGGAATGCCTATAGATGGAAATAACACTTTTACTTAAAGCTTTATACCTAAATTCCATATCTTCACACTCTTTTACTCAGCCAAATGCGGCTGCACTATTTTTGAAAGGGATGAAATATTTCTATATTATATAATCTGAATTTATCAAGATATTAAAAAATAAACTAATGTCTCTAATCATTATGTTTACAACTTGAGCAGAAATTATTTCATTTCACTACCGGATTAGACCAAAATTATAAACTTTCTTAATTAGCAATGTCATCAGTAAGATTTGAGATCCTTGATAATATCTTACTTTAAAATTTATTTTGAAATGCTTCAAAATATTTTCGTGAATAATGGAGAGTTTTACGTTATTAGCCAAGAATAATACACCCTTGCAATTAATAAGTGCTGACTCCTTCTGTTAAAATGCATGTTGCACTCGTACCAATTGCTGAGAATACTGGTCCGCAGTGACAGTTTGGCGTGTTGGTTATAGCTCATAGTGAACCATTTGACTACTAGCCCATCCGACACTAAGCATAAAATTGCATGGAAGCATAAGTGTTTTTGCGCTGTGCTGGACAGTATCCCAGGGAGGTGGACAACCAATGTTTGGAAAGCTTGGGAGTGTCATACAGGATCCACTTTTCGTCACTGGTCAGCACTCGATTGAATTGGGATGCACTACGGTGGTGAGAAAACAACTATAAACAGGATGCCAATCGTTATTACTTATAGACTTCCAACAGAGTGAAAGGAACACAGTTGCTCAGCCTGTGCGTCTTACCTAAGCGGTGCAAATGAAATCTAACCGTTTCACTGGAAACGTTGAATTGTGTGGCAAGTGCACCACACATTTGATTATTGTCATCCTCATGGGCCGCCAGCAAGACTTATGATCGTCTACTGCGAGATTCATCACAGAGGGACAAATTTCCAGACCTGAATCTTTAAAACCAATGCTTGCCGTACGTTCGTTTATTCACAGCACTATCCCCAAACGCTTGACATGTTCGGTGACTCGATGCAGCAGCTGATAAGCCCACTTTGAAGTCGTAAAGCAAAGAACACTGAACGAGCTCCTTCGACACGTCTATTTCTGTTCGCTATTGTATGAGTTATGATTGATGAATGTGGCCGGTGGACCTGCTTTTGTAACTGATATTCCTACTATCGACTAAGCACTATCGAAACCATATCATACATTTATTTGCATACTTATTCTCATTTCATTCAAAGGCAATGCGAAAACGGTGAGAACTTTCTTGTTTACCTTGTAGTAATCAGTTGAGTTTTTGTTGATCTAGGTCGTGGTCGACAAATGAACTAGCCAACAGAGACAATTAGGATAAATTCAACTGTCAAACTCTCTTCTGACTTCATATTTAAAGTATATGGATAGCTACATTGTTACAGGCAGGTATTTTGTCTTAAGCAATATTGAAGAAAACTTGATGTGACATTTAATAGCTATTCACTTTATTGATAAAATAAATTCTTCAATATGCAAAAATTTAAATCATAATATGAAATAAATGCTCATGGGAATAACTTCCTGGCATCTCCTTGGAATGTTTCCGTAAATCAAATTTGTGAATTGTTATTAATAACTTCAAGCATGATTCCAAGTTCTTTTAATAAGACTTCACAATTTGCTCTTCATAAGGTTCGTGTTTGAAACTGATTATACTCTCATGAATATAAAAATACTTATTTAATTAGTAAAATTCTAATTAGACTACTTCCGCTTATTAGTAAACCCCAACTGAAGGCTCTGTACAAAGACGTATGCTGATGCAACAATAATTTTACATGATTCATCGCTTGATTTGATATAAATTGTAAGAAAACCATTGAAAAAGTTCCTTTTTTTCGCTTTTGAATATGATATAAAATTAAAGGCATGCGAGTCCTAAAAAGTTTTCAAAAATTCTTCTATTTCATCATGCCACGTGGATACCTGATGAGATTATTTTAGTGACAGCATCAGTATGTTCCGAGATTACAGCATCCTCCCAAACACCATTACTGAGTTCCCTATGACCATGAAAAAATTCTGTAAATAAAATGTAATTCACACATTCTATAAATGATGCATTGCTACCGAGCGTCTCTTTCATTCTGTCGTTTAAGATTTCTGCGTCGAATCTTTGTCGAAAGTCATAAGGAATCATGATTGCACATTTCAATAATTTGTAATTCTAATATTTCGAAAAATTACAAAAACGAACATTTTATCTCTCTTTTGATGTTTTTTTTAAAAGTAGATCAAGAAACTGTTTGTATTTCAATAAAAATAAATTTGTGCTGAAGACAACTGTGTTTTCTCCGCCAAATTATGACAACTTTGCTATTTTATTCAATGAATTCTTCATTAATGAAACAAGATCAATCAAAATTAAAGTTTCTAACATATTTACGAAAAAATAAAACAATTGTGATCAGTTATAATATGAGTTTGATAATGTCAGCAACCTGGGAGAAACAAATAGCTGTTTTATTCAATTCATATCAATGGCGGAGTCAACAGAGCACCAAAAAAACGTTAATTTGATAGATTGAGACAATTTAGGAAAGCTACTAGTAGCTCCCATTCCGAACATTTAATCATCAATGATTTAACAAGCGTAAATACTGTAATTTTTAAACATGTCTCTTTTTTCTTCAAGTAAAACAGTGTAAAGTTTACAAAATCTTGATTCAAACTATTACAAGGTAAAATGTTAATTAAAGAGATTGACTAAATCAGAAAGGTAAGATATAAGATCTTGATGTTATAATAATGCCTGAAACTTCATATTAAATCTTTGTTTTCTTTTTAGTCTAGTTTGAGTATTTTCCAAGTGAAGACATTTTTCCTTCTCAAAACAAATCTGGTATGTTAAACATTTGAATAAAATAATTTAATAATAAAATATAAAATTAACTTAAAAATTTCAATTAGATTAACAAATTGTTATTCTTCTCTCCAATACGTGTGTCTTACAAATAACTGACCTTTACTATTTTCACTTTGCAGGTTGGTTTGTTTTCTTCAGTTTCTAATTGCTCAGGCGTCAAAATACCCGAAGTTAAATATGCGTCATAAAGGTATATATTTGTCATATATATATAAACAGTCATAATATAAATAAGGGAAAACCTACACAAAAATAAGTGTTTTGCACTCTTAATATGGTGTGGGAGCAGTTTTGGGCAATTGAAACCATTTGTATGCTTCTTGGAATGGCATGCATAAGTTTCTTATAATGGTAAATGGAATGTTGTACCATTCCTCAAGTAGATATTGCTTTAACTCTCGAAAAGAACCTGGAAGAGGATAAAGGTATCCTATTCTTTCTTTCAAAACAAACACCAAAGTCTCTATGATATTTAAGTGCGGTGATTGAGCAGACCATGGATTGTATAACAATGAATCCTCATTTTCCCGAAACTATTAATGAAAAGTTCGACTATAGAAGATCAGGAAATTATCAACTTGACAGTTGCAGTCTCCAGAAGGGAAACTTGCCTTCCTCGCAAGATACAGTTGGACGGCTGAAAAAGAATACTGTCGGTGTTAGTGACTGTCAAGCGTTTACAGTACTAGTGACAAGGGAATCAAATCCAGACCACGAGGTGAGTATCTAAATCAAAACAAAACCATTACCATGCTTCACTCTAGGAAGGAGACAGTCTAGGTTTTAGGTTCCGCGTAAGTTCAAAACACACCCGTCCCATAGCTGAAAACAGGAAAAAATTACTTTGACAGATAAGCAGTATAAATTTTATGCTCATTACAAAACTGTAGTCACACTTTTCGATTTAAATACGTCTCTAGGGATTATGAATTGCAGCTCTAACCCATACATTTTGCTTATGTGATTCCCTTGTAAGTGTATGAATTGATATTGGGTTCTGTATATATTCATCAGCTCAATATGTACTCTTGCCTGAGGGATCTTTTCACGGCTTATGTGTGTGTGTGCACATTTCCTTAAATGTACATGACGACCTACTGTAAACACATATTTTATTTTGATAAAATCAGTCTCTTTCTTTTTCAATCAGTCTCTTTTTTGCAAAAAAATTTTCTGAAATGAAAAAATATTAAGAAGTTTAAGACTTTCCTAAGACCTCTGATCTCAATAGCTATTGGTTCTTTGGAATATTTCATCCTCTATTCCTCATTTTCATCAGGAACAAGAAGGTACAAATTGTTTTAAAGAAAATGGTGTATCGTTTAAAATACATGATATGCTGATAGTGAAATATATGCATGTTACTCAAATCTCACTAAAATATTATCGATATGAATATAAATTAAATGCGTAATAAAATATAAATTATATTCAACAATTTTTGTATTACATCAAATGAAATGTATTTGTTCTAAAACTCTTAAGTCTTTCATAATTTGCAAATGGATTTGAAAATTTTCTGATTTATGAATGTGCCGTATAGAATTTACGCAATTACATATTAAATAATTTTCTTTCACAGGAATGGTTCAGCAGTTGGTTTATTAAAGAAAATTGAGACTTATAAAAGGAAAATTCACTCTCATCACATGGAATAGCATTAGTGCTTAAATAACTAGATTAAGAAGTGCTCTTCATAAAAACAACTTCAAAAGTTAATGACTGAAAATAAAGGATATATTTTTCAATATTTAATAGCTGACTGAAAAAAATTAAGAAAATTGTGAAAATAATGGCATCATCTTCGAAGAATATTTGTCTATTCTAAAAATGTTAATATCACTATGATATATATTTAAAATCTGTAGTAGAAAGTCAGACATAATAAAAATCAAAATGAAACTGTACTTTATGTCATTAATAGTATTATCCCATCATATCTTTCTATGTTTCAACTACATTAGAAAATTCTATAAATACGCAATTATTTACATTTTCTCACTAATAATGGTATATGTAACTTACATTAATAATAAGGCATTTGAGATATTAAACCTAGAAAATTGTTTTATATTGGAAAGCACAGATGATTTTTAATGAATTCTGTATTATTAAAGAATATACACATCTCTCTGTATTATTTCATCACTCTTAGAAATTTCTTCTTTTAGATACTTTGTCAATGTCCTGTAATTTTAGAATTAATTCATAATATTGTTTTTTATCAAACTAAACACTGTAATCAAAATTTTTACGTTCTAATTTATGATAAAATAAAATTTACCGATAATTTTCCAATCAATATATTATATATGATATGAAATATATAGCATCAGTCAGAAATATAGCCTTTATAGAATTAAGATGAAAACTTTTAACTGGGAAATACTATAATTTTAAAATAAATAATATGAAAAACTAATAGTAAGAAAATATTTAAAGTAGACAGAATGGTGATCACATAACTGAGAGGTTTAAATTGAAAGCCTTATTTTCTCATAAAAAAATTATTAAAAATGTTTTTGGGTTCACACACATATTATTTTATAACAAATAAACTGAAAATATTTTGAAAAAATGAAAAGAAATATACTTACAATATTCAAGCGAAAATAATATGACAAATGTAAGTATGTATATAATGGTATTAAATGATTTAATTTCAACAGGAAGTTGTATTTACTTTCGGTAAATATTTTGACAGCATTATAGTGAATAGTATAAAATTTATGTTTTCTTTCTTTTTTTTTTTTTTTTAAATCGGGATTATATTTTTAGGATTTTACCTAGAAATTTCAGCAAATAAAACAAGTTTAAGAAAATGATGGTATAAAATAATTTAGTTCCGAAAGAAAATTGCAACTAGTTTTGGTAAATATGTTTACACTGTTGGAAAGATGATGAAAAGGTTACATTCTTATCTAAATTATATTTTTCAAAGATTATAGCAAGCGATTTCAGCCAACAAATAAAAAGAAGAAACGGTGTGTTTTAACATTAAATAAGAAAAAAAAGGATTTCTAAATTCATCCTTGCTAATGTCACAATAATTAATGTCTGGAGTTAAAAGGAAGAAAAATAGCATGCTTTTTTCCAGAAACAATTCAATTCCATTGAGTCGACACCGATTTGGCTTTACCCAATCGCCCTTTCTCTTATCTCCACTATACGCCTCTTCCGAGGTCATTTGAGGTTGTCAACTTTCTCATTCTATATATATATACTTTTTTCTTTTTCAAAACATAACTTGCGAAATAAAATGGAGCAAATTTTTTCTCCAATTCCTCCATTGACTTTATGTTTTAAAGAATCGCCTGAGAAAATGGTAGCCAAATCTTATTATTCCCTTTCTTTTTTGGAAATTTTATATTTATTTTCTTTGTTTGCGCACATTTTGAAAGGGCATAATTTATGCTTGCAATTTTTTCCAGCGCGGCAATGTGATTTATACTGCTACAGTTTCATTATCCTTTCATGGTTTCACTTAAATAAAACATCATTGCGTTTTTATCATGGTTAATTGATGATTTATCGTTTATTTTTACATCACTGGTAACTTTTATTTTATCTGTCGCACAGTATTAATATGTAACCGCAAAGAAACTCAAAATTTGTTCCATTTTGTTAATGTTAATGAAGGAGAAATTTTCTTAGACGTACGCAAATTTTATGCCAATCATTTCCGATTCTGACTTCTGATCGGTGTTGGTGTTTAAGACATTCGAAGCCTATAGATATAAAATTTTTTATTCTTTTAGTTAGTTAAAGTATAATTCTTCTTACTTGTGTCAATCGCTTCTCTTTATTAAATGTTTATTAGTGATTCATAAACTCGTATTTGTTTCGCTCATTTCAATTCCATCGCACAGATTCTTACCAGTTTTATTTAACTGCACAAAATGTAATTAAAGTTAAAATATAAAATGTGATAATAGTTAAGTGTAATATCGCATAATCGAAGAAACGTGAGTCCTTTTAACTTTTACTCATCGTAAACAACCAGTAGCTTAAACATAAAGAAATGAAATTCATCACTTATAATTCTTTATCATAAATACATTTATTAAATTTTCGTTTTCTTCTATATAAACTATATCAATTCTTGTGTTAAACTGAGAATAAATGCTAATTATACACTAATTGATATAATTAATATCTCTTAAAAGAAATTAATGGAAATTATTTTATTAAGGGTTTTATACTTTTCAGTGTAAAGTATAATTTATCATCAGTTATTAGCAAAAATAATCAAATAAAATTAGAATTAAATATTTGCTGCACATGATTAATTTCTCTAAATAATACAAATTATAGTTTAATTAATCCATAAAATTGTGCTTGTCCCAATATGTATTTTTTTTTTAATTTTTAAGTGATTAACTAGGCTTTCAGAAGAATCTCTAATTAACATTTTAAAAATATTTATCTGCTTTTAAATTGATATTTAACAAAAGATTCGATTGATCAAAACCTAATATTGAAACATTGTTTGTGTTACAACAAATTGTTAGTGTTATTTTTCTATTTATCTCTAGTTTTTTATTAATTTACTTATTTTTATTCACTTCTAATTCATCAATTTAAAAAAAATTGATACGTTTTTTTCTTCTATTTACTTTTAAGCGCTTAAATATTTGCAATTTGACAATATTAAAATTACTGAACTCTTTAAAAAACACATAATTTCAACACAAGTATAAAAGTACACTTGTGACTGAAAGAGAGTGTCTTTAAGATTCCGCAATTTAGGCAAGAATTATAGGTCTGCATAAGTATTTTAGATGAGGAAAGAAACGTAAAATGAACAGGAAGTCCTAAATTTCTGTCTGAAGCCATGCAGATAGAATACAAATTCTAGGTTGAGGAGGATGGGAAAAAGCGTATCTAGGCACCGGAATCGCCCTTTAATCCAGCACACACATACATACATTCATGGTAACCCAACAAGGGCCTCTTCTTTCGCCATCTCTCGTCTACCAAGTCGGCCTCTTACAAGTAATTTTGAGTTTTTTACTTCCTCCCATTCCAACGAACAAATTCTGCTTGCGAAATCATTAAGTGAAAAATAAGTAAGACAAAATTACAGTTTCGGTGTCACGAAAAATAAATCAGGGATCTTTTTCTTTGATGTGATAAAGGAAAGATAACTATTTCTGCTCATCTTTATCGCATTTAAATTGGATATAAGAATACATGTCAATCTACAATTGACGCAGCATTTATTTTATAACGCATTATTTGTTTCTAAGTATGATAATTCTTGTTTCGAAATAATATTTTTTGTTAAAACTAAATATTCAATACAGCCTTCAAATTTTATATAATCCAATTTCTCATGAATGTTTAAAACTTGCTAGGCGTCTTATAAAAATAAATGAATAACAGTATATACACCCATAATTCTTATACGAAATTTTTTAATAATTATGAAGGAAAAAAGATGAAGTGTATAAAAAATTAAAAAAAGTTTTCTTGGTAATTGATGGAAATTTTACAAATAAATTTCAAGATTTATATACCTCGCATTACTTTGAAAATAATATTTTCCGTGTAATGTGAGTCTAATCCGAATTTTTTCTACGAAAATATCGTCAATATTCTATTTCATGCTTCCCATTGCAAAATCTACCATTTTTAATTTCTACGCTTCCTAAAGTAAAATTATTTTTTTCGCGTTCTTACAGAAATGAATCTTTACATTTTAATATTTTTGTTAATCCTATCATAAATTAGACAAATCTTCAAAAGGATATATATTTAATCATATTATCTTCTATATAAGATTGTTGAAATGCCTTTTTTCCCAGAAGTATTCAAGGTTATTTGTCATTAAAATTGATCATTTTCTAAGAATATATATTGCTGTAATAGAATTATTTGAAAGTCGTTTGACTGAAGATTGATGAATATTTATATTTTGATATCTTTTTATATACTTTTCCTGAAAAGTTAATAATTTATGGATTTATGGACATAAACTTACGAAAAGTTTGGTTTGAATCATACGATGCATATCAAGTTCTGAGGTTATTTTAAAATCCCAATAAGAGTGAAAGATACTGTTGAATTACGAATTAATATTCTCCTAATTGCCATATCATACCATATTAATACATATTTAAATAGAGAATATAATTCTCCTTAACAATGTGTTTTTAGTTGGGCAAAAGCCGCAGACTTTAATATTGTGTCATGAGAGCAAAGCATTTATCTATCAGATATCAGCAATCGAACGATAGACATAGCATTTTTATAAGAAATCAAAATACATGCATCGGAAAAATCAAATGCAAGTTGTTGTAATGAGTGATAAATTCTAATAAAATTACTAAACATATGTACTACCAAATATTACCATCATATATACAACAAAAAATTTATTTATTGTTATCATCATTGGTAAATAAAGAGTCTTTTTATTTAGAGAATATTAGAAGCAAAAAATTAGTTGTTTAAAATAATATGTCCAACAGCTAAATTTTATAATAAGCAGGATTATTACAAAATAATTTTATTTTTATTGATAAATATGATGATACCTGTAAATTTAGATGCCGCTAAACACTGAATTATGCACTCCGCTAATTTTTCCTATTGTTTAAAAAAGCCATTACCGATACTAATACAGATTTTAACTGAAACAGTTGCTTTACCGATAAAAAACCAAATTTTTTTATATGGATATTAAAAAGAATTGGCTACATTATCTAATTTTGTATAAAAACAGAAACTATCCGTCATAGCCGTATTTTACTTTTTTACAATTTTGATTTTTTGATTCCTTCTTATAATTTATGGTGCAATAGACAATTTTGTAGTTAATTTTTTGAAGCTAATAATGGTCTAAGGATATTGCTAAGAACAATTGGAGAAGATTGCTAGGTTTATGTTTTACGTGCATATTTACAGGTATAAATTTTTGGGGTTTTCTAAGTTTCGTCGCTTATGACGCATGAAAATAGTTCACTATTTATAAGCGTTATACTTTCGGTAAGCCATTAGGCTCTTCACAATGAAAAACAAACGCAAAAATTAAGTTCTACTTTTAAATAATTTGCTATTATGGATTCATTTTGGAGGAAATTAAAGATAATTCATTTACTCTAATTTTTTGGTAAACAGTAATGATTCAAGTATATTCATGCCTTGAATTCCAAAGAAGCATTTAATTTTCCATTAATATAAAGAAACGTAAAGGAGAAAATCCTCAGGTAATCAAGAGCAAAAGGATTTTAGTAAAAATAATTTGCTTAAAGATTTTGAAATGTTTTCTTTTTGACTTATTTCTTACATCATGGCTTTCAATTCTGTAAGATAAAAAATTTTTCTTCTGTATTACAACTTCAAAAAGTCCTCTCATAATATTAAAAAACATTCAAACAACATCAATTCAAAAGTTTTCGAGCTTTAAAACAAGCAGAACTTACTTTGATAAATTATAGGAAATTACGTTAATTACTTAATTTCTAGTTTTTTTAAAGATAAATTGTCAATTTTAGCTTCTTTTTTAAGGGTTACACAATTGGAGACTAATTGTCTTTATGAGAGTCTATTTTAAAAAATACATTTTACTTATATTAATTAAATCTGTCCTCTAAATGAATTATTTTCATCTTCAACCCCCACTTGTTAATTAAAGAATAAACTTTCAATTTTTAATGTAGTTGTCTATTATTTCAATGAGAACATGTCATTAAGTCATCAACTAGGGAGATAAAATGCTAAATATGACAAAGCTGTTTACTTTGGGACCGTTATTTTTACCATATTCAACTCAATGTTATTAGTAACTTATGCTATTATTGATTGATCAATGATATTAATTGGCTATTATTCAAAGGTATTTAAAAAAACACATAGATTAAAATGTAATTTTTCTGATATAATTTATAAGAAATATTTAAAGAAACAAGTGAAAGAACAAAACAGATTTGAGAAGTGCAAACTTTATTATTTTTAAATATCTCTTCAATTGTTACTGGTTTCAAGGCATATTAACTAAAAATTTATATATTTGCTTAATATGGTATAATAATCTTACTGTTGAGAAATAACAGCTTCCAACGCAAATCGTAATAAATATTTATTTTACATTAGCAGATATGTTATTTTTATAACTGAAGGCAAGAATAATTAAACAGCAGTATAATTGTTATGATTTTACCTTTAAAGAGCAAAAAAGTTTATTTGTAAATTTTTCTCTCACAAGAAAGCTATATGGTTAAAAAATGTTTCGATCGTTTCATTCACAATATGTTTTAATCAATTTTTTTAGTAATTTAATTGGCAATCGCTTAGCCACTTTACCACGAGTTGTATAAAAATAGATTCATTTTGAAATTAATGTTTCCAACTCCACACAATTCTCGTTTATGAAACTTTTTTAACAGTTTCATCAAAGCTGAAACAGTTACTGTTGTCCTTGCTCCGGAATAATTTTCTGTTATTCAGGCGAATAGGAAGTGTGTTACGATTATTTATTTCTCTCGCTATTATTTCCTTTCCTTGAATTGTTTAATTCCACATATGCTGACTCTGTACTTATTATTTTGATACATATGGATATTTTGCATTATTATTTTGTTTTGTATGTAAAATATTCTGTGAGCGGGGAAAAGGCGTTAAAGTTCTTGCCTTAAATATAGCACTTAAACCTCGGGAATAGATATTCCTAATGACTCAGAAACCCATTTTGGCTAAGAAATTCAAACGAATTACCTTTCATGTACAAAATGTAACTATAAAGTGAAAAGTCAATCAACTATTTGATTCCATAATGTGCAAACAAATATTAAAATCAAATACATGTTTTAAGCTGTAACTCTGATTTAGATTCGTACGTATTTCCTGTTTCATTTTTGGAATGCAATTTCACACATTCCACATCCATAAAATTATTTACAAAATATAACTATACATTTGATGAATTCCAATTAATCTTAGTGTTTTGTCACTGGAGTACTTTGACATAATACTTAGATTAATCGATATAACTTACCCTCGAACTCATTTTGTATGCGATTTTTATATGGTGTCAATGATGTTTTCAATTCACTATCACTTATTTTGGATGTTTTTATGATTTTCATAAAAACAATTACTATTTCTCTCAATTTTTCCTACTCTATGCACATTATTCCGTTCGTTCATGAATTTCCAAATTTAAAAAATAAGGACTAGGTGCTCAGTACACGTAATTGAGAAGATTATCATCACGTATATTGGAAATCCTTATATTGATTATTGTATATTTAAATTGCTTATTGGAAAACTCTTGTTTCCTGGGTGACCGGGATTATGGACAAAGCTTACTTCCAGTCATCAGAGGAAGCAATTGAAATCAACACGCAATCATGCACGCAAAACTGAAAATCAATGAAGTGCTATTGACGAGACATCATTTGCTTTATCAATCTTCAATTCATGTTCTAATATTTAAGAAATATAGGAAATTTGAAGAAAGTTCCCCAGAAATAAACATAAGTTTAAAATTTAATATTATATATATATATATATATATATATATATATATATATATATATATATATATATATATATATATATATATATATATATATATATATATATATATATATATATATATATATATATATATATATATATATATATACTACAGTGTTTCATATTACAAAGATAATATACAAAAAATATTTGAATGGTTGGAAAAAAAATGTTCCTGGTAATGATACAAATTGGAGTCCAATGAATAAATGAAAATGATTATGTGTAATTAATTTATCTAAAATGTATTTTTGCAAAATATTATATTCCAACTCAACCATAAGTAAGAAACTTGGCCTCTGTTTAATGTTCGAGTGTAAGATAACATGTGATTAAAATATAGAAACAAAATGCTGTTCTATCATAGGCATAACAAAATGGTGTTGTTCACAACAATTGTTGAAACAATCTTTTCTAAAGGAGTCTGATATATTTCTGTTGGTCATACAAACGAAGAACGTCATTTAGATAATTAAATTTCCCTTACTCAAACTGTCAAAATTCGTTACATTAATATTGTTAGACTTGATAGGCTTTTCGAACATTTTAATATCTCGCAGATACAATAGAGCAACAACAATTTATTCTGAACATTGTCTTGCTGAAAAACTAAATTTCTAGATAGATACAAAGAAGAATATCGGTATAAAAGTATCAACATGACTGTTAACACGACTAAAGAAAATAACCATTATAGAAAATCAATCGTTACTTAGATCATCAGAAGTAGAATCTATCTAAATTTCAGTAATGATTGTTAAATGCCATATCACTAGCCTTTTCGTCATCCCGCACATATCAATCCATTGTGGAAGCTGGATTCGCCGTTATACATCTCTCAGTGAATATCGTCCAATTTGATCCTGTTCACTACTTCACCATTAGTTGCCATTAGTTTATATAACACTCCTAATTATGAAGAACTAATTGTACCTATTATATGGGTCATAAAAAATCAGGATAAAATAATTAATATCTCCTTATGATACCTGTTCATAATATTAAACTCAAATGAGTTGGCAAAAGTTTAATTATTAATACATCAATGCTGGCAAGCACATGACTTTTTTATAGTGTGATTTTTCTTACACTTCAGAAGTCCTTAATGAATAACCAATTACATAGTTTTCAATATATACAATGCTGGCCACCGTAACTGCAATACCCTGAAGGAAGTATGCAAATAACATGAAATTTACTATAGCATTAGCCGAGGTAATATATGCAAATGATGAGAATTTCAACGCACACGCATACCATGCGCGCCTGTGGTGCTACTTCAAAGCTCTGTTTAAGGCTTTTGAGATTTCAACGATTTAAAGTTCAGCAATTGTGTTTTTCTTGTGTTTTTTTTTTTTTTAAATGATCAATTATAACTCGTAGAAAACAGCGATCATTTTTTGATCAAGTATCTAAGTTCGACAGAGGAAGGATAGTGGCGTACCGAGATTGTGGATTATCTTTCAGGGAAATTGGTAGTCGTGTTGGACAAAACCAAGCAACTGTAATGCGGATATGTAATCGTTGGATGTAGGAAGGTACGACAGACCGACGCGAGTTCGATCACATCCACCTCAGTGCATCATTTCATGTGATGACAGGCAAATTGTGCGCATAGCAGTGACGGATTGCTCAGTCACATCTCGAACCATAGCACAGCACATTCAGTCTGTAATGCATCATCCAGTGTCTGCGCGTGCCATTCGACGCCGTTTACAGCAGAATGGTCTGTCTCCAAGACGTCCATTGCATCGTCTACCCTTGACGCAAAATCACGAGCCACTCTCAAGAGAAAATAAGTTCCTGAGCTTACTATATATACGAAATTCAATCGTGTTGATCTATAGACCAGATGATCAGCAGTTTGCATTTTTCACACAATTGCACTTGAAGATGCTTTTGTGAACTAGAATTTGTAATACCAGCAATGATGTTGTACAGTTTTGTACATTGGCCAATATGACGTTTAATGATAAGCTTTACTTTAATCTGCAGTTGAATTTTAGTCATATAACAATGTGGAAAGAACATGGAAAACACATTTTTACCGAGAAAACGTCACGAAAAGACCTCAGTTTTCATTAGGATTCATGGTATGAACAAATATTATGTCAGATGGCTGAACAGGCATCTTCACCTTATATTCATTTGTTACAAGATATAAAGGCGAGATACTTGAAATTCATATTCGTTTGTTTATAAGGAATATCTGCCCTTGATTAGAATGGTTAAATAATATTATACTTTCTCACTATGCGATCCCAATGGGCAGTTGAAAATGATTTTTAGGAAATCATCCCTATACCACATTTTGTGAATATAGTGACCCGCTTTTTTCTACTGATCTTATTATTTTCAAATAAATTCGGGACACAATTCTCTGTTGTTCTGAACCTAACAAACGCCATTCCAAAATTGAGACAGGCCCTCCATAGCGTTTGGAGATCTTCGTGTCCTCAATTCAATTGATAACTCATTTTAAAATCTGAACAATTATGTAGTGACAACAAAACGCTTTCTGGAGTGCTTCTCTCAATTGCTTTTATTTTTTAAATAATCCTGAGAGATTTAAAAATACAATAGCCAATATTTTAGATATCACGAAAGCGTTTGGTTAAATATGGATTAATTTATAATGTAATTTTTCTAAATTTATAAGTCACATTATTAATAATTTAATGATTCAAGTCTAGTTAAAGAATAAGAAATTTCAAGTCAGTTATAAACCTTTTTCAGATATTTAGAGAATCTTTAGCGGTATACTACATGATAGTAAATCAATCACAATGAGACATTTTTCAACTTAGCACATTTTGCCTGTGATACTAACAATTAAGACAGAAATTAAAATAAGGAAATAATTGAGTATGCTCTAAACGAATATTTCAACAAACTAAGCATATTATTTCAATGAATGGAAAATGAAATTAAATTTAGAAAAATCCCAAACAATATTTTTTTAAAGGAAAAGAAAACGAAATTAAATGTAAGAAAAATCCAAACAATAGTTTTCTGTAAAGGTAACAAAATAACAGATTAAACTTCACAATCAAATTTTTTTGTTGACAAACGTGGTCAAATGTTTAGGATTAACTTTAGACAAAAGTCTAATTTATTGATTTCATTTTGATGAAATTATTAACATGTTTAGGACAACGCATATAATCTTATAAGCAATGCTCGACTGTCAACTACGCTTGCGAAATTTTTTTAAGTGTAGCTAACAACATTTGGAAAAAAACTCAAAATAAAATCCTTAAGACATTACCTAAAGCATCATGGTACTTTAGAAACGAAGCTATCATGCAAGGCAGATATTACAATAATATTTCCAATCATTTACTGCAGATGGTTGAAAATTCTTATAATAAACCACCAAACATAGAAAACCAGAAAATAATCAGTATACTTATCTAAAACATCTTTAACACTGCAAACAGAAATAGACCAAAAATTTTTAGGTACACTCATCGCAGAGGAGATAAAATATTAGTTCAGGTGCTCCGTAAACCAAACACCTTCTCATTTTGTTTCACAAATAATAATCTCATAGTAAATTGGGGATTTATTGTGTAACTTTCGTGACTGCCAGAAGAGACCAAACATTTTCTTAGATTATCAAGTCTCGCCTTTTCATTTTAAACTTCAAGTGTAAACTATTTGAGCATTCTTTTAAACTTTTTCTTTGGAAAATATAAGTGAATATTATCCTTCTTTTAGCATTGTTTTGTTCTGTTATACACATTACACTCGCATTGTTTGTTTTCCATTAATCTGGCCTAAATTTTGGTTATTCATTCACATAAATATCAATGAATATCTAACATTTAGTCACCTTTGCACATTTTGCTTAATATGTAATCAGTTTTATATACCGATTATAATACAATTTTAATTACTATTTATTTCTGATTCCAGGAAGACTGTTTCTATCATAGTATTTAAAATTTATTTTTTGATATTTCTAAACATATTGTTAAGAATGTTTAACTGGCTACGTATTTAATTTAGTCTTTAGAGAAATAGTACCAAACCTACAAACTCAGAAAATTGGAAGGAAAAATCATTGTTATACATATATTAATTTGCTTTCCAAAAATTTAAGAAAAAGAAATTCGGAAATTAATCTTTCTTCAGTAATCATGATGGAAGATTTTTTATTTCGAGAATAATTAAAGTATTTAAATCACTTAAGGAATAAAATGATTTTTTTAAATGAGTTAATCATTATAAACGTTATTAAGCAATTAATGCTTTCATTTCTCCGAGACTAAGTACTAAGTAAATTATCCTTGTTCCAAGTGATATGTGGTTATAAAGGGACATAATGTAAATTAATTAAAGAACTCCACTAATTAAAGAACTCCTTAAGACATTCCTCGCGTGCTCTTGGGAGAGGAAGATTTGTTGAGCTCATTGGCCTTTATTGAGAGTTTATATAAAATGGTATTCACAGATCTACATACAATTTCAAGTTATTTACAGAAGAACAGTTGGCATAGTGACAATGACATGTGTTGAGTGGCTACTGATCAAGTCGTCGTTGCATCTCCCTTTGAAAGATCCTACTGGCACCAGTCCGGAATCATGTTGGAAGAGGTCTCGAAGGGGTTTGCTGCTGAAGTCTCGTGGGTGGTATTCCTGCCTGACATCATAATATTCCTTACAGTGGAGGAGAAGGTGTTCTGGGGTCTGTACTGCATCGTCATGTGGACATATCTCTAATTTCTCGTGGAACCTCTTATGGTAAGTTCCGAAGGCTCCATGCCCTTTCAGGACTTGATTGATGTAGAAGTCAGCAAGCAGTGGTTTGCTGGAGACCTTGGGAACGAAGGAGTGGAGTCTTCTGGTTTTGGTGGACTCATTCCATTGCCCTTGCCATTGCGTGAGTTCGTCGTCTGCTGTGATGGTTTGAAACTGTCTCTTGCTCAGTTTAACTGAGATACCAATCTCGTCCAGGGTTGTCGCCTCCTTTGCAGCCAAGTCAGCTTCCTCGTTATGGAGGGTCCCGACATGAGCCTTCACCCAATGGAATCTGAAGGTTTCCGGATTCTCTTCGATAATGCTGTTGATGGTCCTGAGGAGGTCGTTCTCAGGCTCGAATCCTGCCAAGGCTGCGAGTACTGACATGGAGTCTGTGTGGATATGACAGCACTTCCAGTTGTGAGTACGTGTTTCCTGCACGGTGAGGAGTATGGCCCATGCCTCTGCTTCGAAGACTGATGCCATGTTGTTGAGGCGAACCTGGATCTTTTTGATGAGTAACCCGTCCTCGATGATGGTAGAGTAGTGTCCATGATGGTAGAGCTCATTATCCCGGGTATTGTTGGTCTTGGTCCATGGTGGTTCTAAGCAGGGATTTCTGGTCCAGGTGTTGTCCTCGTTCCACTCTGTGTCGTTGATCTTAACCGCTGTGCCGTAATTCCATAACTCGAATCTTCTTTTGTAAGAGAGGGCTCTCATGTGGATGGGGACGCAACCAGTTAAGACCTGGAGTGCGTCGGCTGAAGTTGTTCTGTATGCCTTGGTCAGCTTCAGGAGTGCTACTCTTTGGATTTGACAGAGTCGGAAATTCATTTTTACTGTATTTGAATAACAGACCTGGCATCCATACAGTATGATGCTTTCTGTGACACTGAAGTAGATGATCTTCATCATTTGAGGCTTGAGGCCCCAGGTGGTCCTTGCAATCCTAGTCATCTTGTTCTTGAAGTTGGCTATCTTGTCTTTGACTCGGTTCAGGTGGGGAGTCCAACTCAGTTTCGGGTTGAGCACCAGTATTAGGTAGTTTAGTTCGTCTGTGTAGAAGATCTTGTGTCCATTGATGGAGATTCCTGGACGCCTAGTGATATTCTTGTGCAGGACGAAGATAGTAAACTGGCACTTTGGGAAGCTCAGTGGGAGTCCAAAGTCCTTTGCCCACTCAGTGACGATTCTCATTGGTCTGATGGTCTTCTTGGTGAGCTGGAAGTAGGATTTTGCACTGATGAGAACTGCCACGTCATCAGCGAAGGCCTGGCAATGCGTGTCTGGTTCAAAGTTTTGTTGGAGGAACTCATTGGCTATGAGAAGCCACAGGAATGGTCCAAGACTGGATACTTGTGGAACCCCGATGTAGTGCTGGACTTTGTTGTCTCCTGCATCTAGGAAGTGTCTGTTGTTGATTTGTCTGTTATTATCAACCAGTAGATGTTCTTTGGCGTACGGTGTGGAGGGAGGAGTAAAAGGGCAGCTTTTGTTGTCTGAGAATTTGGAGCACCGAAGATAGAAGTCTGAATAAAAATTGTATGGAATATGAGGATTTGACACGAACTATGTATAGATAACATAAAAATGATATATATTTCTTTTTATTTATAAAAAAATCACTGATTAACTTCGATAAAACTGAAATTATTAATAATTTTCCATTTGAGTAAGTTTTTCTTAATCTCTTTATTGATTTCTGAGAGAAATCAATACTGTATAACATATCATGTTTTGAATTTCCTTCACTTTTTCTACTAAATTACAATTACATAATTCACCTTTTAATACTTTAAGTCATCAAGCCTAAAATCGCTCTGTTTTTTTAATAAATGCATCTTCATGTAATGGCTTTATGCCTTTACACTAGAGTAAAAAGCAGTAATTTTCAGTGCTTTTATTTTCCTACCATTTCCTTAAAATTAGCTATTACGCGTTAATCTATGATATAATACGTTTTTGATTCATTAATTTATATACACTCATATCCATAAATAAAGGATAATTCAGAATCATAGAGAAATTGAACTCGAAAACAAAAATTTCACATGTAAAATTACCACACCTATCTTGAAGAATAATATGCAAATTACTAGAAACCACCAGATGGCGCCGATAGTACGTCACAATTACGAGAGAGTAAAAGTGAGATATATATGGAATGGAGTTGCAAAGAAGTAAAATTGTTCACAAGCGCTTTAAAAGCCTTTCAGTGCAATAACCGCATAGTTATGGCACAAAGGAAGCATTTGCATTATGTATTACGTGGTAGAATTATCGGCCGTCTGGAATGTGGACTTACACAGCTGTAAGTATCCGAGGAACTTGGAATAGCCCAGAGTGTCATCTCCAGGCTTTAGCAACGGTTCCAAGATGATGGTAATGTGAGTAGATGTTACAGCACAGGCCGCCCTCGAGTTACAACGCCGAATGAGGACCGGTATTTGGCAGTTACTGCCAAAAGAATCAGACGGAGCACAACATCAGACCTATCTCGTCAGTTCTTTTCAGCTACTGGTACGACAGTTTCAAGGAAGACCATGTACAGACGCTTAGGGCACATTGGTCTATATGCTCGTAGACCTGCCAGATGTGTTACACTTTCGCAACTCATTGTCGCCTGCGGTTAGCCTGCAGTAGAGAGCATGTATTGTGGACACCGCAACAGTGGTCTTGTGTGATGTTTTCCGACGAGTCCAGGTTTAGCTTTCAGTCTGATTCTCGCCGGACTATCATATGGAGAGTACCAGGTACCCGTTACCACCAAGAGAACACCATTGACGCACCGACACTGTTACGGTGGTGCAGGATTGCTCGTTTGAGGAGGAATTATTCTGTGTTGCATAAATAACCTGCATGTTCAGAATGTAACCATGACAGGCTACATCTATCGGAATGTTATTCTGGAACAACATATACGTTTGTTTCGGGGCGCCATGGATGCAGAATTTCTGTTTATGGATGACAACACCCATCCTCACTGTGCAAACATTGTAGACGAATGCCTTCAATCGGAGGATACCACCCGTGTGGACTGGTCAGCATACTCTCCAGACTTGAATCAAATACAGCATGTGTGGGACATGCTTGACTGATGAATTGCAGCCCATCAACCCTCTCCCACATGTCTACCTGAACTTCGGAGAGCATTGCATATTTTTTGCTCTTTACCTTTTGTTTAATAAATAAACTTGACAAATAAGCCGCATTTGTTTTGCTTCTGTCTCTTTCTTTGCCTGAACTTGCATTATTCTTAATTTAGGGACACGAGTGTATAATTCAAATATTATGAAAACTTAATAACGATCATCGTTTTATTTACTTTTATTCTTTTTAAGCAGTATTTAAAATGATTTTAGCATAGCTAAAATTATTAAGATTTTTTTTAAACCCCTATGTCGCTTCACATCAAACCTCTAGTATTCCTGAAGTAAAGTTATTCATTATTTCAAATGCAATAATTAAGTATATGGAAATTTAATATGAACACAATATTACATGTGCTTTGTCTTTCAATAACAATTTTTAAAAGATTTTATAATTTTAGACGAAGTATAACTTAATATAATATAGAGTAAAAATATTATATTATTTCTACTTTACTATGTAATAACAGCATTTTGAATTTTTTTCATTAAAAATAAAACCAAATATTAGAGAATGTTGTCTTGAAAAGAAAAAATTGCGGAAATTGAAAAATTAAAGAATAAAAATGAAGTATCTATAGATATGATACATGAAAATTATAGGTCTTGCGGAACTATTTTTCGTAAATTACAAGTCGGAATACTTTATAAAGGAGAATAAATTATTGAAAAGCTAATATAAAATTATCGACAGTCTTCTTTCCCAGCAAAGAGAAAAAAAAAAAAAAAACAATTCCACTTTCTTATTATTTGAGAATACAATAAGAATCATTCACTTGAATAAAAACTCGTCTTTTCTAATTTCTTTTTTTTTCTTCATAAATCTCAATAAAAGAAAATATGAAATAGATTAAATCTCACAAAAGTAAGGTTAATAGAATCTTATGGTGAAATGAAATCTCCATATTTATTGAAGGCAACCGAAATAATAGATGAATATATTTTCGATTATTCAGATATTTTCAATTTATTTTGAATATTGATAATTATTTTTCAATGTTTATTGAATAATAATTGAAAAAATTACTCAATGTTTTCTCAGCATTTTCGCTATTGTTGCTATGATTAATAAAAATAGAAGCCTAACATAAAATAATTTTTTATTCCGTCTCACAGCCAGAACAATTATGAACCCCAGGGTCAATTTTACAGGAAGATCCTGTTTGTCCTCATACACTTCTAGTTACTCAAGACATCCTGTGTCGTATTCAGATTCTACCATGTCTTGCCTGCTTCCTGAATTTTGTCATCAATAGAGCATCAATCATCAATAGAGTGGGACCAGTTAAAACAGTAGATGCCAGTCGTATCACTCTGCACATGATTTGGAGGTTCAGGATTTTTGATACCTCAAGACAACATTACACATCTAATCAACAGTGTTACATCATGTGTGGCACTAAGAGGGTATCTGACACACTATAGATATGTTGTTTTTGTCCATTTGTGCAGAGTATATCCATTCTATTGCCTTAATTTTGAAATAAAGTGAATTTCATCAGTATCGTTTAGCTAATTAAATTTCATTTTAATCTAATCCTTTCTTGGTTCCCTATTTTCAGTGTTCTTAAGCATATATATAGTATGTGCTAACTTTATATCATATATATACATTTATAAGATTAACTCCATTGTTAAGTATTCTTGTCTATCTCCTTTGAAATATAGGGAGCAATTATCTAACTGCTTAAAATAATTTGTTTTGATAAAATTCTGCCAGAAATGAAATACTTTATATTAACATTTATTTAAAATAATTTGTTCAAAATTTTTAGAAACATATAATAATTCCTTATAGCATCAAAAATATTGTGCTTCTTTTTTCCAGTGTCCTTACAGAAAAAAAAATTAAATGCAATAACTATCTGATATGGACTCAATCAATTTTAGGTTAAGCATAGAAATTTTATAGAATGTTATTATTTTCCATTGAAATATGTTTAAATTACATTTGTTTTTAAAGAAAAGTTTTGTAAAAATAAAAAAAATATTTTATTTAAGAAATAAATTGGTCATATTAATTTAATTAAAGTATGCTCTATCAGTGCATGACTACTTTATCGGCGAGTAGTATTTCCGGCGTTAGCTTTGAGGAGCATTCGAACCAGCCCCTCTTTTCCCCAGTCTCCTTTCTGTAATAAATAAAGAGGGTAGGGGAACTCGTTATGGGGGATAAAAACCTTGTGACCTTTAAGAGCAGATAGAGGGCAAACTCTCACGTCCCCAGAATTTCTGCCCGCAGGGCAAATATTTCATGTAAAAAAAAATTTCCCCCCATGTTTTAGATATCTGAGGCTTTTGTGGAATTTTCTAGCCCGCTCAAACGAATCTTTAAAGAAATTCTCTCAATACTCAGACGATTTTTTTCTCTGTCTGGGAAAAAAAAAAAAAAAAAAAAAAAAAAAAAAAACGAACTGCCCTCCTCGATTCTTGGAAATAAGATTGTTGAGACTGAATTGTTGAGGACTGAATAAATATGATAGTAGAATATTTTCGCCCAATTTTGATGTAATTAAAATAAAAGTCGAAATATCTTAAGTTTTTTTTTTTTGATTTTGTAATTTATTATTTTTGTGGTAATTTTAAATATTTTATTTTATAATCATTTTTATATATTCGTTTTAATTTCAAATAACTGATAAAAGAATATGAACATTTTACAATACATTAGAACAGAATATACATAAATCTGTAGATATATCTCTTAGTCTCTATAAATAACTGATCTATAAATATTTTTTATTATAAAACCACATATGATTTAGTGCACAAAAGAAATTTATAGATAAGTGGATCTATTCATTAATAAAATTCTGTTTCTAAAAAAGTTTAATTTCATAAGAGAAATTCCCTGAGAACTAGTAGTAGAATCCATCACAAAAGAATTTTTTAAAATTAGGGAAATATCAATAGTTATTTTTAAATTTTATATTGAGAAAAGGATGTTTCTGAAATGTTGATGAAAAAGGCTAACAATTTTTTTAAGTACTATTATTAAGAAACAATTGTTAAAGAAGGATATCGCACACTTTCTGTAGTATGATTCAGATATGTATCATAATTTTACTAAAATATTTTTACGTGACTTTTAAATATTTTCTACAATGTGATACACACATTTTTAGTTAAAACTAGTCAAGTTAATAATTCATGAATGGAATATTCATCATTACTTTTAAGTGATATTTTTAAACAAGTTATGAATTAATGTGTGAAAAAGTATATATATTTATAAAAAGAAATATATTTAGAGTATAATTATATTTAACGTTAGCATGTCATTTGCATGCTATCATGTTTGAAATATTTGATTTCAATTATATCATAATACTTATTCATTTGGACATTATATCATAATTATTTTATAGTTATTTTATATTTTTCCACATTTAAATATTATTTGTTTAATAAAAATAAAATGTGTTATACAACTTACTAAAACGCAGAAAATTCAAATTTGTTTAGATTCTGTAAAATTTTATTTATCTGTTAACAATTCTTTATAATTTACTCTGTATCTTCTTACATATATAAATTTCATGAAAATAAAATGCATTAAGTGTCTTATTTACATACATAAATGAAATAGTTTTATTCTATACTGAATTCAATTATTTGTAATGAATAAATGTATGTTAATCTTTTTTATTTTATTTAATGCAATATTTTTAGAAATAGCTAATTCATTAAAATCTTGTGAAATGTGGAGATTTAGTTTATAAAATTTATTATAAACGAATGAAAAATTTACATGTTTTATAAAATAAATAACAACATACATTATATTAAAGTTTAGATATATTTAAAAAATATATTGCTTTCCATTATTTAAAAACAGTAATCTTAATCACACATTTAGAGATGTTTTAAGTATTTTACAATATATTTGACAGTAAAAATATTATTAATGAAATGAATGCATTCAATGGTTATTGGTATGTCAATTACATGTTTGCAATGCCAGTTAATTATAAAAAAAAAACTATCCAAAATTTATTTGTGAATCAATAGTGAATTGAATCAAAACACAAACTGAATGAAATACTTAAACATTCTAAAACAAGTCTAATTGTTTTATCAGTTTTTGCTATCATTTAAAAAGTGATGAATTAAAACCTTGTTAATCTATATAAAAATATATTTAATTTTTTTAAATATTTACATCAAAAAATAATGGATGTAAGATATCGAATGCAATTTTTAAAGCAAATTTGCAGAATCGTACAAAATTTTGATATTTTAGTTACAGTAAGCGTTATTATATAAACTATATAATAACCTTAATGACTTAATTCAAAGTCCTTTTGAATAAATGGAATAAAGATAACTCATTTTTATATACATATAAAAAAAGTTAAAGTATGAAATTCTCAACCATTATAAATAAACCAACGTAAGAACTTGCTTTCAACGTAACAACAACCAACGTCTCAAATTCTCTGTGGTTGCCATAGCAACCACAGAGAATTTGAGACAGGGCAGAAAGTCACGTATCATTTCCCTTTCTAGGGGCCATAGTTTCTGTATTCCAGAGACGCTTACATTTACTGGCAGAGTAGTAAGGCCTCCTCCCTGCGGCAGGAAAGTTGGAATGCCCCAGATGGAAGACCACCCACATCCTTCAGGCGAGGGGCTGAAAATAGGGCTCGGCAAAGTGTTTCGAAAGAAGGGGCGGCCTCTCCACCTTTTTTCGTAAAAACCTTATCGGGTCAGAAGTTCAATATCCTAATAGGCATCAGTTAGTAGAGGCAGCCAGGGCACATGGGGAGTAGAAGAGAAGTTAAAGAATAAAGAAAAGGAATGTATAATATAAATAAACTGAGACATTTTCTAAAACTTAATTTCTCATCAGTTAAAAGTAACCATGTCATCTGAATCTATTTCTAATATTAATATCAGCATGAGACAAAATTTAAATCAAACCTTTAATTTATATAAAAAGCAAAACTATAAAAACAAAGTGTCTTAGAAATTAAAAGAATAATTATAATTTTGATATTTATTCAGTAGTTTATAAAGCGTACTTTTTGTACTGGGAAAAAAATTAAACTACTCGCCTTTATTTTGTCTTACACAGTTACATGTTCACAAATATCTTATGAATTAAAACAAATATGCGATGTGAAATTCTAATTTCATTTTACATTTAAGTTTATATAGATTTAGAATTTTTTTTAGCTATATTGAATTCATCTTAAAGATCCTGATAAAACAGTTAAATACACTATTATGATTAGCAAATCAAGATTAAAATTCACTAAATTTGGATAATAAATTGCTAATTTATTTAAGATCATCAAACAATCCTTTCCAGATTACCAATGTGCACTACAAATTCAATAAAATTTGCAGATAACAGACAACACTATTAATCTATTTCGGTGGTATTTATGAATCAAAGATTTTAAAAATATTTTTCTTATATATCTATCAAATTGCCTCATGGAGAAAATTTTGGAATCGATTTTAAGATTAGATTGTTAAGAAAACAAAAGAAAATGGAAACTGATAACAACTTGTTATTTGTTTGCTTTTAAGTTCACTTTGATTCTACAAATTTTCTGGTGAAATTCATTTGAGAACTCACATAATGAATACGAAAATTTGTGCGTTACTTAACTCTTCTGAAATAAAACATTACAATTTCGTTTTTTTTGTTTATGTATATATAAAGTTTATTTCCATATTGTTTCGAAACATAAACCTTAGTGACCAATACTCGTTCTCCTATAGCAACCATATTTTCAAATGCTTTTATTTATGATAAAATATATATTTACTTTTTTGTAAAAACAAAGATGAATAAATAAATACTAAACTAAACTAAACTCCATGGCACGACAGCCCATGTGGGCCAAGGCCTACAGTGCCCATAACTGTTTTCATAACCGAGGGCCCTGGGGTGCGAAGCATATGTCCCAGTCAGGTGGTCAGCCTAACGTAAGACCCCCAGTGTTTAGTTCCCAAGCATGCTTGGTACTCAGTTAATCGACCCACTGAAGGGATGAAAGGCTGAGTCAACCTTTCCCAGCCTGAGGATCGAACCTCGGACCTGTGTCATGGGAGCGTGAAACGCTGCCACTAAGGCACCGGGCTTCAAATAAATAAATAAAAACTCTTTTTCAAATAAATTTATTTCTAATTATTTTTCACATTCTGCTAATTTTCCTGATTTTTTATTTGAAACTTATCTACACATTTTTTGCATTTTGAGCTTTTTTATTTTAATCTACAAGTAATTAACTAATCTTGTGTTTTCGATTCTTTTTTTCTGTATTAAAAGCCATTTTTAGTTTGTGCTTCTCTAGTTGCTTTATAATTCTATTTGTTAATTTACAAAAAAATTTTTTTATAATTATTTAATTTTTATTTTACTTAAAATCAAAATAGATTATTATTATTAAATACTTAATATGAATTTTAACAATCATAAGATATATATATATATATATATATATATATATATATGTATATATATATATATATATATTATATATATATATATTTGATAGCTGAAATTGCGGTTAATTCTTGATGACGGGTGTAGAGCAATAAAAACAGCATACACCAATTTTACAGGTTATTTAGGAACATCAATATAAAATAAAAAGTTTATAAAAATACTGATTCTTAATTTTATTGGTAAGTCTTCAAATTCACACTGAAAATAAATGAAATACTCATCAAAAATTGTATTACTAAATGCCTCAAAATACTTTTACTTAGCTTGCTTTAAAGGGTTAACTCTAAAACCACCAAAAATTCTATACATTATTTAATTTCACATACTTTTAGTGCAAAATGTTGATACCGCTCAAATGTATTCAGCATGAATCTATTTTCAACAGTAAGTTTTCGCTAATGATGAAAATATACATTTTTTATGTTTGGAATTTTCTTATAAATTTTTATTGAAAAAAAAATATATAATTATTTATAATACTGCAAAAAACAGAAATCTTTTTAATTACTTGATATTTGCGACTTAATAATAGCATTTTGAATTTGTATTTATTTTAAGAAATACAAAAGAAATAAAAAAAAATCCTTCAACAGTTATAATGTAACCATTAAATTCAATATACTGATAATAAAATATATTTAGACACCCGTCCTATTCGAATAAAAAACAGGGAAGCCGTAACAATTTTCGCTATTGCAGTGCCATTTTCCCGAATTGTACAGCTCCCTTCCAAGTATTGACGTTGAAACCCGGAGCTCTACAGCTACATTAGGAAGAAAATTGGCAAGCTGCCAATAATCTCAAAGTGTAGAGGTGGAGATTGATTTGGAGAAATACTGAGACATGATTTGGAGAAATACTGAGTAAGAATGTGAATTCTAATGCACACACACGTTTCGCACATCTAGAAAATTTGGTCTATTTTCTTTTCTTTGTTAAAATCAAAATGATTATGATTTAAAAATGGAAAACTATAGAAAATGCGATATCCTTAGATAAAAATTTTAAATGATCAAATTTTTGCTTAAATATTATCTATGAAAATGATGTATACGATTTACTTTTTACCGGTTATATTAGAAAATCGATTAAATTTATTTAAACTAAACAAAAGTTATTCCTCCAATAGCCATTTTGATATTCTTAAGATATTTTTTAAACTTGTTTTGAAATGGTTATTTATAATCTTAATTATTTCTATTACTGATATAATTTTCTACATGAATTTTAAAGATTGCAAAATACATTTAAATTCTCATACTCAAAAAAAAATAATGGATTCAATTCATTAAAGTTTATATTGAATCCTTGCAAAACATTTTATTCATTAACCAAATTAAAATAAACTAAAATTCATGAACATTGCAAATAATTTTTTATGTGTATTAAATATATACATATTTGAAAAAAGAGAGTATTTTGCTTAAACTAAGTATATTAGAATTCTATCTAAAAATTCAGAAATTAAGAGTGTTCATGAATTAAAAAATGATAAAATAATCATAATACCTACATATGCTGTTACTCGTGATACCTTAAATAAAGTTGTTTTTCTTTCATATGGTGTGTTATAGAACATACTTCAAAAATACAAACATTGAAACACTATTTATAACATTAATAAATGTCAAAGTACATACTACTTTCTCTCAAACATATTTTTTGCACTATTTGTGAAAATATTTTACGAAATATTCTGAATTTTCATGTTATTTTGAACAATATCTTATTTGAAGTAGATTTCCAGATTATAATTACTTAATATAGATTTTTTTATCTTTCATCAACAATATAATAACTACGAAATGAGATAAATTGCTTCAAATAGTAGTATAATAAAAAAATACTAATAAGACCATATTTTAGCACCTATATCAATAAAAAAATGTCAAATGCATGAATAAAGTTGCCACTTTATGCAACATTTCATTCAAATATTAAAAAAAATACTAAATGGTGATGTAAATAATTATTTCAATTTTTAAATTGCAAAAATGAATTTTATGTTTTGATTTTTCAAAATTTGTGAAGAAGTAAAGTATATTTAAGTGTATTCATGATAATTAAAAGATTATTTAAAAAAGATGTGTAGCAATCCAAAGCTTACGTTTTTTGTTTTTAAAAAATTTTTCTCACACCAATATAATATTTCTCTAATTACTATTAAAAAATTGGCTTAAAGATAAAGAGTATATTTTTTAATTAGCTTTATATCAATTTAAGATTAAAATAGAACTAATTTATAAATATTTGTGTCAAGACAAAAATTATAAAACAGTTGAATTTTTTAAAAATAAGAATATTATTTATGTTACAATTATTTTTATTGATATACAACTGAATTCTGGCAGAAATATATTTTTCAAAAATTATGAATTTTCTGTCTTTATAGAGATTTTCTAGGTAACATTACCCAATAATACAAATAATGAATAATGTTCATTTATAAGAATTTTTGCCTGGAACAATAGGAATAGCGAGTAAATGAATCTTCCTAATATAACAAATCATTTATTTCCTTAATACATTCACAAATGCAATAAAAAAAACAAGTGATGCATTCATTTTTAACCGCGAGTAAAACGAATCTCTGCATATTAAAGCTATTTATGTATGTATCCAGTATTTCATAGATTTTTAAATTTTTGAAGAAAGTAAATAATTTACAATCTTAATTTTGTAACTCCAGAAAAGTGAGTTTTATTACGTCTGAAAAAAATCACAATCAATTAGATAAATTGGATTTTTCTGAGAATAATATTTTAATAAAACGATGCATAAGAATGGAAAATATTTTTGGTTGTTTTATCTCTAATCTAGGTACTTGGAGAGTTCTATCATATCACTAAACCACGGTGAGTGCTAAAACATGGAAAATTTGACACCTCTTATATGATAATAAAGGTAAAGCAAATAAATATCAGCTTTAAGGTAAAGCAAATAAATATCAGCTTTACCTGTATCTTCTGAAAAGATTTTTCATAGATAAATAGACACTATTCTGGTTGGATACAGTAAACAAAAAAGGCTCATTGATCTTAGTGACAGAAAATTGTTCTTCAGAACGAAAGGTCTTCTGTTCGATATCGGCTATTTTTAAAAAAAAGATGGATGTTGCTTTTCCCTTCTGCATGCACATCTATCAAAATGTGTCCAGCTTAATCAAGTCTTAATTTCCTAATTTAAATTTGTACCGGTCAAAAATTTGTAAAGCAGTCATTTTCATTAGCGCATTTTCAAGGACTTCATTAGTTGAAGTAGGAAAAAAAAAAATGTGATTCAAAATCTGGGAATCTCCTTTCAAATGAGATAAACACAAATTTTGTTTGTTAAGAATAATCTGACTGTTTGTCTAGGAATAATTTTAACGGTTTCCTCAACAAAAGAAAATTGATGAAATTTCGTCAACTGAATTACTGTGTAAACAGTTGGTGTCTATGGACTGCAATGGTATTTTGATCAATAAATTATTTTATTAAATTTTTCTTTAAATCGTATTAATGAATTCTCACTTTAATTAAAACTTTATAGCTTTATACGACATATTTCTTAAAATACTAGTTAGAGTACTTTTTTCTTCTAAAAATAAAATTATCTCATTAAAAAAAAAAACAGACAAGGGAGGTCCAACTTTTCCTTCCTCGTAAATTTTATCTGTCTCCCTGTATCTTCTAAAGCAGTAATCAAGTCGGGTCAATAAATTTTCAAGAGGCTTTGGTGGGGAATGTAACCTTTTGGAGGTCACATTTAGGCTTCAGGCTATTGGTTGTGCACTCCCTGGTTTTGTCCCTCCCAATACTGCGGGCTGATTCATCCATCATGGCGGGAAGCTGCCCCCGGGTGGAATAGATGAGGTAAATGGGGATCTTGCTCCATCTGGTGTTCCCCTCCGCGTGAAGACTATTCCTAAAGCACGCAAACGTAAAGTGGAAATGGAAAAACATGTAGCTCAGATAAGGGTGGAAATGGAAAAACATGATTTTGTAATGGACACTAGATAAAGCAGAAGTCGCAATATTTATTTATAATCTTTAAACCACGTTAAAAGGTAATAGAATATCAATGTTATGTAGAATATTTCATGTGAACGCTGTATAATTGAAAGATGAATTATCGGATGTAATAAGATAATAATAACAAAGACAATTTCATTTGAATTTTTAAAATTTTCGTCTTTCAAAAAATTTTTACTGTTCTGTTGTTCAACATATGATTATAAATGTAACATTAAAAAATTCATATGCTGATTAACAGAACAGTAAAATTTTTTGAAAGACGGTTTGAAACGTGACAATTAGAACAGAAACGATCATTTTTAATTTCCTAAAACTCTAAGCATTCATATGGATGAATTGGGTACTAGATCTAATTTTACAGTAGTAGAAAAAATGAGATAAATATCCATGAAGAAAACTTGTAAATAAGTGGAATAATTTTATATTACCTTATATTCAATATTAAATATTTTCAGTGCTGCACAAGTACTAAAAATTAAAAGTTTCATTGTGAAAGCTAAAACGATTGCCATTTATACCTTTTATTCGCAAAATGAAAATAAGAGCAAATTCTTAAATACAGTTCACCAAATGCTGTAATAAATGCTTCAATTTGGGCCCTTATATTATTTACTTTTGGTTTGCTGTTCTATTTCGTTATTTCCTGAATCTTATATAAGCATAGCTTGGTCTTATCCTTAAAAGAATAATAAAAACTCTTTTTTTCTGTAAGATACTTAAGTAATATTGGAAAATTTCCTTTCACTATTAATCGAGTACAATTACATTAAAAAGAACTTCTATAAATATTCTATACAAAATATATAATGTAAAGGATATTTTTAAAATTTTCAATATTTTTAATTTAATCATATGATTTAATTTATAAGTTATTTTATTCCTATTTAAATATCCAGTTTTTCGTTTTATATTTATCTCCAATCATATTGGCATTTAGAGACAAGAAATTAAAAAAAATGTCATTTTTGTGTTGTTAATATCGCCCAAAAATGAACTACAAACTATTGGTAATATGTTTGAAATATCCTAAGAATAATTAATAATTATAACTATATTATTAATAGAATAACTAATAATAATTAAATATTTTTATAAAGATTTAATTCGACTTTTATCAAAACACGAGAAAATCGCAAAGTCAAAACTTAAACCCCCATATATATTGCACGCAAAAATATTTTATGCATTTACCAATTTCGAATATTCGGTTAAATGCATTTTTAAATAGAAAAACAAGTTTATGAATCTTTCCGTAAAAAGTTGTTTACTAAAGAAAGGCAAGTAAAAATAAGCAACAATGAGCCTATCTACAGTGGGGCTCCTATTAGGTTTCTGTAAAATGTGAGCAGCTTTATCACATATAATCTACGTGTATAAAAAAAGGAAGCAGGGAGGAGGAGAGAGCTTTCGTAATGGCCGACATCCGGTCGAAGAGAAAAACAACCTAAAAGTCGCCCCTACCATCTGGAACACAACGACTCTCATTCTAACTGAAACAGGTTTTCTTATTATCAGAGGGTAGGGATTTTTTTTGGTGTATTTTGTTCGTATGTTCTGTAGACTTCGATCGATGTTATTATCAAGTATTTTTGTGAACGCACTCGTCATCTTCTAGAATAAATTGCTGGAAGCGTTGCTTTTCTTGTCCGCCATTTTTGCGCGCTTTTCCTATCCGCCATTTTTGCGCAGTCGTCTTCTGGAATAAATTGCTGGAAGCGTTGCTTTTCCTGTCCGCCATTTTTAACCTATCTTCTTCATCTGCTTTATAAGTTATCATGCATTTCAAATTTTCCCTTTTATTATATAAAAAAACAAATTTTTTAATAATATTAACTAAATAATATATTAAAATGCATTGTTATTTTAAAAATACACAATATTATATTATTTAAATCATTGCTGCTTTTTTTCAAAATAAATCATTATTATTCCACAATTATTCAATCTCAAATCACTTTTTATCAGTTTAAAGTAGTTTCATTTTAAGATAGCATTAATTATACACGAATATTTCTTCTATGTAATTGATAATATAAGTTTTAAAATAAAATTTTATAGTTAGGAAATACACATTGAAATTAACGTAAATGATAATTAACATCCGAAGTTAAAGAAGTAAATTATACTTAGACTAAATTAAATGAATTCTTAATTATTGGTTTTAACTCGATTTGTATATCTATCAAAAAATAATGAAATGAAATTTTATTATAAGGGTGAAATTTACAGAGAAAGAAAGAGAAGATATTATATTTATATAAAAATAAAAGTATATTATTTAATTAATATATTATGTCCTAAATGATTACACTATAAAAATTATATATATAATTCCATCTCATGATTTACATTTAAATGGAGTATTGAAACATTTTTTATAAGTCCTTTTAACAATCAATACGACACTCTAGCGCCATCTGTTGAACTCAAATATAACTAAATTAAAAATATAATTAAAAAAATTTTTTTAATTATATTTATATATAACACAGATTTTTATATATATAGCATAGATTTTTAGAAATATCGAATTAATAAATGATTCACATATTATTTGTAATTTGATGCTTTTGATAGATGCTATTTATTCATTCGTAATGTTTTTCGCTCTTTAATTTCCTAATTTTTGGTCCTAGCCGCAAGGTATTTTTTAATGAAACATTCTAAAAGTACTTTAATATTTCCTTTTATCTAACTCTATAGAAAATTAAGGCTCATATTAAATCGTATGTTATGTCAAACATTGGTAAAAATTCTATCAATATAATGCGAACAAAAATAGAACAGCATTATTTATCAGAAATTTTTGCAATCAATAGGACAATCTAGCGCCATCTGTTGCACTTAAATAAAACTAAATTAAAAATATAATCGCGCGAAACAAGATTTTGTACGAAAATTCTCAGAAACATTGTATTAATAAATAAGTCATATTATTTATAATGAGATACTTTTAATCGATTTTATTTATCCATTTGTAATGTTTTTATCTCAGTCAATTTCTACATTCTAATTCCAAGCTGCATATTTTTAAATGAAGTAATATAAGAGAACTTGTAGTTTTCCCTCTTCCTCTTATTCTTTGAACAACTAATGCGTTTTATATTGAATCTTATGTTACTTGACATTCAAAAAAAATTGTATCGATATAATGGGAACAAAAATGGACCTAGTCACCTCAATTTGAGCACAAGTTTAAGTTATGAATAATATAAATATTTAATAATGTATGTAATTTTATGCAAGAAAATAAAATTTGATCAATTTTTTTTATTTGATCTCAATACTATTTCAAAATCTAACAAAATTATTATTTTCATATCTTTTTTTATTTATTATCGATATTGTTTACTTTCGATATTGCGTAGAAGATACCCTAAAAGCCGAAAACCTATCTAAGACTATAATATCCAACGGATACTTATTGCCTTCAGAGAGGGATGTCCATAAATGAGTGATACAAAATAGAAAACGCGAATTAATCCTAGTCACACCTCCCGACAAATATGACCCCAAAAACATAACATTTTTCTTCCACAGTTCAACAGTCGCTTGTGTCGAACCAATGACCTTTCTCAATAGATTAGGGGATAAATTATTCTATATTTTACTTCTGTGATGATCTTCTCATGTTGATCACACTTTTAATTTCTAAATTTAGACTGACAAATCGAAATAGAGTTGTAATATGGACCAAGTAGTTCAAAACTAATGTTAAGAGTGTTTAAAAAAGAAAAACCAAATGTGCTATAATTTGATCAGCAAAAAACTTGCCCATTCTTTTTAAAAATATATATTTTTATGTAAAATTGCTTAGTGATAACTGTAAGGTTCATTTATAATGTAAGATTCATAATGATATATTTAATTATAATATTGCACCGACATCAATTTAAGAGAATTTTATCATCTTTTGCAATCAGGATGAATTAATTCACAAATTAATAACGACTCCGAAGTAAGAGTCTTACTTCAGAGTCGTTAATATTGATTGTATATTTCGCAACGCATAGAATGTAGATTTAAAGCTTAAAGCTATTATATGTTTTTTAACATCCACTGCTGAGTATGGCTTTCATGACGACATTTCACTTTGATGATGAGCCTTGTAGACAAGTTATGATTATTGCAACTAAGTAACAGAAAATTCATATAAGTAGAAATGCAACACATATTGCTTGTTGCTCAGATGTGCAACATTGAACACCTATTATCAGTATATTGTTCTCTTTATTACTAATATGTCTTAAATTGGTTAACAGTAATGTTTTATTAAATTACAAATGAAAAAGATGTCTATATATATATATATATATATATATATATATATATATATATAAAATATATATATATATATATATATATATATATATATATATATATATATATATATATATATATATATATATATATATATATATATATATATATATATATATATATATATATATATATATATATATATATATATATGTATATATATATATATATATATATATATATATATATATATATATATATATATATATATATATATATATATATATATATATATATATATATATATATATATATATATATATAAATATATATATATTTATATATATATATATTATATATATATATATATATATATATATATATATATATATATATATATATATATATATATATATATATATATATATATATATATATATATATATATATATATATATATATATATATATATATATATATATATATATATATATATATATATATATATATATATATATATATATATATATATATATATATATATATATATATATATATATATATATATATATATATATATATATATATATATATATATATATATATATATATATATATATATATATATATATATTATATATATATATATATATATATATATATATATATATATATATATATATATATATATATATATATATATATATATATATATATATATAAATATATATATATATATATTTATATATATATTAATATATATATATATATATATATATATATATATATATATATATATATATATATATATATATATATATATATATATATATATATATATATATATATATATATATATATATATATATATATATATATATATATATATATATATATATATATATATATATATATATATATATATATATATATATATATATATATATATATATATATATATATATATATATATATATATATATATATATTTATTTATATATATATATATATATATATTTATATATATATTATATATATATGTATATATATGTATATATATAGTATAAATATGGGTTAGTAAGTGTTTGAAATTTATACTTTTTAACTGTACCCACATAATCGAGAAACATTTCTAAACATAGAAATAAATATGTAACTTTTGAAAATTCTTCCTGTAAGATTACAATGCTAAAAGAAATGTATGTAATGTAGTAAAATCAAATGCTTTCAGGCGCATCGAGTATGGCATCTGCAATTCTGGGATTTACACGAGTCTTGAATACAATCATCAGCTCAAGTTTGGTTTTTATAAAGATAATGTTGCCTCATACTCCCCCATACGAAGCCTCTTCCATTCCGTGTCACATTCAGGCACATTAATCATTGACCATAGGTATACCGACGGATTGCCAGTATGGAGACACTCATCCGTTATTTCAACGTTTTCTTGCTTCACAGAAAAAGCATGAAATTTAAACAATTTATATATTGATACTGACTGTAATCTTAATCGTTTATTACATTTTGATATTTCTTATATTTTATAGTGCTATATTTTTTAATACCCAGGGACCGACTTAGCCTTATTGGTTTCCGGGGAAAAACCTCTTTGGGGGCCCCCTCTGCTTTACAACAGCGTACTTCCTATTCTGTTTGGCAAACTGTTCTATTCGAGTGACAACTTAAAATAAACTTTCTATTTGACTTAGGGGCCCCTCTGATGAGGAGGGCTAGAGCTACTGCCCCGTATGCCCTTGCTTTAGGCAGACTCTGTCTATATCCAACTCTGTAAATGCCGATTGCACCTCAGCATTACTTCCTCACCGAAAAATTTCTTATTTTAAAATATTTAAATTTAATATTCATTAGTCATGCTAATTATTTATTTTAATAATTCAGTACTCACATTTAATTTAATTTCACTCAACAACAAACAGTTGAGGTGATAGCCAAAATCAGCTATAACCTCTAGCAGTTAGCGCTCTACTTCTCTTCAATCGTGCATGGATTTGAATCTCATCTCGTGTTTGGATGTTTGTTGTGGTTTAAACTTCACTTTAAATCGTAGATCCGATGTAATTAGCATTCATATGAAAAAAAAAAAAAAACAATTTAATTGATCCACTCCAAAAAAAGCAATGACGCAAGCTATAATACCCTTTTTGGTTATTTACAAGGAAGCACCTTTGAAATCTCTTTGAATGCTTCATTAGTATCCTTTAAAATATTTGTATTTTGCCTTCATGGGAAGCCCTTTGGACAAATTATCATTGCCATCCCTTCTTTAGTGACTCTAAAAATAATGTTTTAAAGATATAGTGGTATTGTTTTACGACTTCAAAACAAGAGAAGATATACTTTAAATGAAAAATGGTGTTTGAAATATTGCTTCAGTGAAATTTTCTAAACATCTAAGAAAGAGTAGGTATTATAACTTACGTCTATATACAGACTTTAAATCAATAATTTATCATCTGTGAAAACTTCTTTTTTGTCAGAGAATGAAAAATGTTGTATTTTGGTTTTAATTTTACTTATTATTATGACGGTTAATTTTAAACTTTTTCTTTCATTTTTAAATTTAAAATTCCCTAAATTGAATAAATAATTATACACGAATTTAGGGATTAATTTTATAGATTAATTAATAAGGAAAGATTATTTAATTATTAATTTTTAAATATATAAAACGTAAAAAACAATGGTATCCCATTGGTCAGGTTACAATAATATTCATAGGCATTACAAGTTTGATGTACATAAAATAAGTATGTATCAGGAAAGGAAAATGAAATTTAATAACAAAAATAATATGACTAATTTTTGTACCCTGTAATTTTATCAAAGCATATCTAACGACAATCTATAAAAAAGAAACCACATTTCCTTTATTTAGAATTTATCCATTCTGATTTCTTCTGCATCGCACAGGATTTTTGCTTCGTCACATTTGTTTGGAAAAAAGTGAAATCTTCATGTCTTAAGTAATAGTTTCAAATATTAAATTTGATCAATGACTAAGGGCTAATGTGCGTTACATTGAGCGAAAATAAGTCTTATGATTTTTAAGTTTATGAATAGAAATTTAGAGCAATATAAAATGTTCAAAAATGTGCCTTTATTGTGATTCAAAATAAGTACAGGTGTTAGTTTTCTTTTTTTGTGTATGTGTATAATTCTTAGTTTAAGAACGTTATATTCTGGTTAATTATGAGGTGAAACATCCCATTTTACAATCAGTTGTATTGATTACTTTTATTTCGGTGCTGCCATCTGACGGATTAAAATATAATGACAAAGTTGAGTTTTGAAATCGTAAATAAGTTAAATAATAAAAATTTATTTAGTTTATCATCTGAAATGTTACATATTAATTAATAAAATTTCCATGAAATTAATGAGTAACATTTATTTTTATTTATAAATATGCATTTATTTAAATGTTAAAGAGTAATTGGCACTTATGTTTGTGTGGTAATGTATTATCGAATAAATTGGTTCGATAATACATTACCACAAAATTAAAAGTTTTATTTATATTACACTTTCTTTTCACAATAAAGTTTCTCATTTCTCCTTTTCCTATAAGGCTTTTTATTTCTGTGATAACGCAAAGTAGTGTGAATTATATCCTTTACAAACAATTTCCTGAGATGGATTTTAATGTATTTATTTTCAAATGAAATTTTGTTTTAATTAAAGCTAATATTCATTGTGGTTCATCAGTCACATTTTTCTGCATAATTTAGGTCTTTAGTAGAAGTATATTTTCAAATATCTTAAAAAATTTTTTCAAGCATTTTTAAATTTAATTAAAATTGTAAATTCTTACTTTTCAACTTAAGCTGCCCAAACTTTATGCTTGAATTAATTAATTCATTAATACAATTTATCATTTATATTCATAAAATATCATACAGTTTATAAATTACATAAAATTTTATGCATATAAATTATTATAACTAAAATTCCATTATTAATATGTAATTTTTTTTAAATTATTATCTGAGGGAACAAATAAACTTAAAAGCATTTTTTTTAAAGTTTTCTTAGAAAATAATAGAATTAACTAAAAATTATCATCTTTTTTAAATTTCTTTCATTTTTCTATTATTAATCATTGTGATTTTCTCCAATCAACATGGAAAAAATAGATTCATGAGCAATAGCATGAGAAATATATAGAGCTTAAATATGATGTCATTAATTTTATTTTTTGTTATATCTTACTTTACTTACATTAGATTTAAATATAAAATAACATTCAACTTAGATTAAAATATAAACAAAATAATATAATAATAATATAAGAATAAAATAAAACTAAAATATTAACAACTAGATGTAAGAACTGTTTCAATGACATGCAATAGTAAACTATTGTATGACCTCATCAAATCTAAATTTAATTGATCATGAATCAAAGTTGTGATAAAAATAAAATCAAAATAAAAATTACTTGTATATTATAAAAAATTAAAATTCTGACTGGAAAAATGAATATATTTATACTAAATAAAAATGAAAATAGCATTCAAGCATTCATGAATTTCCTTCCACTGTTTTAAAATTACTTGGTAAAAAAAATTCCATTCATTTTTAATTAAAATTTTCATACCGTAAGATAAAACTAATTGTAGAAGATAAAGCGAATTCAGAAGTTAGTAAAGAAGTGGTCCGCCAGAGAAACAAAAAGAGAAGGGTAGAAATTCGCCATTTTATTAACAGTGCTTTCGGTTAATAAATTTATGGCCACAATGAGATCATTATTGGAAGAAGATCTTATTTCCTAACCGAAAATAACCAAGAGCTATACATATTGTACTATTTTCTTGAAAATGTGATACCATATAAAAATAGTTTTCAAACACTTAGACCGGGACATTGCTTATTTGGCACCGTTAAATTTAAATTATAGTAGAATCTAAAATATTTAATTAAATATTATTAACTATACTGTTAAAGTGCACATACATTATTTTACGTTTTACATACAATTTATTATATATAGGTCAATAAATTTTAATAAAATTTATTAAAATTGCAATACTCTAGTCTTCAGTATTAAACTAAAAGATTTTAGTCAATTTAAATACTCTAAAAACAGCATGATTATTTTGACTTAACTTTTCGTTAAAATGATTAAAATGAATATATGATTTTGTTGAAGAAAATTCTTCACAAATAAAAATTTATCTTCCTCAAAGCTGATTTAAAATTTGTAATCGTATTTTTTCTTCTTTTTTTTCGAAAATTATTATTATTTTTTTTTACAAATTGTTTTGTTTTTACAATTTATTATCTGTTCCCACATAATCTTCTTTTTTTATAAATTATTCTTTACTAATTACAATTATTTTGATAAGAAAATATTGTAAAAAAATATTGTTTTAATAAGTAGTTTAAATCAACTCGTTTAAAAATATGGAAATTTCTTAATATTTCAAAATTTTTAAATAGCACGAATATTGTTGAAAACGTTTTTCGAGTACGTGGATATGCTGGATAGGTAAATAAATTGCTTGGCTACGTTTCTTGGTGGTGGGTTCTATCCCATCGTTATTCGAAGCCAGATTTATGTTACATTTTTTAAAAAATGTATTCCATAGTGGGTTAGCATTTTCCCTGCATTTTTCCTTGAAGCATAGATTTATGCATTTTAAAGAGTTCTAAATTAAATTTATTTAAAAAATTAGTAACCTTATTTTTTCGTACAAATTAAAATTTAAATAAATAATAATAATTTGCATGCATAGAGTAGGTGTTAAAACAATATAGGTTTTTTTCAAATGAATTTAATATTTTGATAAGAAAGTGTTGTAGAATATAATGTTGTTGTTAATATATACATAAAAGTCTAAATGTAAATTTAATACATGCATTTAAAACCGTTGAATATTCTAATCATTTCAAATATTTCTAGATAACGCCAACAATGGTTGTCAAAAAAGAAACCATTTCATAATTACAGTTGCAATGGCCTAACGAGTAAGGTATTGATCTAATAAAGGCAGCATGGTGATACTAATTTCTATCTTCAACATTAGCGTTAAAGGTTTTAATTTTCCTTAATAGATGGCAGCACGATGATATCCTAGTATTAGATTATAAATTTGTAACGTCACTCAACTTGATCAATATAAAGCCTTTTATTTTTTGAAATGCATAACATTTTAGATTAATTATGCAAATTTCTAAAATCTAAATTTGAGAGAATTTTAAATAATCATATTAGTTAAATTCAAGCATCCGATACGGAAATCAAATGCGCCAAACTTGTTGAACACTGCTTGGAATGGATTTTTGCGATTTTATATTGCAGCCTAGTGTACGCATGTTCAAAATTTGTTTCAGAATTATTGCAGTTTTTGAAGCTTTAACTGTGTGTATGGTTTTTTCACTTTTATGCTTGAAACGTTTATTTTTGAATTATTGCAGCTTTTGAAGCTTTAACTGTGGGTATGGTTTTTTCACTTTTATGCTTGAAACGTTTATTTTTGAAATTGTGAGATACAGATAAATTAAATTTTATTTTCGAAGTGAATAAAATGCAAAACTTTAAATTTTTGTATTTGTGTTTAGCTAGTGAAATGGTGATAGAATATGAATGGGTTAAATTAAATTTGCATTTTTGTCAAAAGCCTAGGAGATGGATAATATCTTTTCAAAGTTCTATTATTCAAAGATAAATATTCTGACTTCAATGAGCTTTAAATTGCAAAAAAGATAAATTTGGCCATTCTGTCATTTAATATGATGTTATTATGTATAAAATTGCTATTTTAATATTCATAGTATATATTTTTATAGCATTTTCATAACTTTAATAAATGTTTTTTGACGCCAAAAAAAGATGACAATGGTCTTTAAAATTCAGTTTCCCGATTTATTTCTGTATCATTCTGTTTTTAGAGTTTCAATTTATTTAACTTTTATTGGATGCAATTTACATTTTTGGAATGAATTGTAGTAAGATATGGAAGTACCAGCACAGAAAAACTGAATAAATTATGCAATTCTAAATCAATTGCAAAGTGTACTAATAGCTACATTACAAGTTTTATTTAAATGTTAATACAAGATACTATAAAGTATTGATCGTCATTATTTAGCTGTGCGTAAATTTGTAGAAATACATAAGACCTTTCTAACTCAATAACAATTTTATTAAAACGTGCTACCACGCTGTTAGCAGGAACAGAGACAAATAGGAACGAAGCTCTGCTGGGGGAAGAGAGAGAGAGAGAGAGAGAGTAACCTGTGACGTCACACTGCTCCGGATAGTCAGCCAATCACTGTAAGGCGAAACGTGACGACATACCTGCGCTTCCAGAGGTGCGCGTTAGAGAGTGCGCCGAATTTCAACTGATGAGAGAGATGCGAAATTATGACGTCAGAACACTCTCTGTACAATATTATAAAGAATGTGATCCATTCCTTATATTAAAATCATCTTTAATTGCAGAAATAAAGGTATCTTTGTATATCTCATTTTCATAATATTAATCCTATTGAAGTGCTAAGAATGCTAAGAGTCAGTAACAATGTAAGAATATCGTATTATTTATTTAATTAAATAAAGCATATTATATGAGTTTGTGATTTATAAATTTAGTTTTCTTTTGGTAAAAGAAAACCTTTCAGGTATTTTGCTTCTGGCATAGGAACAGCAGAAGTTATTCGTTGTTAGGAATTCGCATTTTAATTAGAGGAAGACTTTTCAGCCTGTTAAATTCCTTCGTAAATCTGATACAAACTCAAGTTCATTACCTGTATACCTGTCATGCTAGAGAAAACTTAAGAACTTTGATCAACCCATATGATAAGTTAAAAAAATAATATCTTCGTTTTAAGTCAAAAGCAGTGAACAATATTTTCTTTTTATGTGTTTCTAATATTCTTTTCAGAATTAACTGACATTATTTCTAACTTAGCATTAAAGTAGTGAATAATAAAATAAAATTTTACATTAGTCAAGTCACTAACTCTGAAAGCATTAAATATGTAACTAATTTATAAGTAATTAAACATTGACTTTAATTATAAACTAAAATAAGATGACAATATGATTTTTAATTAATGTCTGCTGTTTTTTACTTTATTACTAAATTATTTTTAGTTTGACAAGCATATTTAATTTAAAATACATCTTTATTTAATTTTATTCCTAAATACAACTAGTAACACTTAAGATAAATTCAAAATGAATTTTTAAATCGACTTAATTTTTCAACAAATATAAATTTTTTTTCCTCTTTTTTTATGAATTTGGAGTTATGAATTTAATCAACACAAAACAGTTTGTAAATTATGTTAAAATTTAGGTATTAAACTTAAAATATATTTATTTACTTTTTGCATGTAAATTTTTTATTTATATTTTCAAGAATTTATGCTTGATAATTTTAACACATTTATATCGTTTGCACTGAAGTTGATCTTACTAATTTTATTTTATATTAAATTAACTAAATTATGATAGTATTCCGTTTTCATATTTTTACTCAGTGTGACTGTGTACTTTTTATTATTCAATAAAATAATTATCCTTTTCCTTTAACAGAATCTGACATATTATTAGCAGAAATGTATACATAATTCATTAGTTAATGAAATTTCTATAATAAAAGCAACATTCATAACTTAACTTTTTGTTTGATGTACTGTACACTCTGGCCCAATAAAATAAATATTTTATTATACATGTTACTAATCGATTTTTAAAAAGTGAGTCAGAGAAATAGGATATTTGGTTTTTAATTCAAAAAATGAACAAAAACTAGCTATTTTTGTATAACAAGTAGTAAAAGGTTTAATACTTGTGAAAATGTTATTCTTTCTTGCAAAAGATAAGTTAGTTTTAATTTTCGTGAAATTAAGAAAATGTTAACAATTAATCTCTTTTCCTTAGATTTTATTAAAAAAATTGTCTCTAAAACTTTAATTATTTCATGTAACTTAAATAAATGTTTTATTTATATAATTTTTTAAGAAAAGGATTTTAATATTGTAGTTATATGAAATCTCTTTCTGGGAAATAGAATATCTACATAATCTCTTCATGGCGTAACTCTTTCATTTCATTTAAGTACAATTACATAGAAAAATGTAATAATAATTGTAACGAAAAGTAATTGAATTTAAAGGTTGTTAAACAACAAAAATTTAATAGCATTAAATTTCCCATTCTAATAAAAATATTAATTAATTAATTATTTTGTTTATTTAATAAAATAAATAGTTAATTCTTTAAAGTAAGAAATCAATAAATAATAAACTATACTGAAAGAATTCCATAGTTAAAAAGTTAAATATAACAAAATAATACCAATAAATACAAGTAGTCAAGAATGACGACAGCCAATGGCTATTGACATATGTTCCAAGACACTGAATTTAAATCTGGCTAATTATAGCTGAAAAAGTTAGCCGGGATGTGGCGCCATCTATTATTTATTTTATAAGACATAAATGGAAATACTATCAAAATTTCATTATAAGCTTTTCTAATGGATTTATTTGAGCGGCATAAAATAAGCTCTACGAAATTCGAAACTTTTTTAAAGCATAATCCTAATAACGCACATAAATGGAAACACTATCACAATTTTATTATAAGCTTTTCTAATGGATTTATTAGAGTGGCGTAAAATACGCTCTACGAAATTCAGACTTTTTTAACGCATAATCCTTGAATTATGTACAAGGAAATACGGTTCTTCACATTTCTGACTTAAATTTCTCGATTATTTTCTCTTTTACTATAGATGTATTCTTTTTCTTCCTTGGACAAAAATAGCTTAAAAAATAAAAACTCAAGAATTATATGCATATTTAGGCTACTAAATCTGTATCCATTCCTACTGAAGTAAATCAGTGATTTTAATATTAATAAATGTGATCTAAAATGTAAATGTTAGTAAGCATGTCAGTAAGTTTAACAGTTTGTTGTGTAGATAACTTGTAAAATTCTCCATTTCTTTGTTATAAATTTTCTGATATGAAATAAATATAAAGTTTTTTATTGCACATAGTTGTTTGCATTCCAGAAATTAGAATTTTATTTCTGATTAATCTACAAGAAAACTTAGAATTATAAATTCATTATATTAATATAATTATAAACTTTATACTTTTTTTATTAATTTTTTGTTAGTAAAAATTCGTAAACAATATTGAAGTGCGTATAAAATACTTTCTGTTATGCACGTGGCTGGAGAATTAATATGACGAGTGCATTTTCAATTACCATCTATATTCAATATTCTTATGTGAAATTTAATATCTAAAAGTGAAATTATAAAATAGAAATCTAGATTTTTCAACTAGCTTTATGGAGTCACATATTTACAAAGAATATATAACTGATAGGAGAACTAATATTTTTAACCATTCCATAATTGGAACTTCTCCAGTTATATATATATATATATATATATATATATATATATATATATATATATATATATATATATATATATATATATATATATATATATATATATATATATATATATATATATATATATATATATATATAATTGAAAAAAGAAATTATTCATTAAAAAGAGTTAATAAAAAGTAAATTATTCATGAAAAGGATAATTATTGACAAGAAACTCGAAATAGTCATTCATCTTAATTAAATTATTTTTAAAACGTTAAAATTTATATATTTTTTATTTATTACTCTATTACTTTAATTTTATCATTTTTGTAAATTTTTAAATTTAAAGAATATTGTAACTTTCAATATATTTTAAAATTTGTTGATTATCTTTTTGTTTTGGGATGAATTAAAATGATATTGATTCAATAAATTTAAAAAATTACATGTTTTTATACATAGTATCAGAAATGAACAGTGCTGTAGTTCTCAGAAAAGAGAAATTTTCTTGACTCACAATTTTATTTTTTCTTTATTTTCATTTCGTTTCTTATATTTTGAAAAAAAGTCTCTGTAAAAGAGAAAGAAGTCACTGCAAATTTCATTATGTAAGTGTTCATAATGAAATTTGTAGTGAAATTTTTACTGAAGAAATTATATCAAAACTGTGTTTTTCCTTTATTTACACTATTTTTGTTTTTATTATTTTATTAAAGATTTCAGCAATTTACACTTTAACTTAGTATATTTATCTCACGTTCTTATATTTATTTTAATATTTATAAGTTAGTTCTTTGATTATCGTTTCTTATAGCTTGAAATATTTCGATCTTCATCATCATCAATTCTACTTCTTCTAACAATTTACTTCATGGATCCACTTTTAAAGCAGTTATTTGCTGAATATTTCTATTTTTATTTTTTTACATTTTATATTTTTTTGTTCAATTGATCCGAGTTTAAAAAATTAACATAATTTCAGCTTTTAGTATATGCATATAAGAAAGATGTTTCCTATTATAAAATAATTTTCAAACATTTTCAGATTCAGTCCATGTTATTTAAAGCTTCAAATGAAAGAATTTCGAATCTACGGAGTTGTACTGCATATTTTAGATTTTATATTATTTTTGGTAAGTCTTATATCATAAATAAAATTTTACTATCATTTGTAAATAATGACATTTTTTTCTATTTATAGTAATTTGAGGAAGGAGGCAAATCAGTCTTTCATATAATTTTGTGTATTATTCTATAAATTTATTTCTTTTACCTAATTAAAATGAAAAAGTATGTTTCTGTATTACACTGCTGGCCATCCAAATTTCAACAACAAGAAAGACAAGAGATATCGCAACAAAATTTATTTTGTAGATAACATGATGACCAAGTATTAAATTATTAAATTTATAGACTTCTGTGAAGTGTGGTTCCTGCCAAAATCAGTAACCAGAGTAGCCGCAATTGTTGGAGATCACCGGTACTACACGCCTCGGCATTGATTCAAAGAGACTTTGAATGCGTTCTTGGGGAACAGCAAACCAAACAACTTCCTACCGTTGAAAAAAGTTGATCTGGTGTGGCAGCTGGGGGATGTAATCTGGGTCAATCGTTGAGCAACCATGGACCACATGTTTTCTCTCGGCGAAAGATCCGGAGAGCGAGATGGCCAGGGAAGCAATTTAATCTGGCGATTGACGAAGAACCTTTGGACAATGCATGAAACTTGTGGTCGTCCATTATCCTGTTGAAATATGGCTGTGGGCAAGCCCTGAAAGTAAGGAAGGAAATCTTACTCCAACACCTCGGAGATGTGGCGCTGACTGTTTAAAATACCGTCAATGCGTACTACAGGAGCGCGAGAGTGGTATCCAATACTGTCCCATCCATAATACCCGGTGCATTACCAGTATGGCGGTGCATAACGCAGCTGTTCAGCATCCTCTCTTCATGGTGTCTCCAGACTCGAAAGCGACCATCGTGGTGTTGCAGACAGAAGCGTGACTCGTCAGTAAAGACAATTTCATTTCATTCTGCCGTCCATATCCTTCTTTTATCGCACCATTGGCGGAAGAGATATCTATGGTTCAGCGTCAAGGGTAGACGAAGCAATGGACGTCTTACGGACAAACCACTCTGCTGTAAACGGCGTGGAATGGTACGCGCAGACATTGGATGATCGTTACAGACTGAATGTGCTGTAGTTCGTGATGTGGCTGAATGATTCGTCACTGCCATGCGCACAATTTGTTTGTCATAACGTGAAGTGGTGAATTGAGGTGATCCGTCGTACCCTCTTATATCCAACGATCACATATCGGAACTACAGTCATTTGGTTTCGTCCAACACGACTACCGATTTCCATGAAAGATGATCCACAATTTCGGTAGGCCTCTATCCTTCCTTCGTCGAACTCCGATAATTGATCAAAAAATGATCGCTGTTTTCTACAAAGCATAATTGATCGTTTTTTTTGATAAAACCACAAGAAAAACTCAATTGCCGAACATGAAATGGTCGAAATCTCCAAGCCTTAAATAGCGCTTTGAAGTGGGGTCTCAGGCGCGGGTGATGTGAAATTCAAATCCTTTTCATATCTTACCTCCGCTAATGCATCTTGTAAATTTCATGTTATTAGCATGCTTTCTTCAAGGTGTTGCATTTACGATGGCTAGCAGTGTATAAAAAGAATTTATATTTATAAAAGTTGAGACTTTTGTTTTATATTAAAATAATGTAATTGCATTATTAATGTAAAAATTTATTTGATTAACACTTCTAAGATTTTCACATAGGGAATTTAAATGTTAGAAACTATTCTTATAAACTAAATTCACTATCTCCTAATAATTATTTGGATACTCTTGCAAATGAGAATATTTCCATATTGATCAGCATTATGCCTTCTGTAGTTAAAAACCATGTAGGAAACTGCATGCCTCATGCAAGATGTCACGAAATTCAGAGCTTTCTGACTTCGAGAAAGGCATAGTGTCTGGATATCATAGAAGTAATCGATCCTTAAAGGACATACCTAATGAATTAAATATTCCAAAATCAACAGTGGCTTTTCTGGATAAGAAGTCGAAGGTGAGTGATGAATATCGGAATAGACTTCGATTCGGTAGACTCATGAAACAAATAGATGAGTCCGACGAGTTCTGCCAAAGGAAATGCGAAAAACAAAAACCAAACTCATAGATAACATACTCCAGGAGTTCCAACAGTATCTGGTACTGTTTTGATAAATACCATCTGCAAGGAAACACATTACCTGGGTTTCCAGGGTCATGCTGACACTCATAAGTCTTTGATTATAAAATCTAATTGCCGACCTCTATTAAGATAATGCGAGGTACGTCAAAATTGGCATGTTGATGAGTGGAAATATGATGTCATATATTATGAATACAAATTCAAGCTCTATAGTCAGATAGTAGAATCTAGGTTTGACGTATGTCTGGAGAAGAACTTTTGCCAGAAAGAAGTGTCCATAAAGTTTGGCGAAGTTAGAATTATAGTCTAAGGATGTTCTCGTCGTATGGACTGGAATCCTCGATCCCAATTCATGATTGAGTCAACACCAAATCCTACTCCATTATTCTTAGAAACAAAGTGCTTCCTATGTTGGGAAATTTTATGTATTGGATTATTGTTACTTCGATGAAAACTCAACTTGTCATGCTGCGACGACCACAAGGGATTGATATGCTATCAATTTGATGAATCAATTGGACTGGCCTATCTAGAATCCAGATTTGAATCTGTAGAACACTTCTCGAAGGAGTTGGATAACTTTCGAAAATTTGCAAAAGAAATTACATGTCTTCTCCAAGCCGATTGTAAAAAAATACCACTATACATCATCCAAATACTTGAGGAAAACATGCCCTAGGACAAAGGTGTCAAACTCAATTTTGCAGAGGGTAATATATTAAATTTAGGATGTGTAGGCACGCCAGATTCAAATAAAAAATTTACTGAATTATTATAGCATTTTATTTATTTAATTATATAGTATATTACACGATTGTTAAAAATCCTTTTAAAGTTATAATCTTTTATATGGTAATAATTTTGAGTTCGAGGATCCAGATACATGATTTCTCTTGTTTTTGACAAGCTCATTGATGTCAGATATCATGTTCGGTGTAGTTATTTTAAGAATTGATTGGAGATGCTCCTTCGTAAGTCTTGTGTGATGTTTGTTCTTATTTATTTTCATGACGGAATATATCTGCTCACATAAATAGGTGCTACCAAACATGCGGGCTGCATGCTTTTTTAATTCCGGGTATTTATCCAAACTCTTGAATCATTGTATACAAAATGTAAGAGCGTTTATCTTTATAAATTTTTCTTTCAAAATATTGTCCGATTAAAGATCTATCAAATCCATTTGCAAATAAACTGGTGCCTGTGAAGCTTCAAAATTGAATGGATTGTTGAAAATTGGGAATTCCATTTCATTCATTTCGTGGAAGTCTTCAAAACGATTGTTGAATTCCGTGATCAAACTTTGCAAAAGTTGAGAATATTTATGCAATTTTTATTGGTTCACTGAGCCAAGTTATTTTAAATGAGGGAAATGATCCAAAGCTTGATTTTTTACCTGATTTTTCCAAGCCTCAACTTTGTTTCAAAGGCTTGAATACATGAATACATTTGAGTGACAATCAGATTTTTACCCTGTAACTTTACATTCAGATCAGTCAAATGTTTTTTCATATCAACCAAAAAGGCACAATCGACCCACCAGTTATTGTCATAATCAACTGGGTTGCCTTTTTCTAAAATGAAAACTTGAATAGTGTCACATAATGCAAAAAATCTATCTAAAGCTACTCCTTGACTGAGCCAACGAACTTCTGTGAAATAAGGGACAACAGAAAACTTTTCGCCCAATTCTTGTACAAAATACCTGAACTGTCGGTGATTTAGTCCTCTGCTCCTTATAAAAATTTACTATTTTAATTATAGGTTGCATGACATGGTCCATTTTAAAATGTTTGGATGCCAATGATTCTTGATGAATTATGCAGTGAAATCCCACAAAATTCCCTGATGTTTTCTATTTTAATGTAGTTACAACGCTTGAATGTTTGCCAGGCGTGGCAGGAGAGCCATCTGTAGTTGTGCTGCTAAGTATATTCCAGTCGAGTTCATATTCTGCTATCAAATGCTCATTTGCAGAATAAATATCATTTGTTGTTGTAGTACCTGTCAATGGAACACACATTAATAATTCCTTAATTATTTCAAAGCTACTGTTAATACGTCGTATAAAAACAGCAAGTTGAGTTGCATTAACAGTATCAATGGTCTCGTCAACAGCCAGTGAAAAGTTTGTAAATTCTTTAATTTTTCTCCTTCAGTTGAAGAACCAAATTTTGAGATAAAACAATTATTCTTGAAGCAACAGTGTTTCTTGACAGCGAAATATTTTGAATTATTAACTTTTGAAATGGAAATGAATCATCCGGCAACTTTCAACATACAGTCTTTAATAAAACCATCATCAGTGAAAGGTTTTGATCTCTTCGCAATTTCTACTGCAATAATATAACTTTATTTCAAGGCATCTTCGCTGTCAGTATTAGCTTTAGTAAACGTTGATTGTTGACCTTGAAGTTTAGATTTTAAAGATGACAATATGTTCATTATTATTTTTTCACTGTAACAATCGAATTTTGATTCGTATCATAGTGTCTCTTCAAGTTAAACTTCTTACAAACAGCAACTGTTTGATAGCAAATCAAACACAGTGGTTTACCTTTCCATTCTATGAAAAAAATATGCAATTTCCCATTTAGACTGAAAAACTCTGCACTCACTATCAACTTTACGTTTTTGTGACATTATGCCAAAATCGTAACAATTATGGAACTCGACACAACAATTATGGATATAGCACGCGCATGACACAAACAAATGCCATCAAATGCTTCACCATCATTACTTCAAAGTACAACTAAAATCCTTCTCCGACCGTATCGCTTGAATTACTCGACTCAACTGACTCACGTCGTGCCGATGCACTCCTTTTATATCGATAAGGAAGGTTCTAGTCTAGATTCGAAGCGCGTGGAAAATTCTATTATTTTCAACAAAAATAATAGGGCATTTCCGCTTTTTGCTAAGAGATGGCGTTACTGTCTATTTCTCTCGCTTGTCTAGGCACGCGCTGCCCTTGAAATTGCTTATAAATGTAGTATGCGCATTTTAAAATTTCCGTAGAGGAATCGAATGAAGTCTGAATGCTCTAAAAAACATGATTCTTCTCTCTGTGACACATTGCGATGGCGGGTCTTATTGATACGGGCCGGGGGCCGGATGCAGCCCGCTGGCCGTATCTTTAACATCATTGCCCTAGGCGGTTAAGGCTGTGTAATTTTTCACATGGAGGCTCTAACAACTATTGAATATGAATAAATTGTGTTTATCTCTTTTATCACACGTGTTTAAATACTTATCGGTTATATTGTGTATTTAACTACCGTTATTATATAGCTATTACAAATAATATTTTAAAATAAATAATGTAATATTTTTTAAGCATTGCGTTATGTATTTATTAATTTTCTTTTCTCTACCCAGATTCAAACCTGAAAAATAGAAGCAGAAACTGGCTTTGTTTTAGTAATTAAAAATTTCTTTTAATTCAATCATAAAATTATAAATCTATTTACACACATACAAACTCAGTTACTTATATTATTTCAAATATTTAAAATTTACCAACAACATGGTTAAACACTCACGTGGAGTTCATAATTTACACTAGGTAGGTATCATAATCATTGTTTAAAGTTATAAAATAGGTGGTACCACACTAAAAAAACAACTGGCTGGTAAAATAAAGTTTTAAAAAAGCAATGACTTACATAGGAAAAGTTCAGGAACTAGGCCGGCCTATTTAGAGGGCTTCGAAAGGCTGGTAGATCATTTATTCAGCGAGGCTTCCTCCATTTGGACTCGTATTACAGAATTATTCATTTGAACTCATATTCTTCTTCTTAGAGTTGGGTTTGTATGTCATTGGGCACCTCTGCTTTTATCAGCATTTTGTACTATTAACTCCAAACCCAATGTTTCCTAGTTCCACTTGCTTGGGTCACCCACTTTATTAATAAAGTCCGATAACCCTTTAATGGAGTCTAGGTGTAACTCTCTAGTATGGATGATGCCTAAAGAAGTTAATCTAAGGAGGGGGCAAGAGCCTCACATTCGTAAATGATATGATTGGCCGTTTTCTTTTGCGTATGACATTTCCTGCAGATAGGGTCTTGCTGAAACAGTCCCATTATATGGAGGTGTTTTCGGAAATAGTAGTGCCCAGTTATGAAGCCAACGATTAAACGTATCTTCTGCCTAGAGCATCTTAGAATTTCAGAGACAATCTTTGCTGATGATCCACAAATCATACTTTTAGCGTAGGTTTGACCAGGAGTGTTAAGCCAAGCTTCATACATCTTCCGTTTTTCCCATCTAAGAACATTGGTTTTTGCGGTCTTCAAATTGATCCCACAAAAAGGTTCTGCACCAATGGGAGCAAAAGACGATCCTTGTTTAGCAAGTTCATCAGCGCTTTCATTATCTTCGATACCTTTGTGCCCTGGCAGCCCATACAAGGATTACCTTGTGCCTTTTCCTCTTACTCCTTCTTTAGACACCTGTCTTCTGCCTCCTTCCCTCGCTCTCTCCCTGAAAATCCGGTTTCCTTCAAGTCCTACGTTAGGGCATCCCACTTCGTCAAAATGGGGAGATAGGAAATTGAATTAAATTAAAAAAGGACTTCCAGCCAAGAAAAATAAAGGGTAATTTAATTAATATTATAAAAATTATCCAGCCAGTGAATAAAACAGTTGGTTGGTTTATTTATATATAACTCCAATAAGTAATAATTGTATATGATGTACATAAATATCAAATAAATAGAACATTAATTTAAATATATACTCATTATATATATTAAAATAATTAATTTCCTTTAATTTTTATTTCAAGGATTGCAGAAATTTCCACAAACTTTCATTTCAAGCATAGATTGACAAGTGTAGTGCCCATAGAATCTCAGGGACATTCTAACCTTATGCCCTTCATTGCTTTTTTCAAAAGCACTCTATGATATTTGGGGTGGAAGATATTGATTATGTTCTGATCCACGGGCTGTAAAATGGGAATTAAATAAGTCAGGAGAATTTCCACATAAATGTTTTCAAAAGTGTTAGATCTTCAATGTTAAAATAGTGCAACTAACCACAATTCGAAGAACTTAATAATTATCTGATAAAAATGTCAATCCATGTTTCTCTATGATGAACTAAATAAATAAAAAAACAAATAAAAATATTAATGTCAGGTGGGGGGAAAACAAAAAATGCATAAAAATGAATTTACAAAAAACATTTTTCAAAATTTTAGTTCAAAAATGAGGATTGAAATTGGTATTATCAATAGCACAATGTTGACTCATGATTTTAACTAGTGATCGTTAGGAACCAATCACTAGTTGAAATCATAAGTATCTGTGTAAATTAGAGTTTCATAAAAACAAATATCTACGGCATCACACGGAAAGTTCAAGAGTTATTATAAATCTTCCTTCCATCCCAACAAATAAGCAAATTTAGACTGTATAATAACAAAGTGAAGATCAATATCCTAAATCTAAATTTAATTCAAGAAAAATAAATACATAGTGCTATTTTATGCTCATTAAAAATAATTCCTTATTACTTAAAATTACATATGCATAGCCTTGCAAGTAAACTCATTTTCCTACAATTCACGGCACAGGTGCCGTATAATCCAGGATGCCAAATTCTAAGAATGGCGATTTTTTGGTGGATTTTCTTACGCATCTGGCAACCTCGTTTTTATTACGTCATACATATGGAGACCTATAAGAATTATGCAGAAAATTCTATTTTGGTAACCCTAGTACGTATGTCATCGCACACGTCAAGATACGTCATCTTGGCAACATTTCTTAATCGCCAAAAAAATTCAGAATTAGGAATCATGAATTATGCGGCACCTGTGCTCAGTTCACATACTGTTTTCTTGGATATAAAATAATGGGATATTCATAAGGGACTTGCATGTGCCAAACTGTTAATATATTTTATTTCTAGTTTTAAAAGAAGGCTTAATGTAGAGTTTTATAACTATTGCAGACTGATCCATTAATGTTTTAAAGTTTGGCTCATTTAATAGCTGTTTTTACAAGAAATTTTTTATATCTGCAGTAGTTAGAATATTTTTAATTTTATGTAGAGGATGTTTTCAAATAACAGAATACATAACTAATATTTAAAAAAAACTGGTAAAAAAATAAAGAAATTCTTTTAAAATAGCATGTTGGTTGAGTTTTAGAAAATAAAACATTGAAATGTTTTATTTTGTAGAGATTGAAATCAAAATTAATATTGAAATGCAATTCAGTTAATAACATAGAAGAAAATATATTTAATATAACATTTCATATTTTAAAAAGTTGCTTAAATAATATTAATTAAATTTATATTAGTTTTATATGAGCACTTTCATTTGCTGGTCATTTTTCCTTTCACATGAACAAACAATTCAGCAATAAAAGAGTCCTTTAAACTTTTCATGTTGATCGTAATAAATTAAATGACTTAAAGAAAAATAAGTACTTTTCTTTTCACTGAAAACATCTTCCATTTTCTTTATATATATATATATATATATATATATACATATTTATTTATTTATTTATTAGTTCTTTATAGTATAAATTTATTTTTTAAGCCAATATATACAGTTACTCCTCTGATCTATAAATTTCTGATTTCTTATTCTTTTTTAAAACTTTTTATAGAATTTTCATTTTTCCTGTTAGATTCCCAAAATTAAGAATATTTAACCCTTTTGTGTCTGTTGTACATATTTTTTACTGAGACATGGTAAATACAATTTTGTGACTATTTTTAGCACTTCATTCCAAGCAAATACAATTTCAAATGAATAAAGTCCTTGAAATTGAAATTTATAAAAGTTAGTTATTTTGCCTCACATGCTCAACTGATCTTAAATTTATATATATATATATATATATATATATATATATATATATATATATATATATATATATATATATATATATATATATATATATATATATATATATAGGCATTTAAAAAAAACGGATTATTATTATTAGAAAAAAAGTTACTCAATTAAAAACTAATTTAGCTTTTAACTACTGAAAAATTATTTTCTAAATATTTATTTTTGATTTTAAGGAAATAAAATGCTTATTTAAAGTTTATGAAAAAATTTTCTTTGAAAATTATAAATTCATTTACTTTCAAGACTCTTAATATTGCTTTCAATCAAAATTATAGTGGAAGTAAAGAGTTTGTATTAAATAAGATTTAAAATTCTGATTTCAATGTGAATTTTCAAGAATATACTTTGATTGCATATTGAAAAATTATGTTAAAATTTTACTTTTTTAAATATATATTTTTCTTAGCTTTGTTATCTTTGAAATAAGACGAAACATTTTGATTCTGTAACAGTATAATTCTGTTCCAGATAATTTGTGATTTTTTAAAAAAATAATATCCCCAAAATGTATTTAAAAACTCTGTTTTCAAAGTTTATTTAAATTTTTTATTGTATATCTTAGGAGGAAAAAACTCTTATAGTTATTAGAAAATACTTAAAAATTGTTTATATTACTTAAAATTTGTAAAACTAAATATTTTTAGTAAATTTAGAGCTCTTTTTGTTGAATATTAAAAAAAGGAATTTAATAAGTATATAGTTTTTTAATATTATTCTTGAGACGAAACCACGTTGCATAATGATAGAACCACCATGTATTTTCAGCTTAGCATACAGTAATTGGAATAAATGATTGAAATAAATATTTTTATTGAAAATATACAAGATAAGAATGACAATAACAAAGTAAAAACATTACTCATGTTTATATTTTCATGTAATGAAATAAAAAATACAAATTTTTGGTTGCAAATCGATAGAACCACTTTCAGTTAATACTTTGTAAGAGCACTTTTTTTGGTTATAAGTTCAAATATTCTATTAGGCATGCTTTCGACTAAGCATTTGAGTATATCTGCATTCCGATTTTCCCATTCTGTAATAATAGTCTTTCAATTCTTGAACCGTTGAATACTGCTTGCCGTTGGCGTATACGGCCCTGCTTAGAATACCCCAGACGTTTTCCATGGGGTTCCTGTCAGGAGAACAAGCAGGACATTCGATTATCTGAACTCCGTTCTCCAGGAACCATTCCCAAGACGAGTTTGCAACAAATGAATTGTCCTCATCTCAGCATTGTCCTGTTGGAACTTCCAAAATAGACCTCCAATTTCTTCTCCAAAAGTTAACAAATTTTCTTCCAACAAGTCTTGATAGTTTATTGCTCTCATTCAACCACTAGGAAAGGCAATGTTAGTCTGCCCAGTATTGCCAAATCCAGCCCAAACCATTAACGATCCTCCCCCACACTGTCTCTTAGAAAAAATGTGCGGCTCATTTCGGAGATTCCTCCAATAGAATGCCCACTCGTCAGGACCATCTAGATTGAATTTTATTTTTTATCGCTTAACTCTACTTGAGTCCACTGTTTTTTCCAAGTCATGTGTTTTTTAGCCCATTGCATCCTTTTTCGTTTGTGAAGATCTGTATGTCTCAGTTGCGTTTTCATTTTCATGTACTAAAGATGTTCGTTCCGCCGAGCTATTCTGGATAAAGTTGACTTGTGAACTTGGATGGTGGGGTCTCGTGATAGTCTGTTCAATGTTTCACCAGCTTTTAACTCCTTTACAACTAACCTTTCTTGCCGTTTTGTTAGTTTTCGAGGTCTTCCAGTGGATTTCTTTGTCCCATATTTGGATCCAAGATGGAGAAAATTACTGACCACGTGTGGTGAACGTCCAATATGTCTTGCTATATTCCGTGAAGACAATCCTGCTTGGTTGAAAGCCGCAAATTTGTCCTTTTTCAAAATCAGATAACGGTTTTTTCTACCCCTACTTAGAAACACCTTTTGAAATCAATAATTTATGCATGCTCACAATGAATGCAAGTAAGGTTAGGTTAATTGATCAAACGAAGCTTTTATATACCTGTTTGTTGAAACCCAACTGCGCATGCTTCTCTGGGATTGATTATTCCATTAAAAAGTATAGGTGGTACTATCTTTTTGCAACCTAAGATTTGTATTTTTGATTTTATTACATGAAAATATAAACATGAGTAATGTTTTTACTTTGTTATTGTCATTCTTATTTTGTGTATTTTCAATAAAAAATATTTATTTCAATCATTTATTCCAATTACAGTATGCTAGGCTGAAAATACATAGTGGTTCTATCATTATGCAACGCGGTGTATATTTCATATTAGTTTTCCTAATCTTAAATATGAATTTTTTTTATTCTGCTAAGAAAAATAGTTTGTGCCGAGCTGATAGAAAATATTTCTCCTTTCTCCTTTTCAAATTGAATTCGTTCTACTGATTGTAAAAACGTGTTTGCTGGAAATATCAAGCCTAACATGTAAGGCAGATTTTACTTAACAAACCGAATATACATAAAAAAATAATATAGAAGATGAATATACAATATCCATTTCATTGTTTGCTAAAAAGAAGCCTTTTCGATCTCACAATAAGATACGTGTGAAGTGTCTTGTTTTTAATGAAACATCTTCAATAGACATGAAAATTTTTTATTCTTTTTGAAAATAATTTTATCCAAGATATTGGATCTTAATTTACATTTTAATCTAGTAACACAAGGGTTTAATTTATTATTTTTGCATTTGTTTACAGTTGACAATTAAGAGCTATGTTTTCTTTGTATATGATTAAAAATTATTTGAAGTACATGCGAAATTTCGGCCACAAATATTTTAATTACATTATATTACATTATATTATTAATATATTACATTATATTATTAATTACATTATATTACACAAATATTTTAACTACACAAATACATTAATTTGAAAGAACTTATTGTTGTTTTGTGCCAGCTAGGCTGGCATTATAGAGTGCGCTGCTCCACTTTTCTAACTGAACCATATTTCGGTGTGGAATCCGACTTCCTCAGTACACACATGCCATAGGTACCCGCTTATAGGGAAGGCATAACCATTCACAACCCAATCATACAAATGAAAAAATAGACAGAGAAAATACAGACATCCATGACCAAATCGGGATTCGAACCTAGGACCTCCTTATCCACAGTCGGGGACGCTGACCACTAGACAAGTTGGGCGACGAAAGAATTTATTATATTCGGTGCTTATATTTTTGAAGAAAGGTTCATTCAAACCCTTGTAGTATGATCAATAATTATGTGCAAATACTGTTTAGTTGATCTATAGTAGTTAAAATCCATCAACAATATCAGCAAAGAAATATTTAAAGGAGTTATGCATTTAGTAAAGCTTGAAGTAATCAATATTTCTTTTGTATAGATTTCTGTAATTGAACTAACTTATTTCACAATACTTACAAGATTTTATGACTTTACCAATAATACCAATCCAGTAATGATGCGAAATCAATTTATGGTACATTAATATGACAAGAATGTGTTTCATATAATGATATATGCCTTAATGCCATTGGTACATATATTTTACACGATTTTTTTTATAATTAGAACATCATTTTTTTCAATTAAATGATTACCTGAAATATTATCATTATTTTGATAAAAATTTAATAACCCATAAATTTAGTATGTGATTCTTTAATTGTAAGAAAAAAGAAAAAATGTCTTTTAACATTTTCAAGAATTTTTATGTGTATCTCAAATATTCTTTTTAAGCAATTAATTGAGTGTATTTTTAATATTTGTGTATAATTTGTAATAAATTTACGATTAATTTTAACAGAACCAAAAGTTATTTTTTATTTTCTTTAACTGATCCAGGCATATTTAAATATTTATTGACTTCATCATTATAATTAGTTAGTTGAGATTTATCTATTATTTACTATGATATTATTTTATAGCTGATTATTATTATAATTGATATTTATATTTTACAAACCTAAAAAAATTTTTTTATTTTGCGGCAAATTGACATTTAGGTAATTTTAATTTTAGGTTTTAATTTTCCCAAATGTCTAAATTTTTTAATACTCTCCCTAAGATTGGAAAGAAAATTACATAATCAATATAGTTTAATGCCAAATCTACTACTACTTTACATTTTTTTAAAAATTTAACTGAGGACTCACTGAAAAATTCCTGAAGATATCTTTAAATGTTAAACTTTTTATTCAAATAAACTAAAGTTTGATGAAGTTAGCTTTTCAATATCTTTTTTATTAATTTAAATATAATTATTAATATTTTTTGTCATTAATTTTTTATTATTAATAATTATTATTAATAAAATAAAATCTGTAGAGATCGCCAGGGTTGTCTTCGACAGCTTCGGGGACATTTAAGGTTTTTGCACATACTCCATGTGGACACAACATCATCATCATTAATTTTAACATGCCCCAATAGTCAGAAGCTAAATCTAAGCAGTAAAAACCTTTTCGTTTATTAAAATAGCTAAAACTGAATATATTCTAGTTATAGGATCAGAATCGCATTAATAGATTTTATTTAGTTTACAAAAATCTATACATAAACAACTTTCAGCGGCTTCAACTTCCTTTAGAGCTAGTGTTATTAAGGAAAACTAAACCATACGGTTTGATGAATCTTGCAGCTAAAAACTCATCAATTTGCTTCTTTATTATCTTGATGAAAAGTTAAATAAGGTCTTATTGAAATAGGCAATTTTCATCCTAATAAACTCTTAAATAGTTCAAAATTTTTAAAACCTAAACCAAACTTATTCGAGAAAAAATATGCTTATAATTTAATGATAAGTTTTCCAAATTTTCCTTCGCAAGTACAATTTTTGACAACATTAGAAATAGGAATATTATTAGGATACCATGTTAATCAGCAAAGTTTTACCAAAAGTAGTATTTGTATAACTAATCATTTTTTTATTTTAGGGTATTCTAATCTAGTTTTATATAAGGATATGAAAACGTTAGCATTAAAACCAAAATATTCAAATTCAACAGAAAATATATTGTGTTTGTAATATTTTCATTTTTAATTTCAAAAATAGATCACTGTGAACTACAATATTAGCTCCTAATTTTAATCTAAAAACATTTGTATTCATCACATTATTTGAATTCATGAAAAAATTTGCCTGAAAAATTATATTTATATTGTCTCTAGTGTCAGTAATACAGGGACTTTATTTTTTATCATGAATTGTATATAAATGCTAAAATACAATCATCATACAAGCATCTTGATCGTTCTTCAGTTGATCATTCGAATAATTGTTTGAAAAGCTAAGATATTCTTGATGTAGAAATCAATTCTGTGGAGTTGATAGCTTCATCGTTCGTGATTCCTCAGTAGATGATCACATTGATATGACATCTTTTCACACAGATTGATGTAGAGAGTATGTCTACTCTGTCACTTGTTCAAGGACAAGCCCATAGGAGATTTCAACTGTCATAATTTTATTACAATTCTTATCCGGTGCTTAAGTGTTTGTCGTGTTACAATATTGAGAAGTTATAAAATCTTAGCTACAACAAAAGTTATAGACTTAATAATTATTTTCTTAATTCATTTCTTATATGAATTTTAATCTTTCAAAATTATACTGGATAGATAGGAACTCTACAAGATTGTTGATTCATATTAAATTGATTGGTTGATTTATCCTTAATTTGAGAAAATTTGTTGAGTTTGATACAATTTTAATGTAGAAATTTATAACATCCGTGAAATAACTATGAAAAATGTTGAATTTAATTTTTTCCTTCAATATTGTTTCATCAATCCACATGTAACAAATAAATACAGCATGTTTCATTCCACAATTGAATTACTACCTGCTTATTTAACGTTTGGAAAATTTCAATATAATATTATAATTAAAAATAAAAATTTATACCCACCAATTGAAGAAGCAGGAGATTTTGTATAAAAAACAAACAACTAAAGAATGTCATTAAAAGAGTAAAATTAGATGCTTAAAAATCAGTGGGTGAAATTGAAATTTCTAAAATTAGGTTTGAGTTATGATGAGTTGCGCGAATGCATGTGAACGTACTTCCCTTATTTAATTTTGCATGAAATTCTAAAAAAATATTCAGATGTAAATTTTGAGATTGATAAAGCTAATGAACAAACAAAAAATTCTGAAACTGCACACTCCAACAAATTGAGATATTTGCATGTACCAGGTAATTTAATTCTTAAAAAGTGGACCTACAAAAATTCCGATTCATGAAATAAAATTAGGTTGTATAAATTTTTCTTGATTTTAATATTTATATTTCTCATTGAATGTATTATAAAAATTTCATATAAAAGTTCTCACACATAAATATATGAAGGAAAGTTCTCAGTTTTGTTAATTTCTTATCAAATTTTTAGGATTCATTTTATGTTTGATTTACCTTAAACTAATTACTGTTTAGTGTAAATTATTAATAATATTTAATTTATGAAAGCAATTCTTAGGAGAAGAAAAGTTTGTTATAATTGTATTATTGAATAATTTTGTATAAATGGTATTAACTGCATTTCTCTATATTTTTATAAATATTTTTGTCGAATATTTAAACAGTGATTTTCATTAATTTATATTATCAATATATATTTTTGTCAACACATTCTAATAAGATACCAAAGTCAAAAATTTATCATTATTTTGTAATTTTAGGAATCTTTATTATTTTTTGTAATTTGAACAAACTTTTTGTATATATATATATATATATATATATATATATATATATATATATATATATATATATATATATATATATATATATATATATATATATATATATATTCAAGGTCTAACTACTTATTATTCTACTATTAAAATTACCATAACTATGAATTTGTTAAATGATTATTTTGTTTAGAATGTTCCATTATATAAAAACTAAATTCTATATTAAAATATTTATTTAATTATTAAATTAGTTTTATACTGTAATGGTTTTATTACTTTTAGAAGAAAAAGAATATTATTTGTATTCAATCATTTCTATATTCACGTTTAAAACAGTTATTATTAAGCTAATTTTTGTATTGGTGAGTAACGGAGAATTTAGATCTAATGAATAAATTTTAAATTTGCATGTTGTTAATAAAATTATTGAAGGTTCAATTTAACAATAAACTAATCTTTTATGTTTTCCACTTTAATTAAATAAATTAAAACATTAAATTAATTTAAATGTTTTAACAGTATACTTTGTTAGCATTAAAAATAATTCATAAAAATTTATTATTTAAAATAAATTAGTGTCAAAAAATGTTTGTTAATGGAATAGTTACTTTTTTGCAACCTAATAAAACTATTAAAATGCAAAATATTTTGTTTTTGAAATCAGAACTTTGATAGGTTGACCTCATATATTATTAAAAATAATAAATGATAGGTATTTCTATCTTACGGGTCTTTAAGGTTTCAGATTTTTATTTATTTAAAATGTTCTTTATAAGCATAATTTTAATTTTGGATTCATTATCTGTCATTTTCAGTTGTGTGTTTGTGTGTGGCTTTTCAATTTAAATTTTTAAATCATTTATTTATAAATTTATGTTTAGCTTTTGAAAAAAGATTTCTAAACATTAACATTTTTTGTAAAATATTTTAAAAATTCAACAAAATGCTTTTAACTTAACAGCCATCTGAAATATAAAAATCCTTTTATTCATTGTTAACAAATCATTATTTTGCTAACGCACTCCATAGATTTTGGTTGCTACATGTTGCATGTATGCTATACCTTGTGCCATAACTATTTGGAAAAATACTATTATATCATATAATATACAAATATAAAATAATGGATATATTAATTTTCAAAATTTTGTTGTATATGTTGCTTTTTGACAACGAAGATATTCCAGTTAATGGCGCTTCTATTATAGAAGTCATTCTAAAATGGTTTTAGCTATAATTTTCATAGACTGTTTAGATTAAAAATATTTTTAAAATAATGGCAAAAATATATTTCAACCTGTAAAAAAATGTATAATTTTTCTAATTTCAGCAAATTTGCACTAAAAGAATGGGAGAAGATAAAGTTTTCAATCATTTCATCTTGCATATATATATATATATATATATATATATATATATATATATATATATATATATATATATATATATATATATATATATATATATATATATATATATATATATATATATATATATATATATATATATATATATATATATATATATATATATATATATATATATATATATATATATATAATCACTTAATCGATTTGGTAAATGAAAAACTTAATTGTAACTGCTAAACATCCACAGAAAAACAATTTAAATGTGCTTTTATTGATACGCGCACGAGTAAAAGTGTCGAATATCCGATTAATAAGAATTAACTCATGCTCATAAAATCACATAAAAAATGTTGATAGTAGAATGAATGGCTTAAAAGAATTATCAAACGAAAAAAGTTCAACTGTGAGGGATCAGTTCTGTTACTGTATTACTGGCATTATTTACGAGTTGTACATCAATAACCACATAGGTATTTTTATTTATTGAAGCTCTCTTTAGGATATATAACTTAATAAGGGTCTGTTAATATGTCGTTCATTTCAATCAGTTGGAATGTGAAAGCATGCTGAAAATTCATGTTCAGTCTCATTTGGAAAATTCTTCAAAGAATAGAACAATATTTTACAAGATAAATCCTAAATGCATATTTTATTCTCTAGTCAAGTATGTTTACTGAATGAAGACATACATTTTATATTGACCTAGAAGAATTTATTAATCAAATCTCGCGCAGAACGTTTCCGAGTCGTTTATTACCTCATATTTACTCAAGTGGTTAAATATATGGCCAATAATTGCACATAGCATGTTTAATTGGTAAGTTTAAATTGGGGATTGATAACTTGCTCATAGCTGTAGGGTCCTTGACATATCTGATTTTCAAGTTCATTGAAAAAGAAAGGTATGGTTAATAATCATTAAAGCATTATGAAAGAGATTTATCAGCGTGGTGATAGTTCGTGAGTGGCAGTTTTTTATTCGCAAACTGACAAAACTGGAAAAATAAATAAATAAAATAAAAATTCCATTTCTGGATTATTATTTACTTTTTCTCTTGTTATTTCATCAGTTTGATATTGTATTAAGAATATTAGACTGTAGTATTTTTTGACCATACTATGTAAAATATTTAAAGCTGTATCGTTCGTTTTAATTTTGAAATTTTTTAAAAATAAAAATTATATTAACAATAAACTTTATTAACATTAAAGCATAAAATAAATAAGGGCAAACAAATATAGTTGACTTGATAAAGATTATTTCAATGAACAATAATATCTAATGCTCAAAATTAAAGGAATTGGATTGTGTTCATGGGACTGTTTTTATTTTCTGACTTGCACAAAATAACCATTCTTATTAAGACAAAATAACTTATTAATGTTTCTCCCTTCTATTTGTTACTGTAATTAGCAAACAATTAGTAAAAAATAAAATCCATTTTTATATGATTTCTACCTAATGTTTATTACATTATGCAATGTAGTCTCAAAATATTTGCTTTATTTTGAAAAATAAAATTTGAAATGTTGATCAAAATCTGAAAAAGTTCGTTAAATTTTGTTTGATATTGTTTTTTATACAATATCAAATCATAGATATATATAAAAAATGTATTTTCTACTGATGAATGTATGCAGATACATTAAATTGCTTACAATAAAGTAAAAAAGACTCGATTTTATATAATATAATTTTTATTTTTGTAAAAGACTAGACAGCTGTACAAATGTATCAACATATAAAATTGAATTCATTTCTTGTGCATTTAATGTTAAATATATCACAAATATAATTATTTTCTTGTTGTGTGTATACTTATATAAAAATATATTTTGGTAGAAAGGACTAGAGTTCTTTTCATTTAGCAATTGTATACCATTTCATTTGAAAATATTATTATATGGACTAGTCTTGACGTGATGTGCTTCATAATTAATATTTTTTCCTGCTTCATATCTTACAAAATTAAAATGTAAGAAAATAGCTGCTTCTTCTATTTTTATTTGAAGCATATAGATGAGTTATAAAAATTATTGAAAGGCACTTATCACTTGTGTAAGAAATGCAGTATTAGATTACTACTTTAAAAAGTTAACAAACATAATTCTCATTTTCGATTGTCTTAATTATTTAAAATTATTTTTTTTACTTATTATAGCTGGAATATTATATTTGTAAAAAATAAAATGCAAGACTTAATATTTTAAAATATTTTGTAAGTTAACTCAAAATGTTTTATTAATAAAGATAATAAAATTTTTTAAACATTAAAATCAATTTTTGAAAAAAATTCCTGCTTGTATTGATAGTCGAGTAGTTTGTTTGATTAAAGCTATTAGTTTGTAAAATCTTTCTTATATTATGATAATGATCGTACTATATAAGACTTAAAATTGTTCTAAATTTTAACTTATGAAGTTAAATAGTTCACAAATTAAAATATGCGCATATTTGATTTATATGATGATTGATAGTTATCACCAAATCTAAACCAAAGCGTAGATAAAATAAAACATTATTGTAATGAAATGTACTTTTGATGTGATCAAATGTATTGAGAGAGGATTGTTTGATATGAAGCTTGAATTATCAGAGATATATCACCAAAACGAGACTTTTAAAAATGTTCAACAAGATAATGAAAGTTTTTGGAATATTAATATGCTAGTTCTGCACCCCAAGGCCTATAAGGTCTTCCAGTCGAAGAAGCATGTTGATTGAAAGCTCCTGTGCTTCCATATCCACCACTAGGAAATCCATGTCCTCCGAGGTATTGGTTAGAGCTTGGCATTTGTGAAAGAGATGGCACCATTGCTGGCCCAGAAGGTCCATGTTGTACTAATGTCATAGTGGACGGAGGTGCAGAAGTAGTATTCACTTGTGGAGGATTGCCAGAGACGCGAGGATAGTGTCCTGATGGTGTGAAAGCATTGTCCATGGACTGTCCCAATCTCGGTGGCTCGGAGCATGAGTACGACGTTTGTAAGGGTGCTTCTGCCATCTGAGGCCCCATGGAAGCAGATGGTCCGGGATATTGAGGTGTGGGTGCTGGTGGAAGCGTGGACGTGAAAGAGGATGGATTCCAAGGAGGTTGGACACTTGTCTTCAAAGACAGTTCTCGCTGGGCGGAGTAACATTGAAGATGGCTCATTAGCCTAACCCTTAAAGGATCCTGCAAATCCATACCCTCGATTGCCACTAAATAACGAGCTACTTCTGACGCGCATTCTCTGAAACCGATGCTGTGATAATCCATAGCAAATTTGTGAGGATCAAAAGACAGAGCATCAAAACCTGAAATAAATTCAAATCATGAGTTGTTATTCATTTGATAAAATATCTGAAGATTTGATAGATATTTGAAATATTGTTTGAACAAGACTGTAAGAAGAATATGCAATTTTCAGTTTATAAATAAATTACAAGAAATAAATGGGAAAAATGCCTGAAATTACTAACTGGTAAATTGTAATTACTAACTTGTAAAAATAATTTAAATAGTTTACACTGAGGCATAAATTATTTTTACATTTTATGAATAAAATCATTGATATGATTTAATGAATTTTAAGTATTCAAGAGAATTATAAAAATTGATAGTGTATGAAACAAATTTAAAAAGTCTTAGCTTGTAAAAGAACCATCAAAAAGATGAGAATATATATATATATATATATATATATATATATATATATATATATATATATATATATATATATATATATATATATATATATATATATATATATATATATATATATATATATATATATATATATATATATTAAACATTTCAAATAATAAATTCTTAACCGTTATTAAAAACAATTGTTAATTTATAGAAAACATATAATAATTTGCAAGATGTAATTTATTAAAACAGGATTATATTTTCACTTTAATACAAAACAATAGTTATTAACAATCATTTTATCTATTAAAAAATAAAGCTTTTCTTAAATGAACACTTGTAATATGATATTACTTATTCAAAAGTAAAATTAGGTGATTGTAAATATTGGAATTAATTTTGACTTTTCAGGCTAAGACATTACATAAAGGATAATTGTTTTCATTGTCTTTAAAAAGCAATCTGACGATCCAACTACAATTCAAGCTTTGATAACTAATAAAAAGTGTTATAAAATTATTTTCTGACAGGTTTTTAAATTTTAGGGAAGAAAAAAGAAAAAAAAATTAATTTGAAGAGAGAGAAAAATTTTACCTTTTGCATGTAGCATTTTTAGATGATCCACTGTAAGTTGCAAGATTTCTGCTTTTTCCAATTTTGCTGAGCCCTAAAATCAGTGATTATCATTAATTTAGTGGAAAATAAAAGGAAAATCCAAACAAACTTTAAAAAAATCAATATACAGAAAGAATGCAGTTGACACATTTTTTATTTTGTGATACTCATATATTTTGTTTAGTAAAACGAAACATTCTGGGCAAAAAAATCTATGAATTACAGGCAATGTATAGATACTAAAATTTTTTAAAGTAAAGAAAAACAAATTTTATATTACATAATTTTTAGGTAAAGAAGAACATTTTAATCATCATCACCTATTATGAAAATTACAGCTCAGTATTTTTAAATTTATATTTTTATCTACAATACTGTTCAAATGTGTTACTTCCTGTCCTCCAATATTGTTTAAATGTATTATTCACATGCATTGATAATATTTTGATTGAAACTTTTCAAAATAATTTATTTTTATAAAATATGCATAAATTTGTTATAAAATGTAGAGTAGTTATTTCAAAACATTTTATGTTTCACCTGTGAATAACAAAAGTTATTCACAATTAATGTGTGCTCGCACTCACATATATATGATCACATAAATGCTTTTTATCACATTCGAAAAAAATTTCTATAATTTTATGAAATTTCCTTTTCTAGTTTAGAAGACATATGCATATAAATTTTAATGTTACTTCGGTTTAGGAAATCAGAAATGTGAATTAAAACATGAATGAAAATTACTTGTTTTTCAAAAGCCGCAGGAACCAATCTTCGAAGTTCAGACAAGGAACTGTTAATTCGGTCCCTTCTTCGCTTCTCAATTATCTAAATAAAAAAGAAAGCTTGTGAGCATGAAACAATTTTTTAATATAATTTATTGAAAGCTTGAAATATTTCAATAATTCAGTATAATTTAATATTGGCTTTTTTAAACTTCCTTACTGTAAAATATTCATAGAAGTGCTTAACTATAGATTTACAGTTTTCAAAATCAAATTTACAGTCATTTTTGTTGCATATCAACAAACACTTATGTATTAATAATATATGTACATTGTGAAGATTTTTTATAAGTTAATTGTCAAAATTATTTTCATGCTGTCATTTACTTGATTGAAAACACGAAATATATTTTAGAAGTAATGACATTTCTGTTATTTATATAAATTTACATTAACTTTTTTAAAAACATCATCAAATAAAATTTGCATAATTTATTTAATGTGAAAATAGTCATTAAATGTTATATATAAAAGCGTAAAAATATCCTGAAGAAATTCTAAAATATTTCTTTAATGCTAATAAGTTCCTTTAATTCTTATAATTTTTTTTATAATTTGCAGTTATTTTTCCTCATAAAAACTGTAACCTTACACAAGTACAGGCTCTTTTTTTAAATCAAAATTTGTTAATTTCTATTTAAATAATTTTATTAATATCTATAGAAAAGTATTGAATTAAGTTAATATGTCAAACAATAAACAAAATGTGATTAAATTCAGTAAATGTTAATAAAAAAATTATCTGCAGGAATGCTTCAACACTATCCGTTCTAATCTTTATTTTTTCCTTTAAGAAATAAAAAATTCTGAAAATTAATTAGAATATAATCGGAATTTTTTTAAAATAAATTACCATGTCTTTAATGGTCGAGAAAATTCTAATATTATATAAAAATGTGATGATTTTGAAATTTTTATTGAAAAAGCTTTAGCATTGTTATCAGAATTGTTTTGATCCATGTTTCTAATAACAGTAAATCACTTCCCACTTTTTAAGAAGTAATTTTTTATTAAAACAATTATTTAGTTAATACGTATTTAATAACTGAATATATAATTTGTATTTATTATATTACATATTAGAGAACTTTTTAAATAACCACAAGAATATCACATTGAAGAATACTGTTATAATAATACTGAATATAACATTATTTTATCTGTAAGCACAATAATACAATTTCATTGAATGGTACCTACCCCTCGCCTTCTTTTTCTGTTCAACATTTGGCAGCTATCATTACTCTGGGTGGGTGTTCTGAAAGAGAAAAAAATATTTTACATTACATGCTGCATATATATATATATATATATATATATATATATATATATATAATAGATTACAAATCTCTTATTTACATAAAATGTTAAAATTTTTTAAAATAGCTACTTTTCAAATATTTAAAATTTAAGTGAAGTCTAATAGACAGGTTTGATTCAAAAATAACTATTTACTTTGTATATAAGAAGATTAATTTCAGCTTTTGTAACAAATATTTCAGCTTATTATATGTGAGAAATATATTTATATGAAACTAATTCGCAATTATAACGTTGATACAGTTTTAATGGCTATTCAATATTAATCAAATATAATATCTATATAAATTAATACGTGTCAAAGGGAAATATTTTCATGCATACCTGCATGATTTACTTGTATACATAATATAGTGAATTAAAAATACAAGACATACATTGAAATAAAATATGTACATCAATTGAAAATCTGTACAATCGTCTTCACTGCAACGTTGTTGATTTTCTAGGAGAAACTGATATCTGACCGATTACGCGAGGAAGAAAAAAGCATCGGGGGAAAAACAATAGTAAGATTAAAAAAATATCGTGTATACATTTTATATTAAAAATTTTGCATGTCAATTTCCCAAAATTTATTGCTTATTTTTGAACCAATATTTTCAGACATTTAATAATGATTTATCTTTCAAATAATTACTGACTTTATAAATTTATTAATGCATTAAACTTAATGATTTTAACACAATGTAAAATATACTATGCGAATACTACAAATATCCTATAAATATTACTGACGGAAAATTATCCATATGAATAAAAATCGTAAATTTGAAATTATTTAACCCCCTCAAGTCAAATTTAATAATGAATTTGGAATTTTTGTAAAAATAAAATAAATATGTAATCAAAAATTTAACGAATGTGAATTTGTAAAGTATTTGTATTAACTAAATAATTTGGTGAAATAAATGCATGTTAAATTAACTACAGTAAATAAGCAAATTAAAAACTGTTACGAAATAATTAATGAAAGCAATATCAGCCAATTTTTTAAAGAGAACCATCAATGTAAAAATCTAATATATCGCACTATAAATCAGTGAAAATAAAATGAATTACTTATAAATTTTAAATAATTAAAATTCAAAGTATTCCAATTAAATTTTGATTTTAAAAATTTCATTTGATAAAAAGTATAAATATACATTTTAATAAAATATTATTGAAAAGTATGTAAATAAATCCCCTTAAATGAGTCCAATTCATAATTGAAAATTTTTGGAAACATTCATCCCTTTGGTATGCAAAATTATTTCAAAGTTTTTTCCTAATTAAATTTTGTTATTGTTAATTTTAAATTCATTCAATAAAATATAATTTTAATTCTAGTTACAAAAAGTAAAAATTTAAAATAAAAAATTTGCTATCAAGAAAAAAAAAATTCTTAACTTAAAGTTAATTTCGAAAAAAAAATCGTCCACTCTATGCAGAGAAAATCTTAATGATTAAAACCACTTACCCTTTAGAATCGTCGCCAAAGACATCATCACAGTCTGAGTCCATATCGCTGATGTTTCTCTTCATGTCTTCTTGCGTAAGGTTGGATGGGAAGTTGTAGGGGGTGGGTGCACACGACCTGCGCTCGCCGGGACACACGAGTGCTCTGAGTTCTAACTGTGCGCGCCACGCGACTAGTACTTCCTTTCGGTATTGTAGGAAGCAGCGAGGAACGTGCGGATGAATGGATGAGAGTGGGATGGGTTTCCATGCGAACGTGCGCCGAGCTGGCGATCGCCAAGTCAGGTGCCAATAAAGGAGTTAATAGTCACAAATGAGGATAGTCTTGAAAATTTTTTATTTCAAGATTTTTTTAGGGACACCAAATTTATTTACTCCATTAAAGATATCTTTTTATATTCAAAGTATATTTGAATATACTTTGAATATAAAAGATATCTTTAATGGAGTAAATAAATTTGAAAATAAAAATTTGTCGTAAATATTATAAATAATATACAAAAATGTTTATGAATTATTTCAATTTTCTGTTTATTTTCATTTAAATAATTTATAATTATGTGATCTTCTCAAATAAATGTTGCTTTTCAATGCTGCGAGTTTTCTTATACGTGTATTCCACAATTGATTGAATAAATCTGTCTAAATAATATACAATAATAATTTTTAATTAGGTAAAAAATTTTTCTTAATTTTATTGTTTTTTTTAAAATCTTTATGAAAACGTTAAAGGTGAGCATATACGAATAAAATCGAATTTTTAATCCAAATTGAAAAGTGTTAATAACAAAATAAATAAATTTAATGATGAAAAAGTAAATCCGAAAAAGTAATTATAACTGCAATGCAAATAAGATTAAATGTAAATTTACAAAAGAATTAGGTACATTATTTAACTATGCAGTAATGAATGAAAATGGATTTTGAAAGTTAAATAGGTTGTATCAGTATTTCAAATAGGCAGAAATATTAATAACAAATTAAATTATGATACTGTCAGTTTTTGTTATATGAAATAAGTAATTTCGAGAATATGATTGGAGATTAATTATAAGAGTAACAATAGTAAAATTTATTTTATTTTTTAAAATTCATTAATTGTATCAAAAAGAAATATATAAAATCGTAACTAGATTATTTCAAACAATATCACACATTTTTAATTTACGTATTGAAAAATAAATTTCAAATAAAAGAAATGCATATCATTGTTATGTTATTGACATAACGGAGTAAAATTTACTAGTTTTGCCAAATCAGCGCTAAAAGCTTATAATTGGTAACCCACACTGTGAGAAAGTTTCGGAATCGGATGGGAGTCGCGTGCGCTGATTGGTTGGACTTATGCCCATATGTGTGCGGGTGGCTGCGTTCGCGAGCGTGGGATCCGCCACTCATTCAGACCTCCACACTCCCCTTTATTTTATTATCTTTTTTGTGTAATCTGTTTTTATATAATTTCTACAATTTTCTCACGGTTAACCTCGCAAGTACGGCGAAGTCGGATAGATGATAAGGCACGGTGTTGAGACCTTATCAAGAATTAGGGAAACTTGCTATGTAGCGTGTTTGTGAAACAGTTTACGGAAAAGCCTATTTTTTTTTCAGTGAGCCTGCATGATTCTTTTATCTATTTGGAGCTCAAATAGACATTGGAACAAATTTATCCTCAAATAGGTTGCTTTAAATTTTCAAATAGTCTTATACCTGGATCCATACATTTAAATATTTAATGTTAATAGCCTGTTATAAAAAATCTTATTTAAACTGTTTAAAAAACAATGTTTGCAGTGAATGGCATATTTTAATCGTAAACTTTACTCACAAAACTGGAGTGATATGGCACGGTGGATTAGGATAAAAATCGAAATAATACAGTAATGTTCTATGTACGCTGCATATTTAATTAGCTAAAAAACTGCATGTTGCCCTGTTTTGTCATGCATATAAATCAGTGCGTTTAAGAAACGTGAGAAATTAAAAAGATTATTATATGTTTATCTTTATATAATTTTTACCATTAAAATAAATGTTTTGTTTATTTTGGATAGTTCTATTAAAAGGTTTTCTTAATGATATATTTTTCGAATTTTTGACTATTCCCAGGAGAAATAACTGTTTTCCTTTAGAATATAAATTTGTATAAAGTGATTATGGTATCATTAACATTTATTTTCGTTAAAAATTAATTTTTTTCCGGTCATGATTGATCTTGAAAATTTTGTATAATTTATCAGCATCGACACAAAAGCTTTTAAGTAGGAAAAATAAGTTTTATTTACTGAAAACTTAAAGATGATCTATCCTTCAGTAAATTTGATTAAAATATTTGAAATATCCAGAATTTTAAAATTTTAAGGAGGTATAAGTTTCAAGTGAAATTCATTTGTAGAATAGCTCTCTCTCTCTTTCTCTGTATGAATATAAATAAATTTCAATTAAAAAAAGGAGAATATTTTATTCTTTTTATTATTGTCTTTATATAATAAGATAATCCAATGTGTTTGAGTTATTTACGCATTATTTAGCTTTTGAGGAAATAATCTTATTCAGTCTTGTTTTAGAAGATGCATAGATTTGAATAATGAAATCAAACGTTATTCATTAAAACCATTAAAAAATAAAATAAATATTTCTACCATAATTAATTATTATTAGAATAATATAGTTAATATGTTCTTAATCCTCCCGACGGTGTTCCTGCCTTGACGGGGCGGTGAGGCTTGCGTGCACCAATGACCCGGAGGGCTATGCCAGCGGTAGCTTGCTACTGGTAGGGTCACCCAAGCCGGACAGGCCGAAGGATAGGTGAAAGACGGAAAGGAACACCACCACGAGCCAAGACAGAAGCCAAGACACGAGCCAAGACAGACTTCTACCTTCACGGTGCTCAGATCCTTCGGATCAACAGAAGCTGCATCTCACCTCCACATCATGACCTCGCTGACCCAGAATCTTGAGGCTGCATCACCCGTCGCGCAGAATAATCAGGGGCACGCTTGTGGTTTAGGCAGAGGGCCACCACAGGTGAAAAGTAAACTACGGTCTCCACACTCTTCGCAGTCACTAAAAATTCTACAGTGCAACATTAATGGCCTGACTACCCCAGCAACTAAGATTAAACTCGATCAACTCCTTGAGATTGCTTTGAACAAGGGTGTCCAAGTTATTGCAGTTCAAGAAACCAAGTTAAAGGACAGTGCCATACTCAAGGTAAAGGGCTTCAATATCTACAGAGTTGACCGTACGTCTAAGAGCGGGGGAGGTTTAGCTTTCTTCATCAGAGATATTAACTATCAAAGTATAAACTTTCCTACAGATCATAACTCCGACCTAGAAATCCAAGGTATTAAAATTCAGTGGAGAGGTAAACCACTAAATATCATCAATGTTTATCATCCACCAAACAACAAACACAGCTTCCACCAGTCCTTTCCAATTTCCTGGACAAAAACACCATCATTTTGGGAGATCTAAATGTCAAACATCCCTTTTGGGGCTGTTCTTGCATCAATGCCAGAGGAGAAGAAATCCTTCAGTTGATAGACGATACAGAAGCTATGATTCTTAACGACGGCTCTTACACTTTCACCTCTTACAGCTATGGCATCTCTGAGGCCCTGGACATAGCATTCACTAGTTCAGATATTTTCTCGCACTGTACGTGGAGTATCTTGGACACCATAGGCAGTGACCATTATCCAATTCTTGTCGAATTAAGGAAAAAACAGAAAGTGCAAGTGACAAGGGAAAACTTTTGGAACTTCAAAAAGGCGAACTGGGACTCTTACAGAGATTCAATTGATACCAAATTGACTTTAACACCGTTTACTAATGATCTCCAAGAAAATTGGACTAAATTCAAGGACATTATTCTCAACAATGCTAAGGCTTTCATTCCTAGAGGTAATATCAGACGCTACGTGCCATTCTTCATCCATCATGCCTCAAGCCTAAAACCACTTTTTCAGAAGAGAAAACAATTGCTTGAGTCCTCAATTAACAGCAACAACAGCCCTAGAACCGAACTCAATAAAATTAATGAGGAAATAAAGAAGATGTACTCTCAACTGAAAAGATCAAGATGGGTTATAGATCTTCTAACTCCAAATTATGGAAAATTGTCAAGAGCTTCAATAGCGAGCAAGAACAGTTTGAGGAAAATAACTCAGTTATGGATGCAAATGGCCAGGTGTTTCTTGATGACGAGGCTGCGGCAAACGGCCTTGCAGCCTACTATCAACAAACCATCAAGTTGAATTTCACGAAAGAAAACAAACCAGTACTGAAAAAAGCTAGAAATATCATTCATGGATGTCGAAGCTCTGATGTTGGTGATCAGGAACTATCTAAAGGTTTCTCACTGAGAGAATCACTCTTTGCAATGATCTCTCTAGACCTAACCAAATCTCCTGGACCAGACGGTATTTTTGGACAAATGATTGAAAATCTTGGCCGCCAAGGAAAACAGCGACTTCTTGACATCATCAACCTTTCTTGGAGACAGGACGCCTCCCAAAAGACTGGAAAAGAGCAAATGTAATTCCCATCAAGAAACCTGGCAAAAAGACTTGGGCTCCAAAAGATTTCCGACCCATTGCATTAACTAGTACAGCTTGCAAAGTAATGGAGAAAATGTGTGTGTGTGTGAATTTTGACCAGACTTCTATACTTTTTAGACAGTAAAAACTTAATGCCATGCGAACAGTTTGGCTACAGAAAGGGTCACAGCACTACCGATCAAATACTATTTTTATGCCAACGCATTAGAGATACTCATAATCTAAAGCCTACAAACCACACAACTGTTGCTCTTTTGGATCTTACGAAAGCTTTTGACTGGGGTTGGAAGCATAAATTGTTAATTAAACTACATGACACCTTTAACATTCGTGGCAATACACTAACGTGGATTTCGGATTTCCTACACCACAGATCCGTCAGAGTAAAATTTAACAAGACTCTTTCAAAACCAGTTAAGCTAGGACAAGGTGTTCCTCAGGGTTCAGTCCTTAGCCCTACGCTTTTCTCTTTATACTTAGCAAGCATCAAGAAAACACCTCCCACTTGAGTGCGTTTGGGCTTATTTGCTGAAGACATCATCGTCTGGTGTTCTGGTAATGACTTAATTAAAAATGGAAGGTACTCTCAATAACACCCTCTTTGCTTTATCAAGATTTGCTTCGGAACATAAAATTTGTTTCAATCCTACCAAATCCATTGCCACATTCTTTACCACCGACAAAAAATTATACAATTATCAGCCAAAGCTAAAGATGGAAAACCAGGACCTCTCTTATGAGAAGCACCCTAAATACCTGGGTTATATCTTGGATCCTGAATGGACAAGTAATAAGCATATAGAGCATATTGTCTCAAAGAGTAGGAAACGCTTAAATATTCTTAAATACATAGCTGGAAAAGACTGGGGAGCTGACGCAGTCACTCTAAGAACTACATATATGGCACTCATTAGGTCCATCCTGGAGTATGGTTTTCCTATCTATTGCTGTGCCTCAGACTCTAACTTGAATAAATTGGAAAGAGCGATACTAAGTGCTGCAAGAATTATTCCTGGACTGAAGCGCAGCTGTCCCAAAGAAATAGTCCTCTATGAAGCTAACTTACAACCGCTCCAAACTAGAAGAAAGGCTAACCTCACCAAATACTTTAACAAACTTTCCAGCTATGGCCAGCATAACAAAACATCAGTGTATCTAAACAAGTGGCGCAACAATCAGCGACTGAAGAAAAACAGCCCCTTTAGTCACGTTGAGCTTCTGAATTTACCTTCTGATAATGTTGAGCTTCACTCCTTAAAATCTTGCTTAAGTCCAGCAGAAGGACTCCCAAGAGTCCAATTTCACCTCAGTTTATCTACTTCAGACAGCAAGAAAGACTTGATCCCAGCTCATCTTAAGCAGTTGGCACTGGAGGTTATTAATAAAATACCGGATGACGCCATAAAAATCTTTACAGATGGTAGCAAACTGAATGACAACGCAGGCAGTGGTATCTACATCGAGAAACCAGGAGAAAAACTATACTATTTTCTCCGTAACCCTGATTCTTCCTCTGTTTTTAAAAGTGAACTCATAGCAATAAAACACGGTCTTCAGACTATTCGCAATGAACGTGACTTTGGAGACCTCTGGATTCTTTCTGACAGTCGCAGCGCCCTTCAGCACCTTCAAAACTTGTTCACAGTTGGAAATAAAACCAGCATTTCTATCCTTCTTCAGCTAAAAGATATCTTAAACTACACGATGTTCATTTACAAATGATTCCATCCCACGTTGACATCTATGGCAATGAGCAAGTGGATCACTTAGCCAAGCAGGGCTGCAGCCATTCTCCACCTTCTCACACAGCCCTAACCTTTGTAGAACTTCATTCCAAAGTCGTTTGTGATATTTCGAAGGAATGGAGAAACACACCCAGGCACCAGTGGTAAGGGAGCAGCGAACCTGGATCATCATTCAGTCTCAACTGCGACAGAGCCACCCGAACTGCAATAGCAAGACTCAAAAGCAAAAAGTTTCTCTTTTTTAGAGGGGAGGAAGACCTACTCATTATGAACAAAATGCAGAGCCCAACATGCCTCCCCTGAACATGTTCTTGACTGCATGGGGCTCACCAAGAAGGACCTTTATTCTTTCCCCCTTCATGTATCAGATTTTCTTCGGGTCAGTGGTCTTATGGACCTTGTCTGACGAAGTCAGACAAAAGGAGGATAAGGCACAACAACAACAAATCTTCTTAATTGTTTACTCATTTTGGTTAAATTGTTTTAAATATTTTGATTTTTCTATAAAAAAAATTCTTCTTTAATGCAATGGAAATCATTATATTTCTTTTAAACTTGTTTAATTCTATTTTATATAGAGATTTTGTTCTTTTGAGACGTCTTTTTTTATCAGAAAAAGCATCTTTATTTTATTTATTCAGTTTTGTCAAAAAGTTTTTCCAAATTATGTCTTTTTGAAAGTATTGATGTTGATGAAATGACTCTTGAATCCATGATCATTAAATATTATAAATATCAAAACGAATCAGAAATATAATTGTTTGTGGTTTTGAGTAATTTAAACTGTTAATTATGATCATCAGAGTCCTCAATTAAAGAATCTTTATAGATTTCAATTAAAATTTTTTAATTAGTCTAATTTTATTAACATCGGGCAGAGTATTTTGATTAAGAATACAATGTATTTAACTAACGTAATATATACATTTAGTTTAATAAAAAATTACATATTTTATTTAAAATAATATAATGTTAATTTAAAGTAATTATATACTGCTTCGTCCTTAATACCCAATGTCCATCTTTGAGATTAATGAGAGTTAGACTTATTTAATTTAATGATGTATAATAAAGAATAAATGAAGCTTTTGATTTTAATTCTAAAGGATTATTTGTATTATTCATCTCTTTCGTTTAACATTTCATATGCTAGTAAAATTTTAAGATAAAATTAAACAATTCAAAATTATAAAGCATATTACCATATTTATTAAGAAAATTTAAATATAAAATTTAGATTTTTAAAAATCTAAAGAAATTTACTTCATTTTATTTGTTACATTATTTATTTATCATTTATTTATTATCCTCATTTTTTAATATAGGTATTTTGTGGAAGTTTTTTTTTCTTCCGTCACACTTGGGTAAGTTTCTAACAGGTGGTTAGCTGCTTTCACGGTGAACTCATAGTGAAACATTGCTGCATTTTCTCACCGTAATTGAATTTTCTGTTGAAAAAAACTATATATTCTAATTTTATAAAAAATAAATTTGTTAATATCTTTGCAAATATATTTTGTTGATTATTTTAGCATGAATATATATATATCTCAGAGACGGTAATTGCTATTTGCTTTCATTTCATATGAAGTTCATCGGATTCTGTATTGATAACCAAATAGAAATATATAATACATTAAGGAAAACAATAATAGTAACTTATTAACATAAGCTAATTCTTTTGTTATTAATTCTCTAAGTAACATTTAATGATAAGGAAGGGAAAATGTATACCTATAAATGAATGAATTATAATGTCTAACACTTGTAGAGAAATGAAAAAATATGTTAAATCCTATTCTCTGTTATTTATATTTACTCTTCAAAAGTTAATGTATTTTTTCTATATTAGGAAAAGAGAACATAGATTATAATATAAATCTCTCATTCAACTATAACTGTTCTTTGAAATCTTGTGATATTTTTACATTATAAAATGCTTTCATTTCTTTCCTTTAATTTTAAGAGAGATATAGGGTAATATTTCGTTTCGTATACATTATTTTAGTTGGATCACTTTGCTGCTTATGATATTTTCCCACAGTTATCGATACCCCTATGTTAAACATTGTATGTCTTCTTTTCCCGCAACTCTCAGCCTTATTTTCCCGCGCATTTTATGGTCGCGTGCTTTCGAAGTGGAGGTGGAGGGGAAGGAGGCTGGGAGGGGATCGTGTGTGAAAAATTGGGAAGTCGCGTTCCCAGGATGTGATCGGGGCTGCACGCCTGATATAAAGGAATATGTTTTGATTTTTATTGAATATTTTTTCGCCCACTCTATGTCTGGTAGTGAAAGGGATAGACCAGGTGAGGAGACGCTTCCCTTTGATTTGCTTTACTTAAACACAGATATTAGTCACGTGAAGAAGTGTTCGGTGGTATTTTAAGACTGTATTTATCAATTGCTCATTTTGCAAATGGGATCATATTAATTTTCTTGTTATAATTGGAGAAAAAATGTGAATGAAATGTATATACACTTATTTTCATAAAACGTAAAAAAAGTCTCTTTAGTATATTTTAATTTTACAAAGCATATCAGTTTATAGAACAGATTATTTAAATATTATGTATTTTAGGAAAAATGGGAAAATATTGATGAAACATTTCTTCAAGATAATTATGAATGCCTCATTTCATTATGATTTAAAGCATTTCTGCGAACACCGTTGGGATGTAATAACACACTAAAAATCACATTGTGATTTGAAAACTCTAGGATCAACTCATATCGAGCTAAGGCTATTTTTTCAGCATTTAAGCTTCATTAAATATTAAATTGATTGAATGTGATTGAATTAAATTAAAGTGAATAGGATTGGACTTCATTACACATTAAACAGACGCATACTAATAGTCTCCTATTAGTGTGAATGATTCCGATAATGATATCGATTTTTGATTGCATTGTAAGTCAAAATTTCATATATCAGCTTTATCAATGTTTAAAAAGATCCCGATATTTCAAATGAGTTTAATATGCCACAATTATAAGAATATATATTTATATATATATATATATATATATATATATATATATATATATATATATATACATTGTAATCAAATCGCAAAAAAGTAAAAGGATCACAAATTTTAAGAATTATTACTGAAAAAAACTTGACGCCTTTTAACATTTTGTAATCCGCCTGTGACATTTTTAGAATTTGGCACTTTAAGTGGGGATGAGAATCGGAATGAAAAAAATATTATAAATAATTTTAAAATATTTTAGCTAAGTTAGCAAGTATTTGAGGCTTCTGAAAACATTATTTAAGGAATGCAAATGCATATTCCCTCGAAACAGGCCGCAGCTGTATGAACATTGTAATTAAAGATTAATCTCTCTCTAATAAAGCAATAGAAGGAGGAAATATATGATAAACGAGAAAAGGCTGAAAGTATATTTACTAAATATATTATACTTAAAATTATCTATAAATTAAAAATAATGTGGATGTAAATACAACTGCACAGAGTATGGAACCCATTGGGTATATTATAATAATGATTCCAAAAACGATTTGACCGAATAATTTTCCTCCTTTTGGAGAATATAAATACAGTAATGTATTAAAATAAGAATTTTTTAAATATTGTATATAATTTAAAATTCCAAATATATATTAAAAATTGATATAATAATATTCACAATGTATATTATATAAATGTGATTGTAAGAAATATTTACATGAAAAAAACTAAGTCATTAGTTGATATTTTTTATATTTGATTTAAGAGCTTATTGTGAAAACCAACCAGTATTTTCAATGGAGAAAAGTTAAAGTTAAAGTTAGTTCAAGGAGAAAATATTGTATACTAAAAATGTGTTTCATTATTTGAAATTCTTAGTATAAATATTCTAAACTACTTCACTTTTATTAAATGGAATTTATGCATTTTTCCTATATATATCTCATGAAATAACATTACAGAACACTGAAGTAAATTTTTGTGTTTGATGGTAGCCTCGACCAATTTATTATTTCAAACGTTTTTTATATTATAGGAGGTATAAGCTATTATATATATATATATATAATATAATATAATATAATATAATATGTATATATATATATATATATATATATATATATATATATATATATATATATATATATATATATATATATATATATATATATATATATGGGGTGGTTTAATGGAAACCATTCTCCATTCTCTTATGTTTTAATTGGTAAAGATAAATATTTAATATTAATTTAAATTCTGGAAAAATTACAAAATTGATTTATTTAAAAGTGTAGTGTATTATGAAATTTTATGTTTTAAATTAAAAAATATATTATATAAAGCAAGAATATATTGGGGAAAAAATAATCTCTGGGAAAATATTTTAGTAATTTTTATATAAATGATACAAATGCATTTTTATTATATTTTGATAATTATCTATAGAAAAAATAAAATTGCAAAAGAAAAGGTATTCTAAATAAATAATAAAAGCTAAGATTTTGTAAATGAAGCCGGTTTAATAAATACAAAACGATTAATCATGAATAAACTCAATTTTATATGCAAATTAATTATAAAAACCTCAGAAATCAAATATTGAGTTCGGCACATTTTATTTCTAATCATTCAATAGCAGTAGATACAAATATGTTTTCTATATAAATAAATGAGATCCTGCTGATAAAAATGTTTTTTAATAAATGATAGAACTTTAGCAGGCACAATTAAAAAGACTGAATTTTTTAGTTAAATTATACTAATTGAAAATTACAGTAGCAGATTTTCAAAGGAAGAATATTCACAAAGAAAGCAAAACAATAAAAAATGTGCATAATCTTTAAATTTATTTTTGATTTTTTAGATGATGTAAAAAAATAACAAATTTCCAGATAAAGTTAATAAAAATGTTCGATGTAGATACTAATAATTCTGGTGTGAATTATGTTCATGAAGATTTATTACTTTTATTATCCTATATTATATTTTAAAATTCAATATCTGTAAAATTGAATGGAATAAACTAATCGGTTTTATATTCTTATGCTTACTTACCATTTTTTTCCACTTGAAGGCTAATTAGAACTGGACTTAAGAGTTTAAAAGAGGTGTTCGAACCACTAGAAATTTTCATTCCATAAAGTGGAGGTCATAACCCCAAGCTTCTAAAGCAAAGGGTAGGTCATCAACTGTTCAGTTTCCAGATCATTAATAATTGAATAATTCTATAAAAATTATTTTCATTGTTATAATATAATTAAAAATGAAATTTGTTTTAAGAAATTTACTTGGAATCCTATTCTGTTTCATATTTGATAAAGTTTTGCGTGTTTGAGATAAGATTTGATAAAATTGTGATTGATTGATTGACAATGTGATTGATAACATTGATGAAAGACTGATTTGATAGCAGTTTTCTATATTGTTCCATAATATAGTGAAAGAAATCAAAAATAAGAAACTAAACAATATTACACTTTTGATCACTGAAACATTTTAAAACAATAGTTAATGATGCAAATGTTCCTGTTGTAAAAGTTGTAATGAAATAAAGGTTTATACAATTAGTTACATTAAATATTGCTTTTTTTTAAAAGATGAAAGATATAAAATATAAATGATGAAACAAGTTGTTTGCTAAATTATTTAAATTTCAGTTAATCTCCTGGATTTGTTTAGATTTATCGATCGTTAAAACAATTCTAGTTTTAGTTTAATAATTGAATTCAACAGAATGCAAAGAAATAATACCTCGCAAAAGTATTTAGTTTAAAAAAAGAAACAAATGTTATTTAAATACGAACATTTACGACGTTATTAAACCATGACTAAGGCATTAAAAATAAAAATATGTTAAAAGATTGCATATTAGCCTTTGTTTGACGATGAAACGAAATAAGTGATTACTGGTCTCCCGAATGTAGCATTTAAATTAATTAATAAGTAAAGTTAGAAATTAAAATAAAGTTTGTATAAAAGTTCCTGTTGTGTCTATATCACGGATCACCATATTGTGAACTTTTTAAAAATCTGAAAACTTTAACAGATAAAATTTTTTTTATATATTTAGATGATCATTAATATATGAAAAATAGCTTAATTTAAACCTAAAAAATGAATGCAAACACTTGTTTACTAAATTATTAAAACTAAAATGTTTCAGATTTAAAACAGGTATGTTAGATTCATTCATCTAATTTTAATTCTTACGAGGAAATAATTAATCTCCAAACTATCTTTAATTAGAAAAAAAGCAGTAAATAAGAGTTAAAACTTTATTGTTAAACTTAATTTAAAACTTAAAGTTTGAAATAAATTTTTAATTGCGAAAAACAAAAAATGCAATCAATTATATATTTTTTTTTTCAAAAAAAGCAATGCATTAATCGCAGGTAAACGAGAAGACAAATGTTTTTATTTTTTTCAAGAAAACTACTTTCAAATATTTTCTGCTAAAACTAAGTAGAACATACCTTTGTATTACAGAAGATTAAAACGTTTTGACATTTTAACAATTAATGATGAATAGAAATAAAAATATACCATTAAAACAGGAGAAACGAATATATAGTATTTTGCTACCAACGAGGAATTGTTCAGTATGTTATACAAAACTCGCACCAAAATAGGCCAAGAAAGAAGAACACGTATGTTTAAAGAGTTGCAAGTTAAATACAAAAATATTAGATTTGAAGCTGTAATGTTGTATTTAAATTTATGCCAACAGTGTCAAATAAAACACAATGCACATAAGAAATATTTTGTTGTGAAACCAATGGTCAGTTCTGCGTTAAACTCAAGATCGCAAGTTGATCTGATAGATCTGCAGTCAAATAGAGATGACGAATATAAGTTCATAATGATGTATCAGGATCATTTAACTAAGTTAATACAGCTACGATCATTTGAGACTAAGTGAGCTGAAGAAGTAATGTATCACATTCTTCCAATATTTTTAACGTTTGGTGCTACAGCAATATTGCAATAAGGTAATGTACAGAATTCAGTTATCAAGTCATATCGAAATATGCTCTATGTAGAAAGAAGTCAAAATATTTCATGGAAAGCCTCGTCACAGTCAAATACAAGGCTCAGTTGAATAGTCCGAGAAGGATATTCAGAATATGCTAACTGCATGGATGAGTGATAACGATACAATGAAATGGTCGGATGGTTTACCCTTTGTTCAATTTTCCAAAAAAGAACCCTACATACCACGAAGGAATACGTCAAAGTCTTTGTCAAGACATGTTTGGCGTTAAAGTAAAAAGAGGCATAGCATTTCCTTTTTTTGCTTACCGAACAAATCGTAAATATTGAATCCGACGAACAGTTTGAACAAATTGTTAATACGTCAGAAAAAAAATTTGTGAATAATAATAAAAATGTTCTAACCATTATTTATTTACCTCATTATCAATATGCAATCATGAGTTTCTTCATTATTTAATTAAAATAGTTATTGGTTAAAAATGAAATTGTATTTATATTTCAGGAAGTTTTATAAAAGAAAATAAATTTTTGCTTTTAAATGCGTGGTTGAATCTTTTTAAGGAAATACTTATGATTAAAATTTGAATATTTTTTGCCTCTTCGATTTGACAATTTGTACAAGAACATCTCAAATTTTAGGATCTAAAATTTTTTCCTGGAGATATTCAGTAACAAGGAAAATAAGAAATAATGTATACAAATTAAAAATTAACAAATTAAAATTAATGCATATAAAAGTTAAATAAATTATAATTAAATATTCATTTCATATTCCCTTTTTGAAATTAAAATGCCTTCTTTTAAATATAACAATTTCAACATTACTTTATAACTTTATGTTATAAAGTAATGTTAAAATTGCGCATTTTAATTATATTAAATAAAACAAAAAATGTCAAGAAGAAATTAAAATGAGTCAATCCGAAGAAAAATATTTCAATTTCTAATATTTCAACCCTAATGTTACTTTATATTCAGTTAATGACTTGAGAAAGAAGTATTTGTTGAAAAATATAATCATCAATTTTAAATTTATTAAATAATATTTATATAAAAGTAAAACATCGGAAAAGTAACAGAGAAAAAGGTATATATATATAGTTTCTGACATTGAAAAGTTAATATTTTCCTAACTTTATTTTTCTTTTCAAATTTAAACCAACATTTGATTTAAATCAACTTGAATTTTAGTCTCTATAACATTTGGTCTGAAAAAAAGCCTGCTTTCTTTTGAAAACTGCAACTCCTGTTTCATGACGAACAATGGATCCCATAATACTCACTTTACAACCGCTTACAACCTTCCTGCTTTTCGTAGTTGCTATGAATTTTCCTTTTTTACATATAAAAAAGTCCTTGTAAATTCTGTTTTCCCGGGTCTAAACCTAATAAGATCACTTCAGATATGGGGACTATTATTTGGCTCCAATCGAGGAACCGCTTTTCAAGTACTTCGATCTGTCGAAATATATTTTAGGCATATTATTTAAAGCTGGCGAGTGCGCTGTTTTTTGTTTGGCGACAACCCGCTGTGGCGAGAAGTGAAGTGGAAAATCTGTCGTCTTTATACACCGCATAATTTTTAGGACGTAAAAGATAAAAATATAGGAACATAGGTTTAATTTTAAGTAAATTAAAGTCTGCAATAAAAGCATTAACACATAATAGAATGAAGCAATTTTTCTTTTGAAGAAGTTGCTTATATAAAGACATATTTAAATATCAAATATAATAACGAAATATTATGTTACAAATTTTTTATTTATCATGTTTTTGAAAATATGGAATATTTTCAATACTATATTCTAATGATTGAATGTTAATGATTTTTTTTTAAAATTTATCTTCTTTATTTTTTTCCCCAAAAATTAAAATTTTATTTCCTTTCTTCTTAATTTTATACATTTTGTGTTCGCAGATTTTAATTCTCAATGAATGTTTTATTTTACTCAGAGTGTCTATAATTTTATCTTGATTGCTCTAATTTTAATATATTTAATAGACACAGATTTTTAATTTTAATAATTCTAGTTGACACAAATTTTAATAATAATCACAAAAAAAAAACATTTGATATTTTGAGTTATTGACCTGTTCAATAGCCAAAACTATTTTAAGACATTTTAACTTCCGCTGCATAATTTTCTTTCGAGGGGACTTTTCATAGGTAGTGGGCCGTATCCACACGCCACGAGGAGGAAGCTCGGAAAATTCCCAAGCCCCTACCCCAACAGATATGCATACAGAAGGCAGAATATTTGGATGTTTGACATGGTATAGTGAATTGAATAACAGATTTAGCCACTTGAATAGCCTAACGTGATAGATATCAAGAAGCTCTTTTCATAAATAACGAAATATATTCACCAATTGTAAGGAAGGAAACTAACGAAATTTTCAAGCATTCACCCCTCATTTGTTGCTTAACAGAAACTGAAAATTATTCAAATGGAAGGTCTCATACCCGAGACCTTCTATTTCGAAGTGTATGATCCTACTACCAGGGTACATCGAGTATTTATTTCAATGAATTACTATAATTCCTGACTAATATATATATAAAATAATTCCTGACTTCCTTCAAAAAGTGACTCAATAAATATGAAATCAATAGAAATTAAGATATGTTTCTTCCTTTAAATTAGTTTAAGATTTAATTCAGTTCATAACAATTTCTTCTATTCTTGTGTTCAGATATTATTATGCTGAAATAATTCCTCAGAAAATAAGCTATGTAATAGTATATAGAAGACTATTTTTTTAAAAAAATAAACTAGTTAAAATTAGAAAAAGTATTAAAAATTTGTAAGCAAATAATTTAATTTTTATTTTCAAGTTTCAACTAAACTTTTTGTTCTATATTTCTATAATATTTAATTTCTTTAAACTAATCAAAAATCTATAAGTAAACCTGAATATCAATGACTACTAATTTATATATATATATATATATATATATATATATATATATATATATATATATATATATATATATATATATATATATATATATATATATATATATATATATATATATATATAATGTCATATTAATCAGTAATACTGCAAATTTAAAGTAGGTGATGGAATGTATTGCAATTCACCAACAAACAGTGGTTTCGTTTCTACCAAAGAGTACTATTAATATTTTCCTTATGCGTGTTTATATTTATTTTTAAAATATGTCATAAGTTGATTTTGATTTTATGTATACCTTCAATTTTTGTTTTAGGTCATTTTAATTTTTATTTGAAATTGCGAATAGCTATTAAATAATTTTTATTTCTGACACAATTTTTAATAATTTGCATTGGTTTATTATTATTAATGTTATTAATTATTGCAACCCGTTTCTGGGTATAAATTTTTTCTGACTGAAACCTCCAAGCATAATGAATTGCAAATTTGAATCATCTTGTGTTAGAATCAACATCTTTACCAGAATTATCATCCCAATGAAAAATAAAATTTTACACGGGCAACAGAAATCTTTTCAAATGTACAAAAAATAACACTCAGTTAGATTCTTAGATTGTTTATATGTTGAGATACATAAATAAAATACCAACAATTCAAAACTAAAATTATTTCTGTAAAGTATATCATAAAAAATAACCTTAAATCTTATTAGCTCTTACAAAATTTACATTTGTTTAGCGAAATTATTCACATATTGTTTTATGGATTTGATTCATTAGCTTTTGTGATCCCATTTGTAACAATCTGCAAAGTCAATGATCGATCTGCTTTTAAAAGCATCCTCTTCTCTCTTCACTTATATTAATGACAATGAGTCATTAAAATAAAGGAATATATTTATCTTAGTAAAAAGTCAAAAATATTTTATTTTAATTTTATTAATTTTTAATTAGAGCTCTTTTGCAGTTAAACAATACATATAACTCAACAGAAGTATCAATCGTTGTATTGATTCAATTTGTCACCGTGACGTCACAGTAATTGTCTAATGACGGTCTTTGTTTGCATCACGTGACGGAAAGGTATTAAAAGCTAGCGTGATTGACTCAGCCTTTGGCGGCAGCCATTATTCTTCATTTGGTTGTCGCATGTTAAAGTAAAGTAAATGGATAGTAGGTGGCATCAGTCAAATATAATGAAGCAAAGATATATTTATTTAGAAGTAATCGCAACGGGAAATATATCAAATGTTTATATTTAATTCTGGCAATAATTGAAAACATTATAAAATTCCTTATTATTTTATTTTGCGATTATTCAATGGTAACTTTAAGTATATCTTTTTTTTAAATAACTTGTTTTCAATATATTATGTTAGGAGACTTATTGTTAAACCGAATATACGAATTCTTAATTTAAAATTAAATAAAATTTTATCTTTAAGGAGTCTAAAATTACATTTTTGAAGAGTCCTTTTAATGTTTGGCTGCGATAAACACCCATAAAAACAATAAAAGCCAAATTGTAGAAATATTAAATAAATAAAAAAACAGAGATCTTTTATGCCTAGTAATTTTCTATAGAATTACAGAAAGAATCAAATTCCAAGGGGGTCATAAAATGCAATGAGAATTTAAAGGATTATTAAGTATATAATTTTTAAAAAGATAATGTTATTTAAGAACAATTCAAATTAATTTAGTTTCATTTGGATCACAGCTTTTTTGATTTTTGAGTATGATATTGTTGTTGACGCAACAATTGAATAATATAAATAATTGAAAACCCTTCAGTTATTTCTTTTAGAAATATTTTTGTGTTTAAAACAAAAAATATAAAACCTACGAAAAAAATTATTCACTTTTTCTAAATTTCTAAGATATTAGATAATTTTACGATTTTATTTCATATGTAAAATTAAAAGTAGGCTTATGAAACTACCAATTATCCCATTGCCTATATTTTTAATCAAAATTGGATTAAATATTTTATTGTTATAATTTCTAATTATTATAAATATGCATAACTTGATCAAAATATTTTTTACAACATTTTACTTTTCAATGTTTTATTAATCAACGGCTAATTTTCGCAAACATATTTTAGTATTTCTTTAGTTTTATGACAAATAACCTGCTTAGAATCTTCTGAAAATTTATACTCTTGATAATTGAAATGCTTACATTCTTTTAAAAATAAAAATCTTAACGTTTTGCTGCAAAGCAAAATGTTATTGCGACAGTAAAACAGTTAATATTCTGGATTTTGTTTAATTTATATTTTCGCTCTTATTCTATGTTTAACTTAAATTATTGAAATAATTTATTCACAAAAAATAGCAATAAAATAATAAAATTTGATTCCAGTTAGAATAATTTTAAATGCAATTTCATTTTTGTAATTTCTTGAAATTCATTTCCAACAGTGAATAAATAGATTTCATTGCGCATTTTTTACAGTGATTGTTCCTAGTTTAATTTTTCTCTTTGAAACTGGATTCATACAACAAACGAGTGCGCAAAAAAATCTGCAAAATTAAAAATTGATTAAATTACAGTTTGAAAGTTTACATATCAATAGAATAAATGAAAACGAATTATCGCAAGGAAATAAACTGATAGCTTAGAACAAATCATATTTTGATCTGAAAGTTAAAAATGTGTGTGTGTGTGCATTAGAATATCATAAAATATCAAAAATTTTCCAAATATATCAGAAACATCCATACCTACGAATTATCGTTTGACATCTAAATTATGTTTAACTGTTTGGTTTTTATCATTGAATAAACTACATAAAACTTTTGTCTTACCTATAAAAGAAACGCTAAAGAAAGCTTTTATTTCGATTTACCTTATTATTTATTATTATCAGATACTTCATAGGCGTGAAAAACTTTCCCGATATCGCATAAATTTTCTACGATATTCTGTGAAAATTTAACTATTATCATATTTTGCTGAAACTATGTTATTTTCGTTCAGTTTTTATTTAACATTATTTATATAAAATAACAAAAATTATTTAAAAAATGAAATATAAATCTGTTTATAGAATTATAAACAAACTATTTCTGGGGTAACTTAATGTTTATAGTTAAATTTCAAAAAATTGATAGTTTTTTAACATGGAAGAAGCTTAAAATACATTTTAAATTCTCTCTTGCTCGCAAAGAATTTGTTTTAATATCACAAAGAATATTTTGATACACTATATTTTATAAAAAATAAATAAAAGAACATGCACACTACATTTGAGTAATATAATATTTGTTCTTTAAATAAATTCAATTTATGTATTGTATATATAATAGTAAACAAAAGTACTTTTTTCTTATAAAAGAATATATGACAAATTAATTAGATTCTTGAATTAGTCATGAGGATTAATTCTAAATAAAAATCTAAAAATTTTTATATTTAAACAGAAAATTGCAAAAATGTTTAGTTTAATATTATTTATTAAAATATGCCTTTCTTGTAATGACAGTTTTTAGTTTTTGAAATGAAATTAGAAAGCTAGGAATTGTTTCATTTGTATAGAATAGTGATGTGTTTAAATTTTAGAGCCTAATATTCCTTATTATTAAGTGATTATTTCAATATTTGCTTGAGCTTATAAAATTTAATAAATTAAGCTAATACTGTTGAAGGTGTTATAAAATTTATAAGCGAAAATAAATATAACGTAATGAAAAAAAGTAAATTTTGTTGTTATTATTAAAGTACTTATACCAAAAACTATTATTGTCCGATTGACACTCTAACTGGTTATTAGCTTTTTTCGAATTATCTTATTAAGTTTGGAATGGCAACATTATTTTTTAAATTTTTTTTTTACATTAAAAACATTAAAAATAATTTTTTTAATGTTGCATTTACGCAGTAAGAAATGGTTTCGAAGTTACTTTTAATAATTATTATTCACGCCATTCTGAGTGTTATTTTGGGATCTAAAGCAGGAAGTATGTGTTTTAAAAGTGTAAATAAATTGTTCTTTGTGTTATTGTAACCCAAAGAGTTTTCATTGATTGATTTATTACATTAACGAGAATTATAATGTTTTTCTTATGTCGAAGATTAAATGGGACACAGTTAAGTCCTAATCCATGTAATTTGTATAAATTATTAAAATAATGTTTCAAATGCTTGCAACTCTTAAAAAATAATTTAAGATATGCATCCGAATTTTTATTTTCAAACTTTTAAAATTATTTTATAATTTTTTTCAAGTGTTAAAAGATTTTATCTCATACATTTTAAATGTTTGTATCACACAAAATATCGATTTGATTTACATATATATTTAAATGGGATATTTTAAAATGATTTATTGGCTTAAGTAAAAATGTTTCTTCTTTTGAGGAAACTGTATGAATTTTTTCAACTATTTAATATTATCAGTAAGTTTTTATGAGATTAACCTGCATGATAATGAGTAAAAGAGCAAGAAATTTTGCAAGAAATATATATCGAATGATGCGGTTTTGCCAAGAAAAATATCATGCATGACTAGAATTAACAAAACAAAAGATCCAAACTTTACAAGCTTCTCTTGATAAAATAATTCTGATTTCGTAAGATTAAAAAAACGATACAATTCAATAGCTATTAGAAAACTAATTTTTATTGTTCAAATCTGGAAAAGAGAAAGTGATAATATAAATCACTAGATTGTCTTATAAAGACTAGAATTTTAAAATTAAATTATGAAATAAGTGTCTGCGACTTGTTACAGGCACAAAATCTGATAACAGTGTTCCAATGAAGGTTGAAAACATACATGCTATTACAGAGAAGTTATTTGGTATGCAAAAAGGGGGAAGGGGACACAAACTTCAATATGACTTTATCAATGCAAATAATATAAATTTTTTTTGATGATTAATTTTTTAATTCATAATTTTTTTTTACTAAAATGTATTGGAATTTTTTATATATGTATTGCATATTGACTGAAAATAAAAAAAACTGTTATTTCTTAAATAAAGTATATTTAACACTGTGAATATTGTGAATTTGAAAGCTATTTTCACATTTAAGTGCAATTTTCTGTATAATTGACATTTAAAATATAAAGTAATAGTCTGTACCAGAAAAAATTATCATCGAAGCATTTTTTGCTATATGGATATTATATGATACATGTAATCACAGTTTTTGAAAAATAATATAAATGTAATGCGATAAATTTTTTTTAATTTCCAAAATTTGAAATTAATTCGCATAAAATAAGAGATTTTAACAAAACTTTATTTTTCATTTTGAAGATTAAGTTTTAATTAATAATTTTCTGTATAATAGCCACATTTTTGTATAACTATTACACCAAATTCTTGAATGGAAATATTATAAGATATCATGGAAATAGTCCACTAGAAACTCAATGTAAATTTTTTGATCCATTAAAATATAATTTAGAAACTAAGTATTGTTTTTAAAAATGTGACATTATAATAATGAAATCAAAATTCCTTAAAAAAAAAAAAAAAAAAAAACTCACCAAATTGATTTGAAATGCATTAGCGAGATTCTTTTTTTCTTTTATCTCCATTCAGTTCTTTTAAATTAAGTCAACAAATTTTTACAAAGATTTTTAAAATTTATTTAGCTGGAGGAAATTTTTTGCAGAATTTTTCAAGAATAACATCACTTCAATTTACTTCGAATTTCTCTACATTCTTACTTACAGTTTAATTCGATGTAAATTAATGGGTTCAAAATTCTATAAAGTCGTATAGCTTAAACAAATCAAAAAGCAAAATAGCTGTAAAGCTTTATAAACACATAAAATTAAAAATAATAGAATTTTTTTCATCAGTGAAATGTAATCGCTATCTTATTCTTCACACAAGTCAAAGTAATGAACTTTTGGTATGATGATATTCATGATATCAATTTAATACTTGACGCTTTTCTATAAACTTGGAATAAGTATTTTAAAGAAAATATCTTGGAAAAAACATAAGTTATTTAATATCTCACTTTTGATGACACAGGAGTATGAACAGCAATTAAAAAAATAAAACTATTTAAACGGGACAATTTAAGAAACTAGATTAGATTCCACGTAAATGAAAGTGATATTGAAAATACACACAATAATAAGAAAAAATAATGATACAAATCAAAAATTGACATTTTACAATAATAGGCAAAAGGAATTAAAATCCAAATGCAAAGTTATATTTCTGTTACTTATGTGATTATATACAATGATAAAATGAGAGGGAAATCAGTATATTGGGAAGCAAATTTAGAAAGTAGTCATGATGCTAGGAAAACTATATATATGTTTCTTTGTGAAAAATAACTGTAGTAATAAATATATACATAATCAACTAATTTCATATTAATTGCTCTTATTTAATAAATTAATTAAAAACTCGTTGCACAATAATTTTAAATCCGTTTCTATTTGAGCTCGAAACGTTGTGTAATATCACGCTAAGGAATGTTTCGAAGTTTTTTGATATAAATAGTTCCGCACTTAATATATTAACTATTTTTCACTACTTTCGTTACAAGAAACGAGATAGTTTAGAGAACGATTTCATATATAGTGGATTTTTTAGTGGCTTATTATTTTAAAATAATAATTTTTTAAATGTATAAAAATTGTAGAATCTCTGCTTTAGCTCTGATTATATATATATATATATATATATATATATATATATATATATATATATATATATATATATATATATATATATATATATATATATATATATATATATATATATATATATATATATATATATATATATATATATATATATATATATATATATATATATATATATAAATTTGAACTACTCTGTACCCTTAACCGTCCCTCTCTCCCTCCAGCTCACAGCTTCCTTGCCTAATTGAAACCTGAGTAGACGCTCTAGAGTTTGAGTAAAAGGATCTTTCCCACGGTTTTCTGCAGGAGAAACAACAATCAGAGCACGCGCAGGTCGCGTGCTTCTCCCTGTTAACAACCAAGTCTGAAAGACGTAAAAGAGAGGTGGAGGATGTTAATGGATTCTTCTCCCCCCCCCCTTAAAGCTCTTCTCTCCCTGCTCCATGTATGACATCACTTTCTCCTTTTACTAGGTTACAGGTAGATGTAATGAGACTTGTTGCTTACTCAATATTAATTTCGCAGCGCAAGTATCAATTGAAATCGCATATAATGTGTTTATGTGAGCATTCTCAACTTGTTTAAAAATGAATAAATTATAAATATTCAAATGTAGCTTTTTTAAGCAAAATGCTTTTTTTGGAGTTATTATTTTAAAAATCAATAGATGCCTTTGAAAGAAATTTCCCAAACTATTTCAAATGAATTATGCAATTAATTTGTACTATTGAGAAACTAAGTATAAAATATGATGATAACTAAAATAGAACTTACATAAAGAATATCAAGAAAGATTTTTGTTTAAATGAGAAGATTTTGTCTTTTGATTTGTATAAGATATGTTACATATCTAATATGATTATATTTTATTTTAATACGTAAGATCATGTTGATGTTACATTTTTAATATGATTTTATTAATTTCTATGAAATAAAAAATATGACAAATTATAAAATATAGAATTTTGAAAGAAAAATAATTAAATAAAATAGCTCGAAACATGTTCTTATATATTTCTATTTATTGAATGGATATTAAAATTATTATAAAATTCATTATTTTCCTTACATTCAATGTAGAAGCTAATGTAAATAAAATTCTATGAATAAATTAAATTACATTTGTATGCATAGAATAATAAAATATAAACACAGGAATTGAAAATTCTGGAATTTTATTTTTATTTAAGAAAATATCATTTTTTATGTATCATAGAGTTTTTATACGAGAATACATCAACGCAAACTCCAATTTTGATACTTACAGACACATTTTTTAGAATTTATATTTCAAAAGGCAATATAAGAAACCAAAAAATTAAGGAGAAATTTATTGAAGCATTTCATTGTACTTTTAAAAGCATATAAGCGTGTGATAAATAATTAATCGATCAAAGTGTCTTAGATTTATGAAATAAAACTTTTAATCAAAATTAAATTTAAAAGATTCATTTTGTTTTCAGAGCAAAAAATAAAAGAATAATTCTATTTTAGTTCTTATATAAAATACTTAAAGATTTTGTATTATCTCCATGTAATTACTTTTTTTGCATTTGTTGATGGTCTGGCCAGAGAGGGCAGCCGTAAGGATACTACTCATGGTGGTTGCCTTATTTTTTCAAAGATCGTCCCCCCCCCGGGTCGGGCAAGATGTCTATTCGTCTTGGAGGAGAGTCCCCTCCCATGAATGGTATGCGGAAAATCGCCTTGGTGCTCTTCTGATTGGGGTTGGCAACAGGCGCGATCAGACGATTCTCACGAGATTTCGAAGTGGACAAACTCGTGTACAACGTTATGTGACGGGCCAAAAAGCTCATCTCCTGTGTCCAAAATGCAATGCGATTCAAACTGTTCCTGCCTATATTTTGGCCTGCATTGGTTTAAATAAATGCCACTTATTCTCGAACCCCGAGTCTGTGCTTCATTGTTTGAAGACGTTCAGGCTCATAGACCTGGTTTGATGTTGTTGTCAACCAGGAGGGGTAAGCCACAACAACAACAACACTTTTTTGCATTCTTGATTTACGTTAAAGAACATAATCTTTTTCGAATGAAAAAATATATGATAGTCATCCCATGAGTTTGAAAATTTAAATAAGAATCCATTGTTGTTCATTTATAAATACTGCATATTAATAAAGAAATTGAAATTCTTTTAAAATTAATGAAAGGAGTTTTCCAGGATCATCCAGCAAAGTATTTTATTACCTCTCTCTCTAAACATTTTACAAACAAAAATAATTAGCTTACTCATTGATTATTAGTTTCTTACAAAACTATGCAAGTTATATTAAACACATTAGAATGACATTCTCCATGACTTAAAAAATAGGATAATTCCTCAATAACCAGATATAGAAATAAAATAGCTTAATCACTGAATTCATCATAATTTGTGACTTTGTTTCTTAGAATGAGCATCTTCAGTTTTATTAATATCAGTTTAATTATATATTCAGTTTGATAGAAGTTTTGTTTCCATAAAATAATTAAATTTTTAATTTCTTTTAATTTCTAATGTTTCCATAAAATAATTAAATTTTTAATTTCTTTGATGCATTAATTATATTGTACAAAAAACAATAATTACATAACTAAATTAAACTCTTAATTAAGTCAAGTTATCTGAGACTTAAAATTATTACATAAAACATTTTGTTTAACCTCTGTATTTGAATAAAAAAATTCAAATGGCTAAATGAGATTGGCATTCATATTGAAATTATATGCATGGGCTTTATACAATGCAAATTTTATTTTTATGTAATCTTTGCATCTTTAAAATTAATATGTGTATGATTAAAAAAAATTAAAAAAAAAAAAACTTTCCTGGTTTACTATTGCATACACTTTGTAATTTTGATCTCTATAATTTTTCTGTTTAATATTATACAATTTAAGAACTCATATTACTTTAGTTAAATTTTATTCATTAAATAGATTTTGGTCCAATATATTTATTTTTATTTAGATGAGAATAATTATTAATTTTCCAATATTATCTAAATAATGAAACACATTGATAAGAGTAATGTATAAAATTGTGAGGAATTCTAAACTTTAATATAAATAAAAGTTTCCTTTCTCATTAGTATTTCTAATTTCTATTAATGCTCTTTCGATTACAACTCATTGTAATCATAAAAGTATTGGTAGAAGTTATTAGTATTAAAGAGAAAGGAAACTGTTATTAACTTAAAATAAAAGTTTCCTTTATCATTAATCTCAGACCTGTAACACTGTTATACAAGTGCCGTCATTTTGAACATATTACAAAATGACTTTGTTTAAGATGACACATTTACAGAACAATTCATATTCAAATAGATGAGATTAAAATTGATAATATTGTCCATTAGTTAAAAATTTTAACGAAATATTTAATGAAGCTTATGAAAATTTTTACTGTTCAATTGTTTTTACTAAAGTCATTGAAGTCTGATACAAATTGAAATTTTTATATTCTTAAATTCATTTCAATGTCTGCATTGTACTATTATATAAACGATTGATACAGATTTTGTATATAAATAAAAGCATATAGCAACATATATTTATTGAAAATTTCTTAACCATTTTTTCTTCTTTTTATATAGTTTTATTAGTTTCTAACTGTACATTTTTTGAGAAATTTTGTATAAATTATATAGGAAATGCTTCAAGTAAAAAAAATAATTTATTAGAATCATTTTAAAGTGTACAATTACTTGAAATTATCATTTATTTAATTTTTTTTCCATTTGCTGTAATATCTCATTACCTTCTTCTGCGTAAATTAACTTTACCACTTGTAAAAAGGAACAATGAAAAATCATAGTTTATATAATATTTGTTCTTATAGAACTAAGGTTAAAAGTTATTATTTTCTTGGTTAACTTATATTTTGATTATTATCTACTTATACTTTCTTAATTTCAACTCAATTGTTATACTCATAATTTTAATTTTGCGTTTTATTTACACTGAATATCGTATATATTATTATTACTATTCATTAATATATTGTTCTGATTAATTGACATTAAAATATAGTATAATGTCTATACTCAACATTATGTGTGCCCAAATATGTATTATACTACCAATTTTTTAAGAAATTAAGAAAAATTTAAAAAATAATTTAAAAAATTGATTTACACTTTAAGTACATAAATATGTACATCCAGGGAAAACATCTCCTACATGTTTTTCTTAAATAGTTAAATTAAGACTCAGTAAGTTTGTACACAGTTTTTAATTTAAAATCAAACAACAAATATTTTTTATTGCAAAAGTGCAAACAAGAGATGTAGTTGAAAAGAAAGGAGATTTAAAGATATTAATTAAATGAAGCTAAATAATTTAATGTATAATTTTAAGAAAAATTTTATTTTTATTTTATTTATATTGATATTTTCATAAAAGATTGATGAACACTTGCTGTGAATTTAAGAAATTGTATCAACTAAACCTAGAATTTACCATCTCCATTTTCGAAAGAAAAACTTTAAGAAACATCTTTGGTGGAATAAAATGTGAGAATACATGGCGAAGAAGAATTAATTCTGAGCTCTATAAATTATATAAAGAACCAGATATTGTTAAATTTATCTCAATACAGAGATTAAAATGGGCAGGACATTTGAGCCGGATGAACGACAATCGGATGACGAAAAAAATTTTCTTGGCTCGCCCCATTGGAACCAGAAGAAGAGGACGACCGAAACTCTGATGGTGTGACTGCCTTGAAAACGACCTAAAAACACTAAAAATGATAAACCTTATCCAAAAATAGGGGATTCTGGTATGCACTTCTGAGGAAGGCAAAGGTCCACCCTGGGCTGTCAGGCCAATGAAGAAGAAGAAACCTAGAATTTAAATTGCTTTTGTTTGTAAGGATAAATTATTTATAAATAAAAAATAAAAAGAGAGAGTGAGAATAGTAAAGTGGGGAAGAAAGGGAAAATAAAATTCCCTCCTACTTTATATTCATATTTCCTTTATAATCTGAACATATCATTTGACATTTTTTCTTCCCAAATTGCTTTTTCTTCAATCCCTTTTCGATTTTGGGATAAAAATTTGTTCAATAAGTAATAGGGACAAAGAAAAACTTTTTCCCTGCCAAAGGGACTTTCAAAAAAAATGCTGAAGCAATAAATAATGCAGATTATCCACTTAAATATTTGAAGAAAGTAAAAGCCAGAAAAATTAATAAGCGTATTTGTAACTTTTGATTCAGTCACATGATTTTAAATTCGCGAGCATAAAAAATAAATGAAATAAGAAACATTAAATCAATAGGGAAATATTCCTGCAATTTTCCCTTTTCATATCCCTTGTTTATGCATTTTAGGCATTAACCAAACCAGTTCCAAAAATGCTCATTTCTAGCCCGAGGCCTTATCGAGCCCCTATTCTGAGCACGCAACACTATACGAGGCGCACGCGCCATCACACAATGGTGACCAATAGGAAACTAGAACTGTCCCACCGTTTGGCCACGTGACACACAATGGCGGAACCCACTGATGACACGTGGCCTCCATGCACTTGTCCGACGCCATTATTAGATGGGCCAATTTAATCCGATTAGAAAGTGAAATGTCCGGCGAATAGGTGGGCGCCAGGGGGTCGGAGAAAGGGTATGAAAGAAAATGGAAAGTAGGAGATTGAAGTGATGACAAAACTGGAACAAAAGCTTTGCATTTTTAGTCTCTGCATGCAATTACAGCGGTTTCCCAGAAGAGGCAGGAAATGTGCGTCATAACAGCGAAAATAACTGTAATTTTAGATGCATTAATAAAACAATTCATAATATGTTATTTAAAATTTTCATCTATTAAAAGCCTCAAAATATTATTTTAGCTTAGACATAGTGTATATTTCCCGTGAAAAGTTCAGAAAAATGATATTTTAAATATTAATAAATGGGTGTAAATATAATTCTGCAGTTTAGAGTAATATATATTGCTAAAATAAATCACTTGTATATACTATGTTTAAAATTTATAAGCAGTAAGGAAAATTATTGTTAGATAATAATTATAGTTAAAACAAGTAAAAAATATGATTTTCCATTTTTTAAACAAATCTTACAAGTTAAACAAAAATGCAATTTCCCATTAGCCTCGTGAAAATGATGCTTATTAATAGGCTTGCTATACATGATTGTATTATTTTATATAACAGACATTTGGAAAAAAAAGGCATTATAATAATTTTTCTTAAAATTTCATTATGTAGAATGCTAAATTATAAATTTCCGTCCACGATTATGTTTCATTTTCATCATACTTTTTTTTACTTTTTTCCATGCTTGTTTAATTAACTAAAGTAAAAATTTTTTATTAATTTTCACAGTTTATCATTATTTATGTATTTTAATGAGTTTTTGGTTAAGTAATATTTAACGAGTTTTTGGTTTAAGGATTTAAATTTGCAGTGATGATGATTTATACAAGAAAATGTGTGACATCATAATAAATGATATAGTTCATTACAGAAAATAGAATTGATTCTTTATACATTATTCTTCATACAAGAAATCTATGTCATGAAAATTTCCTTAAAATTAAATAATTTTATTTATAAAATTTAATTAAAAAGTGACTAGTTCATATGCCACTATTCTAATCCTAATTTAAAATTTCTTTTCTCCTAATATGACTTTTTTCAGCATTTATTTAATTTTATTTTTACTCCATTGTTATTGTGGTATCTCTGAATAAGGAATGATAAGGAAAAGCTTATTTCATGTATACAAATTCAAACTGTTTCATTTTTACGACTTCGCTTAAACTAAATTCCTAATAGGTAAAAAAAAAAGTAGTGGGATATTTTTTGCCTTATTTTTTGTCACAAAAATTAAATATGAGTATTTAATTTTTAGAATCATCATTGATTCAAAAAAATTAATAATTTTATTTTTCTATTTTGTCTAAAAAATAACGTTGTTTCAAACATTTAAAAATGTAGCGTTTAATAAGACCTTTTAAAAATGCATTGCACTTATTATATTCTTATTAATTAATCTTAATTGATTCAAATTTTTAAATTAAAATAGTTTTAAACATAAAATAAATTTGAAAATTATATTTCAATGGTAAAAATGATATTCTGATAAGAAACTCATAAGGATTATAAAAGAAAGAAACTTAGAGAAACTTTTAAGGACAGCTAATTATACGAACAAAATTAATAATAAATTTGTAAATTCCTTATAAGAATAAAAACACCTTAATTATAAGATATTATATCTACACAGACTAATTTATGATATATTCAAAATATATTATCAAAATGTTTTTTATGGATCAGTATTAACAAACAAATCGATCGTAAGATTGAGTTACATCACGTTGAACAATTACGTTATTCTGCATTGTTTTAATTAGAGTGCTGTTGAATTATGTAATTAATATACAGTCACTTAAATGATATGTCATTAATTTATGTAATATTTATTCAAGAGACCTATATCATTTGATAAATCTATGACCACAAGTTCTTACATCTGAAATTTACGAAATGCATCGAAATTAAAATAAATCGTAGTAACTTTGTATTTAATCAGCAATAAATTCTTAAAGCTTTCAAATTGAAATTATTCTTTTTATAATATAAGCTGAATTTAAAAGTTTTATAAATTAATTTTTGAAAGTGATATGTTAATAATTTCTGTGAGACATTCTAAAGTCCATGTATTACATTTACTTAGAATAATGTTGCAGTCAATGACGTAAAATTTATGTATAAAATTAATCGAAAGTAAAAAATAATATTTCATTTGATGAAATGTATCTTGTTAACTTTTTAAAATTTCCAAATATTTAACTAATCAACGTGATATAACATTATACGTAATAAAATAATCATTTACGCATTTTACAGCTATGCTTAAGGAAAAAAAGTTATATTTTGAAGTGATAATCCTTATTTCGGTGAAATAATTAAGCATTTTAATATTATATTTATCTGAAAAATCAATTCTAATAACCTAATAGTTTGTTATATTCCTAGAATATAACTACGCCAAATTTTAAAAGTTTGAGTTTGAAAAAAATAAAAAATGACTTATTTGTAATAATCAAGTATTTGGGCGAAATACACTTTGGTATACATTACGGAATGATTGGAAGGAATGTTGCGTATTTGAGCCTAAAATCAACTTATATACAAAGCAATAAAATAATCAAATAAAGGAAATATTTAGAGTATATAAATAGGTACCAAATTTTATCAAGCCTTCAAAACTAAATATTTTTAAATATAAGAATTCTTTAAAAGCATTTTTTTATTTATTTGATCAAAAAACTATATTAAATATAACTAAAATTATATTAAAAATAAAACTATATTACACATAAAATTATTTTAATATTTATATTAAAAATTTATATTCCACAAAATATTTCAGAAAAATATTTAAAAAAAATTAATGTGGTTATTGAAATTAATACAAAATAGCATCAGATAAACATTTAATGTTTATTAAATTTAAAACTCCATAAAGGATATTTTAATTTAAATGCATGTTTTGGCATTATTTGTTACTCTTCTTAGAATATAACTGCATTATTTGTGAAAATTTCCTTACTTATAGGCTATAAAATGTGTTCAGAAAAATTATATTTTTATTTTTTCAAATTCTTTTCCTTCTTGAAAATAAAAAGAAATTGTAGCAGAAGAAATTGTATAAAGATTGTTCTCTCTACTGCATCTTCCTCCTTTCAGTAATTTCTCTAGAACAAAATATCAACTTTATTTTCATAATCTTCAGATTTTAATTTTATTAAGAATTTGAATTTCTTTTGTAAGAAAGCCGAAGAAATATGTGCATTAATAAACATTGAAAACTCATATTGCACTAAAAAAGAAATTTCCATTAAGATGTTTAAATATATTAAGATCTTTAATTAACTTTAACTTTAATCGGTAATATCATACCTATTAGAGTTAAAACAAAACAACATCTAATGTATATTTTATTTTTACTTTAAATGCGAAAAGGAAGAAATGCGTTTGCAATTACTTTCAATTTTATTATTTAATGCATTTAAAATTCTATTTTATAAAAACGTCTTTATGCATTACTAAATATATTTGCTTATTTTAAGGATAGGGCCGAATATTAAATCAGCTATTCAATGTTTCTATTCCTAATCAATAATTTTATTTAACACATTTATTTATTTAACTTCACTTCTAATATTAGAATTACTTTTAATCTCGGCTGTGTAATTGACTAAAGACTAAACATTAAAATTATTGAAACGTGAACAGTTTTCATATAAATTTTGAAACTTAAAGCAGTTTTTGTGTTAAACAAAAAAATCACTTTATTAAAAATCAATTTATTTTACTTTCAAAATTATAAAAAATTAATAATTGAGGATTAAATAACTATAAATTTGCAGATTTATATTAAATCACTCACTGTGAATGCCAAATAAATTTTACAGTAAAAATATTTGCAAACTTTTATTACTTCATGTAATTTAAACACTCTGTTTTAAATAATCATTGTTATTATTGTAATAAATGAAATTAAAAGAGTTTCATGATTTCACAAAGAATATTTTCAGAATATTAAATTATTATCAAACGGTTCTTCTGAATTTGTTCTCATTTTGTCATGTTTGAAAAATGATAAAACTTTAATTTATGATTTTTAAGTGATTCGAAATATTCGTTCTTTTATTTTAATTTATTATTTTTCAATAATCCTCTTGATAAAACTAAGTATTTAGATTTACAGTAAAGTGGGAATTTTTTCCTTAAATAAAAATTCAGTTTTGTTATTTTTTATTAAAAATTTACATGTCTATTTTTCTATCAAGTCAAATAACTATTTGGGAATATAATTTTAAAATTATTGTGCACAATAAAACAGTATTAAATGAAAAAATATAAAAGAAAAATCCTCACTTTTTTAAAGAAATTTTTAAACATTGTTTCAAAAGATGTAGCTAGAAAAGTTAAAATTAGTTTAAAGTCTTAAGAATATTAATTTTGGTTTTTATCTTAGAATTTCAATTTTTCCATAAAACTGCGAATTTTGCTGAAATATTTTTTTGGATTGTATTAAAAGACATAAAAAATACTAAATACAGTTTTTCGTAGTGTATTATAAGTAAAATCTTATTAGGATATTGTGTAGTTTTTAAATAGATTGATTTAAAAAAAATACAAGATTTACTTAAAATACATCTGTATTAAAACAATCTTGAAACATCTTTTTTATGCAATATTTTATTTTTTCTAAAATGCTGTAAAATACGGATATAGGATATATAATATAATATAATATAATATAATATAATATAATATAATATAATATAATATAATATAATATAATATATATAATATAATATAATATATATATATATATATATATATATATATATATATATATATATATATATATATATATATATATATATATATATATATATATAATTACGTGAATGACAATCACATAAGATCAGAATTTTCCCACATATCAAAAGATTTACAGTTTTGACAGGCGAAATTAATTGAACTTATGTATTAATAAAATCCTTATTTGGAATATTAATTAGAATATTTTGATTTTTAATAATATTGTCTAAAATTTTATTTAGTATAAAAATAATTCTAGAATTGATGAACATGATGAGAAATATATAATAGTATTTAATTTCTTTTAAAATATTATTACCTCATGGATAGTATAAATTTACTTTAAAAGTTATTTTTTTCTTATAGATGTTTCAAATTATAATAGGTTTGAATTGGTCTTATTCTATTCTTATCTGTTAAATTTAAATAACTATATTCAATTTATAACGCCTTTTTTAAAAATTTGCATTTCTCATGTTTATGGAAAACAAGATAAACACTTTAATAGTATTATCGAATTTTAAATCACCAAAATGAAATTTAAGTAAATGGTTAGCAGGAGAATATTAGTATTATAAATTTACGAGTTCTGGAATACATAACATACCTGTGTATTAATATGTCTTTAGAATTTACTCAGCAAAAATTCTAGTTTTTATTAATTTTAGAAAATTTGTTATTTTTCTATGACTGGATATTTGCTCGTTTATCTATTTCTGTATCAAGAAAGTAATTAAACATTCATTGAGGAAATAACGAAAAATTATAAATAAAAATATGTGATTAGTAACGAAGAAATTTTCCAAGGAAGCACGTGAAGAACTAATGAAATACGAAGTGCTTTGTTAATTTTGTATAATTATGATAAGAAGGATACACCTAACTTTAGTTTACTTCTTTGCTAAGTTTATTGCAAACCTGTGTTAAATTAAGGAAATAGTTAAAGATAATTGATAATTTCATTATTGATATCGAAGAATGATGTCTGACATTTAAGCAGTCATTTCTTGAAGAAGGTATGAGGCATAAACAAATGATTCTGGTGAATCATTTACGATAATTATGTAATTAAATAATGCTTATCAACTTTCAATTTCAATTGATTCTGAAAAATGAAATTTTATATTTTGTATTTTATTTCTTTTATTATGTTAAAAGTCTATCAAGGGAATGATTCGCGTCGGAAAATTTGAACTAATATCAAATAAAATATCATAACGGAAGTTAGAAATATGCATTTACGAGAAGTTTAATATAAATACCATTAAAAGGTAGACAACAAAAGAGACATGGAAAATTAATAATATTCTTAATGTTCTAGTTTAATTACTTACTCACCTATTTTTCTTATTAAGCTAATCCTATTTGTTTAGGAAAATTACTATTCCACAATAAATTTATTTTTATAAGTATTTACAGACTTATTTTTTTCACTTTCTATCTATTAAATAAATTCTATTATTCAACGAAAAAAATTCTCTCTTTAAGAAAATGCAATGAATTTTTTTTATCTAATTATTTTATATTCTTTAATATAAATTTGAGCCAAGTTATGAAATTATAATCTTTAATGTGAATTCTTCTCTCTATTTTTAGATTTCATCGGTCCTGGAACCTTTATGTGTAAAATTCTTTTTAATTTGATCGATACTGAAAATAAATAATTTAACATTATATTGAATTATTTTCTTTTATTATATGTATATATAACTGTTATCATTAAAAAATTAATTATTTATTTTAAATAAATCATAATTACTTTAAAAAAAAATTCGTGTATTGTCAGGAATCACCACTTCTGAAGTTAACTCAAGAATATTTTACGGTAAATATATTAAATTTATTCAAGGAATTAATAAAATAGTTTAGCTTTTTTAATCACACATAGATTTAAATATGTATACAATCGGAAAGTAATAGGATGATTCTTTAGTGATTAAAAAAAGTTAGCAATATTTTCATGTAAATTGAATTATAAAATTTTACTTTGTTGGGATTAATTATAGAAATTAATACGAAAAAATTTCTCACAAATGTTATTATTATTTTAGAATTATTTTTTTTCTATAATCAATATACATTTTAATTTTAAAATTTTTATTTTATAAACTTGTTTTATCTTTCATTATAATTTCTACATTATTTTTAAGAAATTCTCAACGTGTTTGGTAATTAGAATTCATTTAATAGACTGTATTATTTAAGGGAAAAATTTTCATTTATTATTATGACCCTACGTTTTGATCTGTGCTTTCTGTTATTTTTGTCACACCCATTTAAATGTTGCCATTTCGAAAACCATTAATTTTCCGGCCCTTTTTGCAATATTAATGTGACGATTCGAAAAGGACTTTTCCCCAAAACCACAACTGTTAGTTTATGTGGACAGTTTTAACACCTACTTGACACATATGTAGTTTTTATAAGCATTTGCCTTAAAAAAAAAATAAAAGCAAAATAAAAGAGTTTTTATTGGGCCACTGAAAACACGAGGGAAACCATTCTGTATTCCCCTACATCTGCTACTTCATTGCGTCATTGAAAAATGTCGGATTAGAAGAAAAGGCTCCCTTTTACAAATTCACCTCAACTCCGAAAGACAGATTAGACAATCAATCATTCGGTTGATTGAGACATCCGTCTTCTATTCAGTAGTCTTGTAATCGCAACGTCGATCGCAATTTGCAGTCATTGATGTTACCGTAACCTGCTAAAATCGAATTCAATTTGATAAACTTTATCGTGATGGCTTGTTTTATTCTATAGAGGTATACTTTTGCGAAGTTATAAAAAGCTACACGTTCATGGTATACGATTTTTGAATGATAAAATTTTCTAAGGGATTCTTGATTTTTGGTTTGAATCTATATCAGGGTATCAAAAAAAAATCAATTGTTTCTTTTATTATATGATTTTGAGTGATCAGAAAAATTATATAAATATGTTGCATACCAACCAAATTTTTGGTTATTATTTGTTATTACAAGGATGAAATTTTTATTCTCAAATCTTATTACATTTTATATGTGATATAATTTCACAAAAAATAAATAAATAAATATAAAATAAAAAAAATAAAAAAAGCTTTTTTTACGAGAAACAAATCTATATATTTCTTTCAGCTCGTTCCTAAATATATTATATTTACTTAAAATTATCAGTTTCTATTGCTTCTTTTAAATTCAGAAGATGCTGATTTTTATTTGAATTACAAAAATATGCAATTTTATTATTTAATTCATAGGAAAGAACTTTGTAAGGCCTCCTAAATGATTTATACACAAAAAATTCTTAAATTTGTTTCAGGTATTTTTCATCTGAACTTTATTTGTAAATTTACATTAGGATTTGATTAGCATATTTATCACTGTAAAATATATTATTTTCCAATTAAAATAAATATTGTACGAAGTACCTAAAATATAAATATATCAATATTTCATGTGTAAAGGTGTATATATAAAAATCTATGCTTATAATCACACACACATAAATAAAATTCTAAGACATCATGAAAGTGTTAGATGATACATTGTTACATTTTAACATGAAAATATCTCCAGCTTTTAAATTTTACTTCACTTTTAATTTCAATAAGACTTTAAATGCAACTAATTATTTATCCCAATTTTAAAAGCAATGTAAAATATTTATTCCTATTAGAGCATATTAAATAAAAGGAAAGATTTGAAATAATTATATTTACTCTGAATAAATCTGCTGCCTTTTATTTACAGTTTTCCAATTATAAAAAAAAAGTATTTTTGTTTTACAATTTATGTATTTTTCTAACTATTTTTGATTAATTAATTTCAAGAAATACTGAAAAAAATTACTTGTAATTCTTCATTTTGGTTATTTATCCTAAAATTATTTTAGGAATAGAATTTATGTGTGATTTTTTTGGAATGAAAATAAAATAATTCGTTCAAAAATGATAAAAATTTAAACCCCTTTTACATATAGTAGTAAGAACTTGAAACTACATGTACCTTTTCCAAATAGAGTAATATTTTTGGAAATAACAATGTATATTTAAAAGCACATTTACACACCGTATATACAAAAAAGAGATATGATTCACAAATACGCCTAAAAAAATCATATAAAATTCATCAACACATTCCCAAAAATGCTCCACACACTCAAACAGATTACAGCCATTTCTACCAATCTTTACCTTCCCCACAATCTATTCATACTGTTGCCATTCCTTTTCTGCAAATTAGCTGCACCCGCCTTCCACAAACGAGCATCTAAACGGAAGTCAAATTGAGTTATAGACATTCATCTTCACTGCATTTGGATGGTTTTCCCATTGTAGTGTAATGGCGTGGGACGAACTGAAATATTTCATTCACTGTTTGCATCAATTCGATTTCGATTCCTAGTTCTTTTATTTCCTTTTGGCAAAACAGTTTTTGGACTCTTGTGCAGTTCGTGACACTACAAGAGGCGGGGCGAAGATCATACATCAAATACTGACGTTGTCATTTTGTAATGGTGTAGGGAAAGACATGGTTCGCTTGAGTGGCTACACTTTTGTTGAATATTTGGCTGTTTGAAGGTGAAAAAAATTTATACATATTTCCCATTTATCAAATATAGTAAAGCCAATTTCCTAGTTTAGACTCTAATGCAAAGAATAAATATCATTATGAAAGTTTTTATCACTGCAAAACAACTAATTGAAACATTTAGTGTTAAATATTTTAATGATATTTAAGTAATATTAAAGATTTCAAATTTAAAAGCTTAAACTCTGTTTTAGAGTCAAATGAAAACTTAAAATAAGGAAAATAAGTTAGAAGACTTTAAATAATCAGTAAAGCTTAGGAATGCGATGCTTTTCCTAGGAATACAAGGTTTCGGGTTCACTTCCAGGGGTGAACTACTGGAGATGGGTGTTGTGCTTCTGCTTTCTTTGCATGTAGGTCTGTTGTGGGGAATAAATATGAGTTATTGTCTCCTCTGTTCGGAAACAGGAATATCACAATGTGGGAAAAAATGCGTAGTGTATATCAAGAAGCCTTACGAAAATATTATTAAAATATTTTTATGGTAGTAAGTACGCGGTGTTTCTTAAAATGCTTTTGACAATTATAACAACTTACGACCGTTTGACTGTTTACTACGTGCAGTTAATGTAGGCACCAATTATTTTTACCTAATAATATATAAAATTATTTTGATGCATACATCATTACGGAATAACTTTAAACTACACGATGTGACTGATGTCAATTATTTTGATAAAATAATCTCAAATGTTATTGATATTCTTATATATGTATAATATATATTGATATTTTTCTTAACTTGTATACGCACGTTTACTAATTTAGTTACATCATATATAGTTGTTTTGATATATATTATAGGGCATTTAGGGATATGAATTAAATACTCCATAAGAAATAATGTCTGTATAGAATTCGAAAATTATTCAATTTTCATTTAATATTATAAAAATTTTATTTTCTTAAAAAAAAATTTTTTTTATAAAAAATAAATAACATTAAAGTTGTTAAAATTTATTTATTTTATTCATTGTAGTAGTATTTAGAAAGTATTTTTATGTAGACATATAGTAATTGAAAAGACTAAAATATCAAAAATTTTTAACTTCTACTTTATCTGAAATTTCTAGTAACAAAATATATAACCTGCTTATTTATGGATGGTTGTAAAGATTACTATATTTCAATCTATTTAAAATAGTGGAAATCTGTAACGAAAATCATTAAATTTACAATAAACAGTATATAGCAAATAATAAAAGCTATTTCACCAGAATTTATATATATTTTTTTTATTTTATGACTGATTTTATCTCTTTTACATTTTATCAATTATAGTAAGATATCTTTAAGTGTAAGCTAAAATAGTTTGGATGATTAAGACTCTGTTATTGCTTTTTGAAGATATGGTGTAAGGTATAAAGATATATGAATAGAGTCATAGATAAAAAAAAAAAAATTCTTAACAAATATCAGTCACGTCATATCTAAATATTTTCGAATTTTAAATTCTTTAAAAAATATTTTTTGTTTAAAGCATTTTTAATTTGAAAACAAGAGTTAATTTTTAAAATTCTATATTTGAAGATTATATGAACTACTAGACCTAAAATCTAATTTTGTAATTGCAATTTTTTTTAACATTGTTATTATATAAATTGAAATTCGATAACATCTAAAAATAAAAACAAGTTTCTTAAAAGCCAATTTTCTATTTAATTAAATGTAATATTTATAAGTATCCAAAATAAAATATTTATGTTTTTAAAAAAATTGAATATAGTGATCATATTGGTTTATTATATCAGTAAAGCATATTTCTCTTAAATAAATTAATTTTAGCATCATATTACAGTATCCAATGATTTCTGTCTGTATGTGTCTGTCCTGTATGCAATTTCATTATAATTTCCTTTTCGACACTGGGAGAGGTAGAATTGATGGCATCTTACACACAGTGAGACATCCAATTAGTGTGCCATCGTTGCCACTTACTTGGTAATGATGTCCTTATAATTTAGAAACAAGGACCAAGCAAAATATCCCCTGAATTACATTGAGTTATTATTTCATTCAACTACAGAACTATTATTTCATTTGAGGACATATTGTGACCACGCCTTATTTTACGTGCCCTAACCACCATTAGTGAGCACGACGGAAACTCGGCTGGGTCGTGTATAAAACTCGATACTTTCTGGTAACTGTTATTTTCAGTATAACAGTCAATATTTTATTTCCTGATTTGGTTGTTTTGCATTTAAATCATGGGATAAAGGTATGGATTTTGATTGGTATTCTTGTCCTGGTGGTGATGATGGTTAAGACAATTTTTTGGGTTGTTTTCTTGAAATAACTTCTTATTTTCTTCATTGTTGCAGCTTCAACTTAATGTCAACGTGTAAATTAAAATTACGTGAGAAATGAAGCATTTAAAATATTTTTTTGTTGTTGAAGATTTTTATTAGGAAGGAATGCTTATTTCATAAATTCATTACACAAAATAATTACTATTTTAAAATATTCCAAAAAGAAATTCGCTACATTTTCTTCAACCATCAAATTTAAATAAATAATGGGGATTTTAAAACCATAATAATTATTTGGTTTAATTAAATTGTAATTAATAACTTTAATTAAATTGTAATTTTTCAGTATAAAAATCCTATGCAAGTTTTCTATAATAAATCATTTTGATGATAATATAAATATTTTAATTTATTAAATGAAAAAACTTTTAAATTCTCTCCTTGATTATATGATAACAGCAACAGATATCAGGCTTGAAATCTGACATATTTACTTTTTGTCTTTTGTTAAGTGTACGTATAATAATATCAAGAAGAAATAATCTAATGTTTCTTGTCGAATGCATTGAACAATTCACTGAACAGCTGAACATCTCCACAGCATATTTATTTTTGGGATACTTGCTTTTAATTTCAATTTAAAACTTGCACATATTTTTATTTAAAAATCCCCATTTATAATGACCTTCAAAACGTTTTCTTATACTTTTCTTATTAATAGTACAAGTAATAAATTTTATTTAATTAGAAATTCCTTATTATGTAATCTTGCTATTATATTATTGGCTATTGATGAATTTCCCTTTCAGAGAAAACTGGAAATCTTTATAATGATAAAATTGTATACATCGCCAAGGCCGTGATTTTGGCACTTGGAGTAATTTGATTTGATTTCAAATGGACACGACACCAACCAACCAATTGTTATATTATTAAGTTTTATTGAATTAAAAGTTCATTAATACTTTTAAGTCTATTTATTTATTGATCATTTTATTAAACTCTTGCCATTCATTTTTTACTTTACATAAATGCTTGCTTAGTTTAGTTTTAATATTCTATTCAAGATATTTTAATAATTTTTTTTTCTAATGTTACATTTTATTTCGCTTGATAATTTACTGTAATAATATCATGCTTTTTTTGCAGTTTATTAAACATGTAATGAATATATTTCTCTTAAGTGGTTAATTATAATATTTTTAATGCTCACATTGCTATTTATGGGAAAATTTTATTGAATCTATATTACATGAACCATAAAACAATTCAGTCTCTTATTTTTAGGTTTTGAACATTTCCAGGTTTTGTAACTCCAAGAGTCTTTTTTTATTATGATGATATAGTGTTCTCCAGTTCATTTATATATGAACATTCAACTGCAAACATTATCTTAACATAAGGAACATATTATATGTAGTTTCTGTTTCTCTATGGTCCTCTTACTTACAAACATGTTTAGAGTATAATTAATATCGAGTAAGACTAGCTTTGCTAAATATCTCTGAAACTCACTCTGTTATAACTAATATTAATTTCCAATCCTTTGTATCTTAATAGGGGCATCGTTTTATTAAGTTTACTTAATCTTTTTATAATTTAAGAACACTTTTTTTATGATACTGAGTATTCTTAGATTTAAAAATATGCGAGTTGATTTTTGTGTAGTAACGAATATTTGATAAATTGTATATTTATTCATCCTAAATTGTATATAATTCATTGTAATTGAAGAAACGGGATCAGGACATACAAAAGTTATTGCTTCTATTGATCTAAACCACAAACAACAAATGGTCCCCCAACCTAAGAAATCTTGGAGTTTTCAGAAAGCTTACTGAAGAAAATTTAAAAACCTAATTCAAGATGAACTGCATGAAAATAGGTTCAATTTCAATTAGCAACCAAGCAAATTAATATAAATATATATATATATATATATATATATATATATATATATATATATATATATATATATATATATATATATATATATATATATATATATATATATATATATCACACACACACACACACACACACACACACACACACACATATATATATACACTACTGGCCATTAAAATTGCTACACCAAGAAGGAATGCAAATAACAGACAAATAACAGAACGATATTTATTGGACACATACATTATAGTGGAAAGAACAAGTGATTAGATTTACAGGAAATTAGGATGTATAGATCTTGAGAAATCAGTACCCAGAGCAGCCACCTCTGGCTGCAATAACAGCATTTATCCGCCTAGGCATGGAGTCAAAGAGAGATTGTATGGCATGTACGGGGATCTCAGTCCATGCAGCTTCAACACTATGCCACAGTTCATCGACAGTAGTGGATGGTAAGTGATGGTGTGCCAATCACTCGGCAACCATTGACCACACGTTCTTAATGGGTGACAGATCAGGAGAACGTGCTGGCCAGGGTAACAGTCGAACCTGTTCTGTATCAAGGAAGTTCAGAACAGTAAGGGCAACATGCGGTCGTGCATTATCCTGTTGAAACAAAGCATTAAGGAGGCCTCGAATATAGGACAGAGCCATGGGCCTTAACACATCGGAAATGTAACGGCTGCTGTTCAAAGTGCCGGTAATGCGAACAAGAGGTGATCGAGACGTGTATTCAATGGCACCCCATACTATAATTCCAGCAGATGGGCCAGTATGACGATGTCCAATGCAAGCTGGCAATGCGCGTTCTCCACGATGCCTCCAAACACGGATGCGGCCATTATGGTCCTGTATACAGAACCGAGATTCATCTGTAAAGATGACGTGATGCCATTCCCGCGTCCAGGTTCGTCACTGATCACACCATTGAAGACGCTCCTGTCTGTGACGCAGCTTCAATGGTAGCCGAAGCCATGGTCGCCGTGCAGACAATCCATGCTGCTGCAAACGTCGTTGAACTGTTCGAGCAGAAACTTGTTGCCTTGCAAATGACTCCCTTTCTCGACTCAGGGTTCGTGACGTGGCTGTACGATCCCTTGTAACCATGCGGATAAAATGTCTGTCTTCGCTGCTGTTAGTGATGGGGGTCGCTGAGATCCTGCATGATGTTCCGTATGATTGTCCTGAACCCATCGATTCCGTATTCTGCTAACAGTCATGGGGTCTCGACCGACGCGAGCAGCAATATTGCGGTACGATAAACCGCAATCCCGGTAGGCAATAATCCTTCCTCGATCAAAGTCAGACACTTGCTAATAGGTATTTCTTTTTCTTACACGAGGCATTACAACAACTTTCTTTGCCGAAAACAACGTTGAAACGGAAATTGAGTACGAGAAAACTGCTGTCAAATCTCTGGTTTTATACACATTGTAGATGTCACTACGGTCGCCTGCTTTGTATGAATGCGCTGAAAATCTAATCATTTGCATATCACAGCAAGTTCTACCTGTCATGCAAATTTCACGTGTGTGGTGTGCCGCTTTCCTGGTGTAGCAATTTTAATGGACAGTAGTGTGTGTGTGTGTATATATATATATATATATATATATATATATATATATATATATATATATATATATATATATATATAAGGCCATCTTGCGATGTGCTAAACTGAATATTTTTTGAGAGAAAATAAAACATTTTAGATGTTTCTTGACCAAAGATCTAAAAGAAACTAGACAAAAGCGTGATCGTTTTAGAAGGGAAGCCAAACAAACAAAAAACTCCAGAAATGTCATCGCATGAAATTTCTGGAGTTTTTTGTTTGTTTGATGAAAACAAGGATGGAGAAAACAAGTGGCAGTCTTTAAGAAGAAACTCTTGGAGGCTAAAAGCAACTCTTTCAATAATTTAATCTCGCATATTAACTAAAAGAAAACTGTTTAAGAACATACACACTTTTGGAAAATTTATAGAATTAAAGATTTTACATAAAAAGGAGCTAATTATCAAAAATGATAAAATACATTCTCCAGATAGAGAAATAGCAAATACGGTTGACTAAACCTATGCAGAGATACAGAAAAAAGAGTACATACTAGGAAAATGTCACGACACATCAAGAAAGTATTGAAAAAAAGACAATCAAATCCAAATAACCTAATCATTAGGATATTTTTAATGTCCCCATCAATGAAGTGAACCTGAATCATGCAATGAACTATTAAAGAATGAAGAAATCCTCGGGGAAAGATAACCTTCATGTCGGATTCTTAAGGCATTTAAGTGAAGTGGCAAAAATATTTATTTTACTAATTTTTAACCAGATTTGGGAAACTGGATCAGTAGCGTCACAATGGAAATGGGCTGTTATAATACAGATTAAAAAGACAAAGATACAAGTCAAAAACCCAACTATCCTCTAGAATCTCTAACAAGGATCGTGGGAAAAGTGATGGAAAGACTCATAATCAGTAAGCTGAACTAGTGCCTCGAAGAATATGGGCTTTTGGCATCTCAACAGGCTGGATTTCGCAACAAACGACCAACTAATAATCAAGTCACCTTATTCAGCCAAATTGTGAAATATGCCCAGGTGAAAAAAATATATAAATATATTAAGAGCAGCATTCATGATTTTAAGGGAGCACATGATACGATATGGCAAGAAATGCTGAATAAAGAACTATTAGATATGGGAATAAATGTCTGAATGCTAAAAGGGATAAGATCCTTTACAGAACAAAGAATTTGTAAAATTAAGTATTATTATAATTAAATATGACTTAGGCAACGAACTTCGGTGAAATAAGGGACTTCAGAAAACTTTTCGTTCAAACCTTGTAAAAACTGCCTGAACTGTCGGTGTAGTCGTCTGCCTCTTATAAAATTTACTATTTTAATTATAGGTTGTATGACATGGTCCATTTCTAAATGTTTGAATGCCAATGATTCCTGATGAATTATACAGTGAAATCCCACAAAATTACCTTATATTTTCTGTTTTAATTTAGTTGCAATGCCTGAATGTTTGCCAGCCATGTCAGGAGCACCATCTATAATTGTGCTGCTAAGTATATTCCAGTCGAGTTCATATTCTGGTATCAAATGCTCATTTGCAGAATAAATATCATTTGTTGTTGTAGTACCTGTCAATGGAACACACATTAATAATTCCTTAATTATTTCAAAGCTACTGTTAATACGTCGTATAAAAACAGCAAGTTGAGTTGCATTAACAGTATCAATGGTCTCGTCAACAGCCAGTGAAAAGTTTGTAAATTCTTTAATTTTTCTCCTTCAGTTGAAGAACCAAATTTTGAGATAAAACAATTATTCTTGAAGCAACAGTGTTTCTTGACAGCGAAATATTTTGAAATATTAACTTTTGAAATGGAAATGAAACATTGGCAACTTTCAACATACTGTCTTTAATAAAATCACCATCAGTGAAAGATTTTGATCTCTTCGCGATTTCTAATGCAATAATAAAACTTGATTTCAGGACAGCTGATCTTCGCTCTCAGTATTAGCTTTAGTAAACATTGATTGTTGACCTTGAAGTTTAGATTTTAAAGAAAATTATGTGTCCATTCTTATTTTTCCAATGTAACAATCGAATTTTGATTCGTATCATAGTGTCTCTTCAAGTTAAACTCCTTACAAACAGCAACTGATTGATTTCAAATCAAATATAGTGGTTTACCTTTCCATTCTATGAAAAAATATGTAATTTCCTATTTAGACTGAAAAACTCTGCACTCACTATCAACTTTACGTTTTTGTGACATTATGCCAAAATAGTAACAATTATGGAACTCGACACAACAATTATGGATATAGCACGCACACGACATAAAACAAAAGCACAATACCTTCATAATCACTAGACATCACAATCGCTACTTCGCAGTACAACTAAAATCCTTCTCTGACCGTACAGTTTCGACCATTCAATTCAACTGACTCAAGTTCTTGGATCTCTATTTGTTTACGAAGTGTCGACCTGCGAAGCAGGCCTTTACTTCTTCATCTGTGATTATTCCTTGATGGAAGACATTGCGGTACTGACAGGGAACGATAGACTTGAAGCGGGAAAAACCGAGTCTATTCCGTGAGACTGACTCACGTCGCGCCGACGCACTTCCTTTATATCGATAAGGAAGGTTAGCCTAGACTCGAAGAGCGTAGAGGATTCTGTTGTTTTCAACAAAAATTATAGGGTATTTCTGTTTGTTGCTAAGAGATGGCGTTACTATCTTATCACTCTTGCTTGTCTAGGCACGCGTTACCCTTGAAATTATTTATAAATGTAGTGTGTGCATTTTAAAACTCCCTCAGAGGATCGAGTAAAGCCTAAATGCTCTAAAAAGACATGATTCTTCTGATTCTTCTTTACGTGACAAATTGCGTTTGTGGGCCTTATTGATACAACCTGCGCGCTGTATCTTTGATAGGACTGACCTAAAGAATATACACACGTCTTTATGAATAAAAAATAATGAAAGTTCATTCAAAGAAAGAGACAGAAGCAAAACAAATGTAACTTATTTGTAAAGTCTATTTATTAAACAAAAGGTAAATAGCAAAAAAAAAAATGCTATATGCTTGACATCATTAATAAAAATTGTGATTTTTACTCCCTGAAGCAAATTTAAAAAAAGAACCTATTAACAAAAACCAATATAACATGGTTGGTACGAGGGTTAATACATAGTATGCCCCCAGATATAATTGCAATACAGACCGTACAACGACTAGGCATGTTGAGTATCAAATTATCGATCTGATCTTGGGGAATATTGCACCACTCCTCAAGCAATGTTCTCTGAAGTTCAGGTAGACATGAATTCAATATTGATAACATACTTATTTAAATTGTTTGATGTCCGATACAGTTATTGTTGCACCAAGATTCTTCCCTGTACGCAGCCCAATGTTGGTCTCTACTAGTCGGGTGAAAACAGACGGGTCCGAATCTTTGTAATATAGCAGCATGGACCAGGCAGAAGACCCCCATGTTTGACCTGCCACCCCTAGCGGTATCGTTTCACTTGAACTGACCCAGCAGTATTTAAAAATACGCCGTATCAATGATTAAGTCGAGATTCGAATTCACTACCTTTCAATAATGATAACAACGCCTTAACCATCTACAGACCACCGCTGTCCCGAAGTCGATGCATTGAAAACTATACAAAACACATATCCTGAGAAGAAAAGAAAATTCTATTATTCTATTGCTCATGTTAAAAAGGAAAGCAATTAGGGCCGCGAAATAATGAAGTATTATTTAAAAAAGTGTTGGAATATAGTATAAATGAATGCGTTTATTATTCTCTAGAAAAATATAAGATTTATGATCAACAAAAATAAAAAAAAATTGAATACTTTTTTCTTGATCAGTAACTTTTATTATTCTAATTCAATGGAAGGAAAGTTTCTTCCTATAACATGCCTTTTTATTCTACATTTACTAACTGATAGACGATATAAATATTACTTAAAAGCAATAAAATATTTTAAAATATATGAGATTTTGTGAATAAATCTGAAATATATATAAATTGTGGAAAATAACTATTTCATTAAGCGTTACTTACTTAGTATATCGTAGTATAATATTTGTCAGCTATATATTGTTAATACTATTATATTTTAATTAAATGATTATGCCCCTTCTTTCCAAGATTGATAAGGAATTCCGAAGGGACTCAAAGTGATATTAAATCAAAAAATTTTAATAATCTTTTGTAAATAGAAATAATCAAGAATTTAATAATTTTTAAATTAAAATAAGAAAAATATTAGTAAAATGTTGTTTTAACTGCCCTTATTTCCCTTGCATTCCCGATTTATACATAAAATTACACATACGAAAATATTTTTGAGGAAATTTTTCTATGATATGTAATTATTCAAATGGATTCGCAATTTCATTAGATAGCTCGTTCTATATTCAAAAGAAATAAATGGTTAATAGGAATAATCATGTCAAGAAATGTTCCTTTAAAAAACAACCTGTTCATATTTTCTGTAATTTAAATCAGAAAAGAAAGCTGGTTGTTATTCTTTAGTAGTATTTCCTATTTATGTAAAGACCTCAACTAAATGAATCTAAAAAAATCTAACATAATTTGTAAAAATAAACTGTGAGTCAGTAGTACTTTAGAGCACATACAAATATTGATCTCTATATATAAAATTAAGAATAATAACGACCCTAACTAGTAATCTCACTCTTTCCATGATGATCTTTTTATAGCTATTTAATTAGAATAAATAAAATTTTCCTTTCCAAAGTATTTGAGTAATAAAATTATCTTTGATTATATTCTATTAACAGACATTAAGAAACGCTATTGACATTGAACTAATTCCTGTGATAAGCTGACTGTTTGCTAATATTTAGATATGAATCACTTATACTCTGTTAACCTACTTGCAAAATGACTTATATAATAATAATAATTTAATTAAAAATATTCTTTGACTAGAATCAAAACTAACAGAACAGAATTTTGTAAGAACGGATTTATAAATGGAGAACTTTCGTACAAACTAAGATTTCCATCACAGTTCTGAAACGACACAATGTATGATACACTGAAAACTAATTATTTATTCTCGTGATAATGAAGAAAAATTCAAATATCTACATTCAAGCACAATCATTTAAGAAATACCATATGTAATAAAAATATTCATTTTTTATCTGTGATATATGGATCTAATTTAAATCCAGATAATTATTTATCGATTGGTGATGGACGAGTATCGATATAACAAAATTTTATTAAACCTTTTTAATTACCAGTTTAATGATAAAAAATGGTTATCAGGATAAAGAAGATAATTGTATCTTAATGTATCTCAATTATACATAAAATATATATAAAAAAATAATTCATTTTAATTGTTTGACAATAAAGTTAAGACACGAGAAATCAACGAGAATTATTAACTTGAAAATGCCTTTTTTCCAAATGTATATAGGTTTTATGATCAATTTAAGAGGGTCAAAGAAATTTAAGCAAAAGATAAATTTGAAAAAATATTTTAACAAGCTAAAATTTTTCATAATTTCTTAAAAAGCGACATTCTTTTGTCTCTTGACAAATACAAAAGATACAAACAAATTGACATTTAACTAAATTTTTAATAGTATTTTTACACATATATATATATATATATATATATATATATATATATATATATATATATATATATATATATATATATATATATATATATATATATATATATCAGTTATGTTTCTGCTTTAAGACGAACTTTAATAAATTTGGAATTCATCTTTAAATCCTTAAAAATGACGCAGATATGATACAGTTCATAATATTGGAATATAAGTAACTATGAGCTGCTGTTAATTTTAAATTTATGTAATATGTAAAAATGGATAAATTGAAAAATTCAATAAAAAATCCTAAACTGGGAAAAGGTCTATTCAAAATTAATTATAGCTTTAGCGAAAACTAATCAAAATCAGTTTCTTGCGCTGTTTTCATTCTTCAATAATTTAGCAATAGTTGAAAATAAATTTTATCAATAGTTGAATATTGACTCATTTTTTCCATGAATTTTCATATTGGCATTGTAGAAAAAATTAAGCTAAACTAAGCTCTTATTCTAATTAATTTCCTGCCTTATTGTTTACATGTTTTTAAAATTTTAAAAAAGTTGTACTGATTTCAGACTTCGCGTATTTTATCTTAGAAAAATATTTTTTAAAGTAAAAGAGTTCTGCATATTTTTTCATTTTAAAAATAAAAATGTATTTACATAACTAAATATTTGCGTCTTAAATGGTAATGATATTAAAAGAATTGCACTCGAGGATGTCAGAAGAGGCAGGGGTTGTATTAGAGTCCACTGCGAGAATCGCCGCCTTGGAATCGCAAAAGATGACGGCCTTTGTAAAGGTGTTCAAGTGGCAATAGTACAGCTGCTTTAGAGCCACACGGATGACTACTTCTCCATCAAAAGCAGCTCTGCCTTTTTGTACTCGGGTATAGAAAGAGAACAGATTGCTATCTACTCCTGCTCCTGCAGTGTCTGTGTCATTTACAAGGGATCCATCGGTGTAAATGTGGATCCTTTCGGGCCCAGGATACAAGGTATTTCTGGTTTCTAAAGCAATTGTTCTCAAAATCAAAGTAACGCGTGAGCCTTTCTACATATATCTTGGGTGAGCTCTGTACGAACATGAAAATTCCTAACAGTGGTTGGATCTAAAAATAGGATCAAGGGCTCAATATATATATATATATATATATATATATATATATATATATATATATATATATATATATATATATATATATATATATATATATATATATATATATAATAAGAAGTAAAAAACACTTGAAAAACAAAATATGTGTTTTACGTCATTTATTTATCAATAGGTATACACAATAAATAGTTTATAAGGTGTATTTAAGAGTTCACATTTATTCTCAGTTTTTCAAACATACGTTTTCTCTAGGGGCTATATTCTTATAACATTGGAAAAAATCTATTAATATATATGATAAATACCATTAAGATTCTTTATATTTTTGATCGTCAAAGTTAAAATTTTTCTATTAACATCTTTTTCCTCAGTTTAGCAATGTATTTCCACTTTGCCTATTTAAATATTTATTTAACAAAGACGTGTTGAATAAAATTCAGTTAAGATATTAATATCTCAATTTGTTGACTTTTAAGTACTGTTTACTCATTCAGATAATTATTTCCTCTGTAATAACTTTCAGTGCATCAAATTTTTAAAAATAAGTCATCATTTTGGTGCGTCATCCATTTTCCCATTGACTGTGAACCGATTAATATCTTGAACGGATAATTTACAATGTTCTAGAATGTGGATGTATTATGGCATATTGAAGTGATGAACATTTTGCATGGTAGTAATTTTTTAATCATAGGGAATTGAAGATACAGTTTTCTAAAAATGTGTAGTGTAAATATTGAATTGAACTAAAATAGAATGTACTAAAATTTATATATGCCTACATAGTAGTTGTAAGTAATTTCTTTTCTTATTCGCTAGGATTCCAGTTGATCCTTTAGTCTTGATTTGCATTGCATTATACTTTGTTGTTGGTTAAAAATATCTGTTCCTGTTGGGGAATTTATATGAAGACTGACTCATTTAAATCAATTAAACTCTCTCTATTGCAAAGAATCACTTTATTTTGATTTTAATATTTTTATTTCATAAAATTTTCGGTTTGGTAATCGATTAGGTGTTTATATAATTCTATTCTTATTTTATTTTACATTTATACTAATAAGAATTACTATACCAGACGCTTATATCAGTATCTATAAATTTATAAATACATTGTTTAGTTAATTTTAAAATTTTATTATCGAATATATATTTATATATTCGATAATAAAATAATAATAATATACACACACACACACACACACACACACACACACACACACACACACACACACACACACACACACACACACACACACACACACACACACACACACACACACACACACACACACACACACACACACACACACACACACACACACACACATATATATATATATATTATTACTATTATTATTATTTATGAAATCTTCGTATTCTTAATATCATTTTCAAGAAAGACAACGATTGAACGAGTAACATTTCTGATACTTATCAGGTCAACACAGTTTGTTACAAATATCCCATTTTTCAAATCTTCAGAAATTTTAAAGTATATTATTTTCAAACAATGATGTTTAATTAGTTAAGCATGTTAATTTAGTCAATTTTGAATTTGTAGTAAATTACTTTTTTCTTCAAACTGAATCCCCAGAAGCGTTGCTTATGTGTCCGGTTGGTGGGAAGTCCAACGTTTCACTTAAATGAAAAACATTCTCTGAGAGGGCATTTATATGATAATTATTTTGTAGAAACTATCATCTCCACTGGTATTTTTGAGAAAGAAAATGCCAACTCAGTAGTCTACCGCATCGCTTAATCGTGGTTCAAAATTACGAAACGATTGACAATATCTCTTGGCATGGCAAAAATAGATAATCGGAAGCATAACAAAATAAATGTGAAATAATGCTATGGTAAATCTTTTGCTTCTCAACTGTATTATATTATGCGAGTTTTAGTCAACACAGGCTTATGAACTTTACAAAGTTTTTATTTTAATTGGAAGATTATTGGGGAAAATATGTTACGCAACGCTGGAAGTTTGAATTTAAGAACTTTGCAGAAATTTTCTTTTAGCAATTTTCAAATTTATTCTCGCAAATGTTCAGGTCCCAGTAAACCTCCTGAAACAAATAACGAGGAAAAGAATAATGAATTAAGTATTTCTGGATTAGCTAAAGCACTTGGTAAATTCAAAGATTTAGAAAAACCTGATAGTATGGTGAAAACTCCAGTGGAAGAACATAAATCATTTCTTCACTTACTTAGACATTCAGAATTCGTTCAGTTAGGTGATCCAAAAGGAAAAATTGTTATTGGTAAAATCTTCCAAGTTGTTAACACGGATCTGTACATTGATTTCGGGGGAAAATTTCATTGTGTCTGTCGTAAACCAAAAAGAAATGGAGAGTAAGTATTAACAAGATTCCACTATATTTTTTAAACTATAGCTTATGAAAACATGGACATGAATGAGGAAATTATAATGCATATAATTCAAAAATGAATGTTTATTCAGAAAAGAAAATATATTTATTAACTAATGAAAATAAAATTGCATGTGAATATGGTAAAAATAATTTTATTTAAAATAACAGACATCATCTATTAACTTGTCTCAAAACATCCACTGGTAAAATATAACTGCTTTAAAGGTTTACAGTTCCTTTGAATTTTTTAATAATATTTAAAATCTCAGTTAAAAAATGTCTAATTTGGGAAAAATTTAGAATTATAACTATCCAAAATATTGTTTTAAATCATGCATTAGATTTTCCTGTTTAAATTTTTTATTTTTTGACAGCATTTTGTCTGAGATGTGCTTATATATTATTCCATCAACCATTTTCGCTAAAAGATACATTGCCAAATGTTGTGAATTCTAATTATATTTTTGATAATAATCAGAGAAAAATTTAAAAATTAGCAACTTATATATTATTTTGTCTACGGTTTCTGCAAAAAAATGTTGTTTGATGTTTTAGTTTAAAGATTGTACTTCTCTTTTATATATTTTATCAGATTCATGCTCACATTTTATATATTTTTCGGTACTTACGCATTAATGCCACCGCAACCAGATTTGGCGGTTTTTAACTGCCACCAATCTACCAAACAAGAAGGTAGGTGGACCAGGTTGTATTGTGAAAATTGATGAAAGTTTGTTTATGAAATGTAAAAATATTTATGGGGAAGTATTTACCCTTACAGTGGGTGTTTGGTGGTATATGTAGAAAAACAAAAGATTCGTTTTTTGTCAATGTTCCTAATAGAACTGGCTGTACCCTTCATGAAAAAATTATTGTAAACATTGCCGATGGTGGTAAAATTTATTCTGGCAGTTGGAAAGGTTATCAAACAAATAGAAAGAGAAGGATTCCTACTTGCTAAAGTTAATCATAAATAGAATTTTATTTATCCTGATACAGGAGTTCATACACAAAAAGTTGAGAGAATGTGGGACAGTGCTAAATGGAGGAACAAGAGACATAAGGGGACAGCAAGACATCAGAGTTCATATGGCGACAGCATTAGATGAAAGAAAATAAAGACCGTTTTGAATCTATGTTAAGCTCTATATCAGCCCATTTTCCACTAAAATCTGATTGACTGCTTTGTTTTAAATAAAGAATGTTGATTTTTAATAAAGTGTTTTATGATTTGTTGCAAAAATTTTAGGTGTAGATTGGTGGCAGTTAAAAACTGCCAAATCTGGCTGTGGTGGCGTTAATACGTAAGTATCTGTTTTTCTGCTAAACTTTGTGGCACAACAGCTCATGTGGGCCAAGGTTTATAGTGCCCATCTCTGTTTTTCTGACCGAGAGTCCCTGGGGTGTGAAGCACATGTCCCGATTAGGTGATCAACCTAACGCGAAACCCCGAGTGTTTAGCTCCCAAGCATGTATGCTACTCAGTTTATCAACCAACTGAAGGGATGAAAGGCTGAATTGACCTTGCCCAGCCTGAGGATTTTATATATTTTTAGTGCATACATTTTCTGATTTTATAATGAAAATTTGGAATAAGATTTAAAAACTAAGTTTTTATCTATTTGTTTTAATGAAAATATCAATCAACTGTTCTGTTTCTGTGTCTTGAAAAAAAATTACTGTTTGCTACATTACGTGATAATTTTCTGCAAAATTGTTTGATGGCATTATATGTAAATATCTGCATATTTGAAAACTATTAATGCATTGTAATCAAAATCTGTAGGCTATACAGCTAATTGATTCATTATAGTCAGCCTTTATTAGCAGTAAAATTTGCCAAATTCAGGAGTAATATCATTGAAAATATTTCAAATGAACATATGGGGAGTCATTTAATTCAATTGGAGACCTTTTATAATATCTTTATAATAGTAGGTGAAATTATTTTCTTTTCTAATAATAATAATGCTGTTTGAGTAATAAAATTTTATAAAAATTAATTTAAAGTTCTAGGAATGGAAATGTAAAAGCTGCTTTTTAATTGCAAACTTTTTAATAATTCTTTGTGAATTTTTCATCAATCATGAATGAATTAAAAACTTACGACTCATTTTTTCCAAAATATAATAAAATTAATTTCTAATGATGTTACTTTAAAAGATTTACATCAAATCCTTCCACCTGGTCCAGGTGTCAAATGTGCTATACGAAACTGATAGACGCCAGTATGGATTTTTTCAAGTGATGAATTTTGATATGCATATTAGTTATCTGCAGTTCTGGGATGAGCTTTAGTATGCATAGAATTTAATTGGAGCTTTCTGTAACCTTTTAAAAAATTTTAAAGCTGTGCCTGAAAATGATGTAATATAAGTCTTAAACTTGCATAAGTTAAAATTACTTCTTTAAAAATGTAAGGTGAAATGTATTTGAAATGCTTATTATTAGACATATGTTGACAATATTTCAACGAATAACAATTAGATGAGTATTTTATGTATGCATAAAATAGCAAATTTGAATCAATTATGATAGCTAAATTAAAGTATTGAATAGAAATATTTTAGATATATATATATATATATATATATATGTCTACTATGTTATTATATTGCATGTGCAACTGCTTGATTAATTAAAACTAGTAAATAAAATGAAGTATTCAAAATAAAAAATTACACAAGATCATTAAATTTAAAATTAGAGATTGAGCAAGCAAGTGATATTCAAAGTTAGAGATTGTGATTTTGAAAGTTCCAGATTAGAGATGAAATTGTGCAGTTTCAGTTGAAAAGCAAATTGTGCTTCACTTAATATAAAAATTAATAATCCTGTCAAATTTCCATTGCAAATCATTGGTCCCAGTTTAATTAGTCCACATTTCCAAAAATGAATGTTGAGCAACAAACAAACCAATTCATAGAAATATTTAAATACTTTTTGCCAATATTTGAAGTAAAATGTTAGAGCTCACACTTGATTAAAAAAACTACAAATTATACTTGTTTTTCTATGAAAAATGAAACAAATAACTTCAAACAAATTTTGTCTCATCCTTTACAATTCTTATTTATTTCTTTAGCATGCTAATGGCTAGCATTTTGGTTTTTAATTTAGCAAATTATGGTTTTGTTTTTAACCTCAACAGGAATAGTTGTTCAAAACCAACTAAAAAAAAATTAGAATGACACAAAACCAAATCTTTTTTAAAATATTTCTACATTCTGATGAAATGAATGGTATAAAATCAAGCCAACAGTATTTCTTAATTTTTTATTCAACCAATTTTTTTGATGCCATTTTGTTAATTTTTTTTTAGGATTTAGGAAGAAAAAATACTGTATTTAGCAAGAGTATTAAGAATAGATATACTAACCATTCATATGCACTTTAAATGTATGAATTCTGAGAAGCAGCTATCAATATATTTTTGTATCATTTGTGAAATTAATGACTTTTAAATGCAGTCATTTTGATTGTTTCATTTTTCACTTTTTAAAACTATAATCAAGTTAAGTAAATTTACTTTTAATTAATATCTTACTTTTAATTTAATTAATATGGTCTTACAAACAATGTGCCATGGAAATGACTTACAATTAAGCTCTTTTATGGATTTTGAAATGAAAGTAAAAGAGCAAGATATTATTTCTGAAAATTTTTAACTAACTAATTTAATTTAAGACATGATTTCTTTGTAATATTTGTCAATTTAAGGTATTTACTTTAAACATCTAAAAAAAGTAGTACCTTTGATTAGTTAGATTATATTTTCAGTTAACTATTTTGATTGATTATCTTCACTTGATTCTTACAAATAGAATTAATATAATTTTTTATTGAAAAATGTAAGAAAAATAATAAAAGTTTTTTTTCAATACAATGAGGAGATAGCTAAGAATGCCAGATTTTTTCCCATTTTTTATCTAGAGCAGTTCATTTTATCATTATGAACATAACATTTTTAATACAATAAATTATTTGTTTTTAAAATTCCAATTTGAATCATCACTTGCCAATTTTTGGAGAAAGTTAATGACAAATTGTAAGGAATACAAGAGATTTGTTAATAAGAATAACTAAATTAAGAAACTGATAGAGATAGAAACAAAAGGCACAAAATAATGCAAGAAAGTACTCTTATTTAAATTTGCTTTTATTGTAATTGCTAGTTATACTTGTTATTATAATATACTCACTATTTGTAAAATTTAGGAAAAGCATTTTGCTTTTTATATTCCATTAAATCTTTTTCATTCAGATCAAACTCATTTTTTATTCTATTGACTTGTTTCATTAAAATATTTTTAGCTAGATTTCATAGGGTATTGAAATTTTAGAATCAAGCTGGTTGTATATCTTAGGTTTATGATAATTATAATAAATTAATGAATAAATTCTCTTCTATAAATTAAGAAATATTTTGTCAAAGATATTATCAAAAATATAAATCAAATATATTAATAACTGCCCTTTAATTACATTTAAATGTTTTGTTATCTTATATTCTTGGATGTTTCAGATTCTGTTAAATACTTATTGATTTATACACAAACATTTTTTTCTAGTTTTTCTTTTAACTTTCCGTATTCCATTTAAGTAACTATATCATTTCAATCATTTTTCTATTTACACTAGTTATGTGAAAATCTCAAAATTTAACTAACTGTTCTAATAAAATTTACACATTCATAATAAATTCAGCTTAAGACTTCCTAAATGAAAACTTGTTACTTATAAGATATTATAGAATTGTAAAATAAAGAAAATATTTATTAGTGAGTAAAAACTCAGTTGTAATTAAAATTTTATTTTTAATTCTTTCAATTTAAAAAAGTTTCCATACCTACTGAAAATTTTTTTCAGAAAAGCAAACTTGAATAAAATTTAGCATTATGGTGTAAATCATTTGATGAAACTTTTTTTAAATGGATAGAGATTTAGAAAGAATTTATTGAGAATTAAGAAATTAAAGTAATCAAGAAAAATTACATTATTAATATAACTATAAATTAATTACCTTAGTCCCGAAATCACTGAACTACATTTGAACCCAGGATTTAAATATTTGGTTTTGTTGATTTTATGTTAAGAAATCCATTTTTTAAGCAAGAGTATTAATTGTCAAACAATTATTATTATTTAGTCTTATCAAAACTATTATCAAAATAAAAATTTTTTTTATAAATATGCTTAGATATATCATTTACAAAACAAATATATAATTTCATTTTTTACTTAATTATACAAATGTATAATATTAATTATATATACATGTGTGTTTATATATAATATGACATTCATTTAGGGCTGACATTCAATAAATTGCTGTTAAAACATAGATGTATAAATCATGGTAAAGGTAATAAAAAAAATAGATGCATATCAAAACTTTTCAAACAAATAACAGAAATAAAAAATTTTGATTTGAGGTAACTATATAAGAACAATTTCACTACTACAAATGTTCTTTTCATTAATTATAAAGCAAAAAAAAGTAAAATTTTTAATTTAATGTATTTGTTCACTTAAAACAAGTTTTAATAATAATGGCTAAATCAAATCTAAAGTTTTTATATATGGAATTCTAAGCTATTGTTCCAATAATTACAGTCCTAACATAATAGTTATTGTAATTGATCATTGAAGCTAAAATGGGATTTTATTGGTGAGAATTATAATACTATATTCTTTATATATCAGTATGATTAAGAACTATATCCATGAAATTTTCTATTTTTTAATTCTAAAAATATGAAATTATACTATTTATGTTATTTTCCCTTCTTTATTTTAAAAATAAAACAGCATTTTCTTATTCTTAATAACATTATAATCAACAATGTGTTGAGAATAACTGAGTACAACTCCTGAAATTTGGAAATTTTTAGGGCCCTTGAAACTCCTGGCATTTTGACTTGATTCCATGAAAATAGTAATTACTCCTGAAATTTTTATTTGCTTTGATGCATTTATTTCTTATTAGAAAATATTATAGTTTTTTTGTTTTGTATTAATTTTTTGAAATTTTCAATGAAAATGTTTGAAAACCAGTTTAAATACTAGCGCTTAATGTTACCCCTAGATGGCGATACAAACCATATTAGATTTTATTCATAACTGTTGACTTAATAAAAATCTAGTTCAGCCACAATAATTTCATGGTGATCAGTTCAGTCAGAACCAGATGTAGTATTTAGATTTATGTGTAAGAAGTGAAGTGAAGAGTAATCACTGATAAAAGATAATCATGTGGTGCATTCAGAAGGGGGCGATTTTAATTTATTCATTTTCTGTTTGTTTGTCTTTTATATTGCATAAAATTCTCTGAATAGTAATATTTAAATGTAAAAGTCTTGAGTTAAAATGTACTTTACGTATCCTTAATTGTGAAAATTGTATATAATTTCAGTGAAAAAAGATAAATTTGTTTATTTAGCAATGAAATAAAGGCTGAAATAAATTATTCAATATGCCTGGTGGAAAATGTCTTTTCAATTACCTGTGGACTCTGGATAAGCTAAATAAAGATTGGCTTTTTTGTAGTTCAGAAAGAATGAATTTTGTAAATTTGTAGAAGAGTAAATATAACCAAATGTAAGATTTCAAGATTGTCATCAATGAGAAATTGGATCCAATTAAAGATAGATTATATACCTTTTATTTTAACTTACTCTCAAATAGACAAAATTACTGTCACTAATGGAAAGTAGTTAATTTGCTTTTACTATTCTCTTATAGTCAATGGCGCAGCATGTTCATTTTTGGACCTTGCGCCATAAAACCCAACCAACCAACCAACCATCTCTTATAGTTAAGTCTCTATTTAATGTGGGTTTTCTGTGAACTGAAGTTCAATGTTAGAAAATTTAAATAATCAATTGTGTCATAGTGCATCATTGATGATCAGGTCCAAAACATAGGATTTGCCAACTATATAATAATTAGCAAAGAGGTATTTAGTTTTGCTGCTGATGCCAGACAAAAGTATAAATTATATTTAGATGGATTAAGACAGCAAAAAAAGCAACTGATAGCAGGAGAAAAGGAAAAAGTGCTTCTTGAAAACATTGATGAACTGAAAATTAAAATAAAGTATTTGAAAGATGACATAAACTTGAAAAATCTTTAATAGGAACTGCTGAGGAAACTGAAAGAACTGGTAAATTAATAATTAGAGGTGAAAATTAGCATTATCTAACTGCAATATTTTCATATAAAAATTGCCATGAAGTGTGTAAATCTATTTAATGATTAAAGAAATAGAAAAATCTAGAATATGGATCTGGAAGTGTTTAATTTAAAGTTTGAAAGTAAACAGAAAAATTTTTTATTTTATTAAATAAAAAAGGTCACATCTTGTAAACTTTATCGAATAGTTGTATTTATTTTGTTTTGAATAAGCATATTTATTTGCAAAGAGATTGTTATACATACCTTAAAATACTCAATAAATTAATATATAGTAATCTAATGAGAATGTTTAAGAACTCTGAAATTATGCACCATTTTATGCAAATTAAATTCAGTAATGATTGATTATTGAGATTGTAATGTAAAGATTAATGATTTTTTTATGTTATAACTGTAAATTCATTGAAGGCTTTTGAAGTAATTATTAAATATAATTCTAACTTAAATAAAAAATGTTCTCTTTAATTTTTGCTTTAATTTATTTCTATTATTTAAAAATGTAATTGACAAATGTTGCATATACATAATTGTATGCACATTTAATTAATAACAATTTTTAAAATAAAAATTATTTAACATAATGCCGACACCTCCTGTAAATTTTTTACTTGACTTTGGGAATTTATTTCTTGGAAATCTGTATGAACACACACACACACACAACACACACACACACACACAAACAAACAAACACACACACACACACACACACACTATATATATATATATATATATATATATATATATATATATATATATATATATATATATATATATATATATATATAAGGTTTTTAATACAACAGTAAAATATCTGAAGAAATAAATTATTCTTAAAAAATTATAGATTGATTTTGCTCAAATTTTTAAATATTGATATTTTTAATATATTTTATGTTTTGTTGATTCTTTATTTACTTATTATATAATATTTTATGTGTGCTAAATTTAGTAAAAATCATTCAAAATGCCAAATTTTATTGTAGTATTTTTCATGCTATTCCTAGGTTATATGTGAGAGGTGCAGAAGTTAAATTACGTATAAATGAAACAGAACTTTGTGCAAGATTCCTGGGTGCTACAGAAGATTTAACACTAACAGAGGCTTGTGGAACTTTATTAGATTTAGTATGGACACCTGTCAACACCATTTCAGTGAAGAAACAATAATTTTTTATAAAAATGTATAGTAATAAAACAATATGTTTAGTGTTATAAGTATTTCTGAAATGCTTAAAAAATATTGTCATAAAAACATTAGAAAAATTAGTACATCCACCAATTTAAAATAAAATTAATTTATGCTTTCTTAAAGTTTTTATTTAATTACAAAAATAATTAAAAAGCATATTTTTAAATTTTATCTATGAATAAAAAATAATAAGATAAAATATTCTTGTTAGATTTAAAATATTGTGAAGTAACTACTGAATCAAATAGATTACTTTAGACTTCAGAAAGAAAAAACAATTGCTTCAGAACATGGTGTCACTATAGACATGAAGCCTTTTAGCCTTTTAATACTTTTAAGGATTTAAAAAAATACTTTTAAAGTACTTTTGAATGCACCAAAGCATCCACAAGGCAATATTATTTGCTATCTGTGTGTAGTGTTGAAAATAAAATATAAGAAATTTAAAAACCATTTCCAGTAAAATCCACGTTTAATAATTTCTAGCATATAAGGTGTTTCCAAATTAATTTCCTACAATTTCCATGCTAATATATCTTGTATAAAGTCAACATTTGAAATGATTACTTGCATTTAGTGTTTCAATCTCAAAACAAATTTAAAAGCATCAAATTGTAATAAAATTTTAAGGAAATCAAAATATCTGATATTTTTTTCATAATTTGTTTCAATGGCAATTAAAGCTGTTGAATAATTTTGCAACATTAAAGAATTTAATGTTGTTCTTAAAAAGTAAAATTAGAACATAAAGAAACAAAACTTCATTTTTTAAAATAATCATCAAAATAAAAATTCTAATGAAATGCCTATTATGCTCTTTTCAAATTTGGGCCAAAATAATGGGACCAAGTATTAAAAAACAAGCAGATCTATTGTGCATTTTTAAAAATAGACTATAAACAAGAATGAAACCATGCATTTGTAACAAATTGAAATTTTCTTTTCAGATAATTCAATAAAATCCTTTAATATCTAATATTACAAAACTTAGTTTGTAAAAAATATTTGAATGGGAAAAACCCACTTTATTATCATGGACTAATCTAGTGAATTGAGAATAGAATTCAGGAATTTTATGCATTTCTTATTCCATAAGAATTCAAAGAAATTTACATTCATAGAAATTTTGATTCGAATAACTTGATTTTGAATAATAACAGTCTTATTAGATTTCATAAATTTATTTTTGTTATATGTTTTTTTCCCCTCAATTACAATAAGTTGAAAATGATTCTTATATATTTTATACAGAACGAATCTCTTTTTAATATCCAGATGAATATTGATAATGAAATAAATCAAAAATATATTTCTTATCAATTTTGGCTTAATCATAATGTGAATTGTGTTGCCATACATTAAAATGTTCATTATTTGTTTCTAATTTTACCCCCTTGTCAATTTAACTGGCTTAAACGGAACTTAATTTAAGCAACAAATAGTAATATTTACTTACTAATGATATTTCACTCAATAATGAAATAAGTAGTAAAAATTTCAATGTGAATGCTATTCATGAAAAAGTAACAAATTGATTTAGTTATTATAATAGGAAATATTTTTTAATATACTTCCAAAAAAAAAAAAAAATTACTTTTCACAAAATCAAGAATTTGGTATTTTATACATTTCATTTCTTAGCTGTTTAGTTTTAAAATGGATTGTTCAGTTTAGCATAATTAAAGCAATTAATTAATAATTTCTATGTGTACTTTTCTTTCATATATATTGAAAAGATTTACATTTTTTAGTGACTTTTTTGTATACTTTACAATTTTTTTCTTTAATAAGGATATGTAGGATCTCTATAAAAATTCATTTGAATTATTACTACTTTCAATATATTTTTCACTGTTTCTTTTCATTAATGATTTTGTAATAAACTGATTGTTTGTTTGTTTGTATATGATAAAATAATCATACAGAAAAATCTTATTTTGTTTCCTATTTATTCTTGATAATTGATTTTCCATTAAGAAAGTATTTTGACATTTAATGATTGGGTAGAAAAGTACTTATTTTTGTAATATATCATGTAGCTGAAAAGGTGTTTTGATTTTTCAAATCTAACTTTGGTTTGGTTCGAATCCCACCTTGAACCTGAATTTTTGTATTAGTTCGGAATCTCTGTCCAATTAGCCCTTGTGAGCAAAAGATGATTTTTGAGAGGTAGACAAATCTAACCAATGTATCCATCAAAATTTGTTTCTTCCTCTATTTCCTGTTATTTAATTTACGTGAAAAAATTTCTCTTCATAAATAATCATATCTACACCAATCGAGGTGGCTAGTGGTGAACAAAATTTAACTAAGCTTTTGAAGTCCTTTTCTAGAATTTCACTGAAAATTGTCTCAAAAATAGTCAAAAACCTTTTTTCCTCCACATTCAAAATCCATGTTTACAAAATCTGATCAGAACAGAGCGGATGGAGGTCTTTTCAAGTTATAGTTTGTCTTGATGGAAAGACAAATCTTTTAATAAACTCTTTAATCTTAAGAAAGCTCCACTGTCATTATTTCAAATTAAATATTTATTGCATCCTTGAATAATTAATTTATCTTTCATTTAAATAATATTTTAAATGTGTATTTATTTTGAGCATTTGTCTGAGTTGCTTAAACATTTCGTTTATTCAATCTCGTACAGAATGTTGCAATTCTAAATTTTCAATTTGGATATATTTTAATGTGTGATAATACACACATAATTTCAAGTACCCCATAAGTATTTATGTTAGGGCGAATGAACCATCATGATGGCACGGTTCATTCGACCCATATAATTTATCAAAATAGTTAATACATAAAAAGTAAAATGTATTTCTAAAAGGCACATATACGTATTTACGTCAAAAAAATGTTAGTCATAAATTAAAAATTGTTTTGTAAACGATTTTTTTAAATAAAAATCCTTTTTTCATTAAAACAGATAAAAATTCTAATGAAATACCGTAACTGAAATTTTTGCCTGATTGGAAAAATGAATGTAAAGAAGAATGCAAATGAGAAATTTGAAAAAGGTATGTGAAATCGCGCGTCAATTTTTATCACATGAAAATTATTAAAAAATTTTTTTAACTAAACATGAGTTTAAAAATTAAATATATTAGTTATATTATAAATTATATTTTTTTTATTAGTTGCAAAATTTATATTATGTTAAACATTAATTTCTGAAACTAATTTTATAAATTAGATAAAAGTGACCATTTTTCAAAATTTATTTTATTTAATAATCTTTAAATGTGAGATACAATGTCGATTAACACCGGATATGATTGCTTTGAGTAGAATTTATATATTTAAAATTAAGAATTTTTTTACCCTCGTGCAATAAAATTAAAACTTGATTCCGTCGAAAGATCATTTTGGTAGTAAACGGGTATTAATTAATGAAGACATTTTGTTTTATATAATGTTAATTATATCAATTAATCAAAAAAATACTTAAGGAAACCTTTTATGAGGATTTATTGGGATCAGAATTCAATGCATTCGTTCACAAAAAAGTCATATCTTTACTGATTTTGCAAATATGAGGTTGAGAGTAAGGTTCAAGGAGTAAAATCAAATTTAAATGAAGGAATTCTTTTAACAATTAACATATTTATTTAATAGCTAACAGCGGTTTACTACCACTCATTGAAAATTTCAAAAACATCTAATAAAACATGTTTATCATTATTAATGAAGGAAGTAAAAATGGAGTTTTCCCATTTTTTCTCCAGTTCATTGTGAAAGTGTGGGAAGGGCTGAAAGATCTAAAAAAATATGTGTATATAAAAATAAGAGATCATTTTTTGTCTAATTTATTGATACGATACGTTTTAGTAAAAATATTAGAATAAAAATTAGAAAATATGTTTTCGTACATTCTTTAACTTTATTTAGCTATTTATTTACAATTCTTACAAATATATAAAAAAATATCTGATAGACTTTTATATGTACGTATAAAATAGTACATCAGATGGCATTTTTATGGATTTTAAGTATACATCAAAGCGAAGTTTAACGTAATGTGTTTGGGTGCATATTTATACCTATTTTATTCTTAAAATCATATATTATGCTTATAAAGACACCAGCAATTATGATTATGTTAAGATTATAATCGTGATTCTGCTTGTGTCATTAATGACCTTTCAAAATGCGAACTATATTTCTTTCACTACAAGTGTTTAATGTTGGGCTCATTTCACTACAAGTGTTTAATGTTGGAGGTAAGACAACGCTCTTCACAACGAAAGGTGGGTGTTTGGGAATTTTCTGGGTATCTTTCCCTTGCCATACCTTAATATACGACCCTGCAATTTACTCGTGGACATTTGCTTTACAACAGCCTAAGGTGGTTTGGCTGTCCACTAAGTGATATTTAATAATATTACAGTGTTTATTATACCAGTGAGACAGAAGGAACTCCTATAATTTTTCATTAATATAAATGAATGTAAAAACAGTTATCAAACTACTTATTAATCTTTTCTAAAATATGTTACTCAAAATAATTAAATAATATTCTATGTCTTTTATAAAATAACGGTATATGCATTTCTTTATTTGCATAAAATGGAAGAAATTCACAAATGCAAATTTTTCTCATTTTCGCAGTTGAAGTCGAAAACGACGCTTTTGCGTGTACGAATGAAATTTAGCTTTCAATTTAAAGTAAGACATAGTGGAAAAGAATGATCGATGTTCAGTAAACGCATTGTTTCGATAAGTGAAATGTCCCAATGAAGTTTTTATCGAATCAGAAGCTTGGAGAGTTGTTGGTCGGTTAAAAGGAGTGCAAACACATTCCGAAGTAGCAAAAGCCAATGGAGTTTTACAAAGTGTGATTTCCAGGAGCTGGAATCGTTTTTTGGAGACTGAAAATCCAATCAAGGTCATAAACTCACAACAACACCTTATAAACCATTATTTAACTGTACGGATCGGAGACAGCCAAATATGAATGACACTATTCTTCAACATCTTGGTACCACAGTTTTGGCACAAACTGTCGGAAATCATCTTCATGTTGTAGGGTTGTGTGCTCGCCGACGAATGGTGTGTGTCACGTTAATAGTAAGGCACTTCGCATCCGCAGGGAATGGGTAATAGAGCATGTAGACTTTAGGAGAAATGAATGGCGTAAAATTCTTCTCTAACCTGTGTTCCGTGTTTTTCTTTATTCTGATAATATATTTGTTTTCATCTGAAGGGAATGTGTCATTGAAAACAATCCTGCTTTCGAGCACGAAAATGCCAGATTTGGAGATAGGGGAATGATAATCTATGTGTGTATTGGTGTCTCCACATTGATGGGCGCGCAGATCTCCATATCATTCCAAATGGAGTTTTAACCGGTCGTCGATATAAGGATGAAATCCTCAAGCCTATTGGAGTAGATTACGCTGCAGCAGTTGGAGCTGACTTCATGTTAATGGACGCCAACTGCAGGCCACATCTTGCTTACTTGATGAATGATTTTCTTTTCGAGGAAAGAATCAAGAATGGAATGGCTAGTATGTTCTTCGGGCATGAACTTAATAGAACGAATTTGGGACATTTTTGGCAGGCGAGTTGTGGACTTTTAATTCTACTAAAAACGATTTTCTTTAAAGAAAACACTTTTTTTATTTGTTTTTCTCATTCACAAATTGTTTTTTCCCTTTTGTACTCAAATGCTCTTAAAATTTAATTTTTCTGCCAGATGTCATTTTTATCTCATAGCCTATTATAAGTATGTTAATAATGTATCAATCAACCAAAGAATTCTCTAGGTGCAAGATCAACCGACAACCTCAATATCCTTTAAATGTTTTGAGCAGTGTATATATTAGAGATGGTTATTTATAATTCTACCATTCTGAATATTTAAATTTAAAGGCTCGATAAAATCAAATTGTACTTTTTTATTATAGGGACGCCAAATTATAATTATGCTGAACTTATGATTGTGATTTTGTTTATATCATTACAAAGCTTATAAAATAGAAATATACTTCTTTCGTTTTCAAGTGTTTTAATGATATTTTACAGCTGATTTTGATAATGTTTCAATGCTTTCAAAAATCTCAAAAAAAGTGCACTTTGTCACGCTACTATGTTGATTCATCCCTCAACTGACGATACTATATATTTCTCATTTATACATATACATTCAACTATAGCTATTGGGCCATTATTCATCAAATTGATCAGGGAGAGATGAGTCCATTAAGTTTCTTTTCACGCCCTTTAACTGACACACAGAGAACGTACAGCACACTTAATCGAGAATTTTTGTCCATATAAACTACAGTAAAGCATTTTAGATGCATATTAATGGGAAGGTATTTCAACATCGATACTGACCACAAACCTATCACCTTAACTTTACAACAAAATTTAGATTAAGCCTTTCCCAGACAAGCGTGACAATTGAGTTAGATTGCTCTATTTTCAAATAATATTCATTTCAACAAGGGATAAGAAAACGTTTACGCACATGCTCTTTCCAGTATTAATATTTCCATACCACTCCAACTGATTACGCAATTATTTCAGAAATTTAAGACGATAAAGATTTAGCTATTAAAAAAAACACAACCAAGGATTAAAATGGTTCAGGTTCCTTTCTAGATAATGACAAATCGATTTATTGTGATCTCAAAACCAAAAGTAAGCCCACATATCTCAAATTTTCAGACAGATATTTTCTTCTATTCATACCTTTTCTCATACAGGGATCAGAAGCACACGAAAAGATTCATTTGGCCAAATTTCAATAAGGATTGTCAGTTATGGTGTAAAAAATGTATAGAATGCCAATGATCTGAAAATTTAAAGAATACTAAGTTAGCTCTTATGAACTTCAAAGTTCCACCTAAACATTTTCAACATATTAGAATTGATATTATTGGACCATAGCCTTCACATCAAAGTTTCAGATACTCACAATGATTGATTGTTTTTCAAGATGGGTTGAAGTTCTTCCTATGGCGGATCAATCAGCAGAGACCTAGCAAATCATGATTTCAACCTGAATATCTCGTTTTGGAATGCTACAGCGGCTGATCAAGGACGTTAGTTTCAAAGTCAAATCTTCTCATCTTTGAGCAAATACTTTTTAAAAATCCAGATTAGTAGCATACCATTCACAATCGAATGGACAAATTGAGTGACTAAACAAGATTATAAAAGTAAGCTTGAAATGCCATTTACAACAAAGCAAATCTTAGATAAACGCTTTACCTTTGGTTTTTCTCGGATTAAGCACTGAAAGAAGTTATAGGATATTCTTAGCTGAGCTTCTTTATGAAAGTCTTCTCTGTTTATTCGGGGAATTCATCACTACGATCCGCATTGTCACGTATTCCGAGTTCGTGCAAAAACTACAAAATATTATTCGTAACTTGAAACTTACGGCAACGACTACCCATAGCAATACAACAGTATATGCTTCAAAACACTTTTTGAATTACTCACTTATTTTTGCCAATAATAACGCGGATCTTCATCATTGCAACCAATTTATCATGGACCTTATGCTGTCAAACACTGAGCATTAAAGTATTTTGATATTGGTGTTAATGGAACTGTCAAAAGAATTTCAATTGATAGATTAAAACCATATTTTATCATAAATAATAATAATAAGAGCCTCATGAAACACATAAAAATTTGGACTATCCAGATTCGCACTTTCTGTTTGAACCTCTGGAGAAAATTTTGCCGCCGGTCAATCCACACAAAACTATAGAAGAACTATCAGGTTTCCATTCCATTTAAATGATTGTCTCCTAATATCGTTTTTACTGGGATGAGAATTAGGGATGGGAAGAAATACCTGTAACAAGTATTTTGTAATCAGTATTTGAATGTAACAACCTGTAATCAGTACTTTTTCTTCCAAATACTCAGTACTTCCAGTAACAAAGTCAGCGCGAGTTCGAGTATCCTCAGACAGTTGCAGGTACAATGTACTTGACCAGTTTCTAAGACTGAGCTAGTACGTGAGCACGTACTTGGTTTGTTTGTCGCTCAACGGTCATTTTTTGCACACGAGGGCTAATTAGACCGGGACTTACAGTTTAAAGTGGATTCCGAACCACTACAAACATCCATGCCCAAGGTGGGATTCTAGTACGTGAGCACGTACTTGTTACAAAGTAATCAGCGAGTACGTGAGTACGTGGTTGTTACAAAGTAACAAGCAAGTACATGAGTACTTGCTTGTTACTTTGTACTTGCTTGTTACTTTGTACTTGCTTATTACTTTGTACTTGCTTGTTACTTTGTACTTGCTTATTACTTTGTACTTGCTTGTTACTTTGTACTTGCTTATTACTTTGTACTTGCTTGTTACAAAGTAATAAGTATACATTGCGCTCTGTCATTGGCTCTTCTGTAACAAGTACAGAAGAGCCAATGACAGAGCGAGTACAAGTAACAATATCATCGATATATCGATGCAAACAGATGAATTATGAGATTATGGTAGCTTCTTATGGTAGGGAGGCTGGGTGGGAGAAGGGAAATGACAGTTGGTTTAACTGGGTAAATTGAAGAGGGATACTTGGGAATTGAAAGATTTCTTTGGGTTGGAGAGGGAGATATGAATTTATATTGCGAAATAAAATACGCATGTACTTTTATTTCGTTTCAGTGATTGTAGTTCTTTTTCAAATATATGACGTTTTTTTAAATATAAGAAAAGCATGATATTCTTGTTATGTATTTAGCAATTTTTTTTAACTTTTACTTTTGTTATTATTTCTTTTAAAAATTTTATTTTATGAACATATATAACATATTTATTTGAACCTTAAATAAGGTCAGATTTCTTAAATTAAAAAAATATTTAAATTATATAAATCTGCTTACATACTTCCATTGTTATTTTTACTATGCATATTTTTTATTATAATTCCATATAAATATGTTTATTTTTTATTCAACCATGTTTTAGTTTCACTATATTTTACTGTAAATATACAGAATTAAAACTTTTATAAAATATGTTCTTTTGTATTTTTTACCATACGATTTATTTTTATTCAGATAATGAGAATGTTGATTTAAAACTAAAGAAGGTAGTTTATTCATTTTAGTTTAAAAATTCGAAATGAAAAAAAAACTTAAATTAAGTTAATTTTTACCTTATCTTTTATTAAACCATCATGTGTTACTGTCATGTTTATTTCTTAAATTATGGATTGATGTAAATAAAATGTATGTATTTTTGTTCCTCCATTTTTTATTAAACGTTGTTTCTCAATATTTTACCTTAATACATTATAACATTTAGATTATTGGTAAAACTATTTTACATTTTTTGATAGTTATTGAAATTTTATTCAACTATATCTAATATAAAATAATTATGTTTACTTAAACATTATTAATATATTAATTATGTTAATATATTAATAATGAAAACTATAGTTTTAATTGCAAAGCTACTTATTTAACCATAAATTGATTAAGTTTAAGGAAACTGAAACAAGATATGTGAGTTATTGCAATTTTTATTTTAGAAAAAACTGGTTTATCTACTACATAAAAATTTAAACAAGTAAACATCTTTTATAATAAAAATTATTATCTATTGTACATAAAAATATTTTACTATGTTTGTCTCGTTAATGTTTAATTATAGAAAAATAAAGGAAATTAAATTTTTGTTGATTTTTCTGATTAATTGCTGTAATTTTGTAAGTAAAACCTCTTTGTTTAATGTAAAATAAAACCTCTTTGTAATTGATTCAACTTCCCACTTTACAATTCTTTGCAAAATATTTACAAGTTAATTATAAAAATTCATTTACATAATTGGAAAGTCTTACTAAATTCTAATAAAAAATTAAGCTGATTAGGTTGAAAAATTTAAATTATATTATCTCATCTAATTTTATATATTAATTAACATTGGAAGTCTTTGAAAATTACGATTGAATAATTGGAAAATTTACTTATAACACATATAAATTCTGAAAATAAATGTAAATAATAAAATGTCATGATTTTTATATTGAATGAATTACGGTTAAGAAGATATAGAAATGTACAATTTTTTTACAAAAAAAAAAAAAAAAAAAGAAAAGAAAAAAATCAGTTTGTAGATAAACAGTTTATATTTCTTTGCCTCATACTAGAAATTAAAGCATTATAGGAAAAACAAAAACTTGCCATTACTGAAATGTTGCACAAATAATAAGAATTATTTTTATAGATCTTTTCATTAATATTTAAGTGAATGCTTATTTATAAATGATAATAATTTAAATTAACATTAATTATATTAATTAATTTTATGGTTTTATATAAAATATTATTGATCTACTTATTTAGTTTTAATTAATTATTAATTTATTTATTATTAATTTAGTTTTTATTCAACTAATTAATGAAATTTTAAAAAAATTGTCATTATATTTTAATCCGATAGATGGCAGTACAAAAGAAATTGTAACAAGTACGAAATGTAATCGGTAAAATACTTGTTACTTTAAAAGTAACTGTACTCAGTACGTACTAAGTACAGGAAAAGTAACAAAGCCCCATCCCTAATGAGAATGTATAGCGTCCTTTATATTTCTTCATCGTCTTATTTTTAATTTCTGTACGTTTTAGTTTTCATAAGATGACAACATAGGATTTTTTTACAACTTTATTGTGTTATGAATAACAACAAATGGTCAATTTATGTTGATGAAAAATAAACAAGTTATTTTCTTAAGTCACTGCGTCATCTAATTTTATTCATTTGAAGAGTTAAAAGTTTATTACGACAAAAATTATCATAAAATATCCATTTCACTTTCAATAATTATACCACAAATGAGTTTCAAACCAGGTGATTGTGGAAACTTAAGCCAGTTTAACATCATTAAGGTGATTCATATAACTAAGTTTGGAGTCAAAGATTAAACTTAAATACTTTATCTAGCTTGTGTATTCGATATTGTATCGGCTTAAGGAGATAGTAAGTCTCCTGAAAATATCTTTGTTAACAAAGATTATGTGCTTGCACATCGTAAGATTGTGTTAAACCATTTTTCAATGAGTGTTGTGGGATATGCTTAGTCAACCTAATAAAATTAAAGCATGATTTAGAGTTCAATATGACTGTCATAAAGTTCAAAAATTGTTTGACCATTGGCATCAGAATCAAAGCTTTTAATGAGAATTTTGCTTACAATAAGTAGCTATGGGCGCTCCGTGGCTGAGTGGTCAAAGCATCACTCCGCTAATCGCTTGAGAGCGTAGGAGTGTGGGTTCGATTCCCACCGTGGCCCTGGGTGTTTTCTTCGTTATCTTCTGTGGTTGTACATCTGTCATTGTGCTATTTGTCCTATTATCGACGAAGACTTACAAGCGGATCTCAAGAATCAAGCATACAAGTCTGAATATATGTAATGTAATAAATAAATAAATAAAAATAAGTAGCTATTGGAAGAATCCCAAGCTAGAATCTGTTGAATTCCAATGTATCCATCAACTATTACCTCGTCAATTCCTATTATCGAGAAAAGACTTCACCATCATGCAGATATTGCTTGAAGTTCCAAATTTTCCTAAATAGGCTCAATATGTCTTTCCATCTTATGTTGTTATTGCTCTTTGAATGTCCAGTGAAATCAGACAGGTGAATCGCTTATTCCTACGATTATTTTTGATTTTGTTAACAATTTCAAGGATACGATTCGTGCTTTTTTCCTTCAAAAAGACTTGCTGAAATTTTTTGAACAACTTCTTGCTGTTAAAATGTGATAGTAAAGTTTTATTTTATCTTCAGTTTGTCCAAAATTTTGTTCAGAGTAGCAGAGGACTTATAAGTTTCACATCGCATCTTATCTTTGCAACTTTTAGGGGTTAAAACAATTCTGGCAATATTCCAGATTTTTTGATAAAGTCGCTTTTTAAAATTTAAATTTAGGATTCAAGCGAATCAAGTTTTGTTGCTTCTAAAATGTTCTTCGTCAACATTCAAGCTAATATTATTGAAATTTAGCTGTTACTATTGTCCATTTTAGTGGTGATTTAATGACTATTAATAGAGTAGATAAAGAAATTATCATTATTAACTGAAATTTTAATAGCCATAAATTAGTTAGTAATATGAATAGAGCTTATTTTAAAGCATTTTTTAGTAATAACTACCGATTCTAGTTCCTGACTTGATACAGTCAGTTGTGAGAAGCCAGTATATTTATCTTTGAAGGTGAAGTTCAGAAGAAGGTAAATTACCTCCAGACTTTGCGCAATAAATGACTCCTTTAAGGATCATTTATTGAGGTGAAGTCTATACTTAAGTTCTTAATATTTTGAGAGGGCAGTAATTTTGTTTTCTGTAATAATTCATATTGAGGTAGGACCACTTTGTCTTCCAGTTTATAATCCAAAATTAATTAGTTATTATTATATTATAATAAACAAACCATAAGCAAAATTGCTAATAAGATTATTCATCTCGCTTTTGTAAACGTAGCACGATTTGCTTATAGCATCATGTTTAATGTCGAATTTTAACTTGATTTTGAATCTCAAATTGTGTTCTGCACCGTTCCAGCACTAAATATTTTCTCGCTGTATTGGTCAATATGATTTTCACCACACCTGTTGCATGTGTCATTACACCTGCACACTTTAGCATAGTGACCAAAATGAAGACACTTAAAACATTATATCACTCGAAGATACTAACGGAGCCGGGCATATGTAAATCCTACATAAAGTTTTTGTCTATTTTAAGTGCATCAAAGCTTTCTCCGTCGACTGATAGAATCCAATTATTTTCATACTTTCCTTTGTAGCTGTAGACAATGTTTAATTAAATTTATTCATATAAATGATTCAGACTCTTCAGTTTTTCTACTATCTCATATCTTTTAATTCCTTTAACAACATTGTAAAGAATGATTTAATTCGCCTTATTTCAGGTTTTCTGGCATTCAGTTCCTCTTTCTTTGAATTGCTTGCTTTACTTCTTTGATCTACTTATTTAAATATTCAGTTTTAATTAGTGCATCTCCCATTCGGATTGCTTTCATTTTTTCCCTATTAATCCCTATTTTGTTGGGTTTATTTTATTTATGAGAATTCTCATCTTTTCTCTCAGTTCTCAGATCAGACAATTTTTCTAATAAGCTGTTTGTTGGTGTGTACTACCACTCATATTGTTTTCTCATCAGGATCTTTTCCTCCTGGATATCTATGTACATATTTCTCTTCTTTTTTGTGGGCCTGTGTTGATGAAATTTGTATTGCACTTTGCCTGTTGACTTCTTTGTATGCATGAAGATACTGAAATGTTTCTTAGCTAGAGATGTAAAATTCCCGGGAATTTCGAGCATGGAAATTTACTTGAGAATTTCAAAAATAAACCAGGAATTTTGGAGAATATTGAAGGAATAAACTCAACCAATCATATTTCGTTTAATGGACTGTCTTGCTTTTAATATGAATAGAAGTGAAGTAAATTACGTAAATATGGGAAAAAACTGTTCTTTGAATTTTGTTTTGAGAAAAACAAAAATATTTGTTAACATTATAAATTTCAGATATATTTCTCAGGACTGTCACACAGAATAAGTATTGACATTTCCATGTTTTTGTCGTTATAGAATCATAAATTCGTACTGCGAAAGAAAGAGAAAAATATTTCCTGAACCATAATTCTTGAAGTTATTCTGAATTGATCGTTAACGCAAAATTGTTTCTTTTCCTGGAAAACTTTGTTACCATAATTAGTTGTAGAAATAATAAAATAAGTGGATTTATTAGTATTATTTATTTTAAGAAATATCTGATGAAAAGACTTCAAAACTTTCTAAATTATCTAAAGAATTTCAAAATTCTCGAGGATATTCAAAATTACCGCGGGAATATACTGGGTTTATTTCCGGAAGTAAACTGATTTTTTCCCTCCTTTACAACACTAGCCTGACCCTGTTCCTCTAAAAATATGTTCTTGATTTAAAATATTGGTGTTTGAAGCAATTACATTATTTCGCTTTAAAGCTTTTGAAGCGAAGTGATTCTCAATTTACTTCCAGAAATTTTACGTTGTAATTCTTTCTCAATTTAAAGCAATTTTATTCTGTCCGATTTTGAGTACACTTCTCTTTCTTATAAATTTAATCTGTTTTCTTTCCTATCAAGAGAATCACAAACATTACGGTAAAAAACTATTCAGTTTATAAAAAAAACCCCATCCAAAGTGAAGAAAGTACCATCACCAGAGTAAGCCGACTAAGACTGACATTACCAAGAAACAGCACTTGGCGGTGCTTGTCGATTTAATCAAGAGAAGTAGTCAAAAAAGTGTTTTGCTGAAGCGCAAAAATAACATTTCCGAGAATAGACCGTAGGCCGTTGTTTGAGAATAGTTTACAACTCTTCAGATTATTTTTGTTCTCATATGAGACTGACTTACCTCCTTTAAGATAACAGAATTATTATATTAGTTAATTTTCACCGTACAAGTTAGCACACCTAAATTATTAACACAAATTACAGAGGACACTTACCCTACCAATTGTAAAATTTGCCTGTCAAAAAAGATGGATCTCTCTCGGAGCATAATCTACAGCGCATAAAAATGGTTAAAAAAATCTGGTGAAACACAGTTGTGTAACTATTTAAAGGGAATGAAAGTTTTTTACCCCTCAGTTGAACAATGAATATAAAAATATATAGTTGAACAATGAAAATGACATTTTTCCAGTAATCACTTTTATTGATATATTGCTTAGCGAATTCAAGTCTCTTTAGTTGAATTATGAGAGGTTTTTTCTTGGAGATCTCCCATAATTTGAGCATCGTGCAAGATATTTCGAACACCTTGGGCACAGATTTGCACTCGATGTTGAAGTGACATCATTGGCTAATGCAATTGCACTAATAAATGGATTTTTCGCTTCATTCGCAGTGAAACTTTCTTTGGGCGTCCAGAACGCAAGTTATTTGATGTAGATCCTCTTTGAGTTTCCTTGTACAAGAACTCATGTTTTAAGTGTGTGTGTACCAGCAGATTTCCTTGCTGACAAATTTAATCTTGTCTTTACGTAAGGGAAATTTGACTTAAAGCTCGTCTTTATATCAGCATTAAGATTTTCACAGAATAAAAATCTGGAGTATTGCTTTCTTGATATGTAATGCGCCTTTTTCTATAAATTGACTTCTCTTTGAATATGCGGGCAAAAAGAACAAAATCTCATTGGAAATGTTGTCTATTATAATCAGAAGCAAACACATATAATCTCTCTCAAATTTTATTTAACTTGCCTTCTCATTTTTAATCTTAGACCACTGAGCTTTGAATAATGAAACAAATCTTCATGGCGTAAATCTGAGGAGTGAATTTGGGTTTTATGTCTCTAATACTTCAGTTGCATTTCTATTACGTCTAATAAGTTTTTTGTCCTCTTTCGACAGAAATTGAAATACTTGATCCAATTCAAATCAAAAAGGAATCCCAAAATTTCACTTCTTTGGAAGGAGCCAGTTTATTAAGCAAATTACTTTTTAAATTAAGAATATTTTTTTCATTTTTTTGACGGCAAACATAATGGTCATATAGAAGATTCATAGAAATATTTTTTTTTGCACTGAATCTTAACCCGATATTAGAAGCTTTTTAATTTGCCCCAAACGCGAGATAACAACTTAATCGTCTCAGCATAACTAGTATTGATTATGTCAGATATAATCAAGATCTTCAAAAGATATGACTTATTATAGGTGTAAAATTCATCTTCTGTGGACACCGGCTTTAGCGAAATCCTGACATCTTTTGAGAAAAATGAGTCTTTAATTCTAAGTTGATTTTTAATCTAAGAAGCAGGCTATTAAAAAATAATAAAAGGTAAACCACATTTTTTAAATTAATACTTTGTCGACAGTACTTTTGATATCCATAAAAACATAATTTCGCTAACTTTACAGTTTTCCTCTAAAATGAAGGACAAGTTATAAACAATATATTAGTATTTTTCTGGCTGATAAGCATATTTAGAGAATAAGAAAGTTACTAGCCCACTGATCAGACTTTTTCTGATCTATTTTGTTTTTCATATGCTTTTAATAAAAAAAGATCCTAAATCGTGGATCTAAGCAATTTGATCTTTGCCCCCCCCATTATGAGAACTGATTTTTTCCCTCCTTTACAACACTAGCCTGACCCTGTTCCTCTAAAAATATGTTCTTGATTTAAAATATTGGTGTTTGAAGCAATTACATTATTTCGCTTTAAAGCTTTTGAAGCGAAGTGATTCTCAATTTACTTCCAGAAATTTTACGTTGTAATTCTTTCTCAATTTAAAGCAATTTTATTCTGTCCGATTTTGAGTACACTTCTCTTTCTTATAAATTTAATCTGTTTTCTTTCCTATCAAGAGAATCACAAACATTACGGTAAAAAACTATTCAGTTTATAAAAAAACCCCATCCAAAGTGAAGAAAGTACCATCACCAGAGTAAGCCGACTAAGACTGACATTACCAAGAAACAGCACTTGGCGGTGCTTGTCGATTTAATCAAGAGAAGTAGTCAAAAAAGTGTTTTGCTGAAGCGCAAAAATAACATTTCCGAGAATAGACCGTAGGCCGTTGTTTGAGAATAGTTTACAACTCTTCAGATTATTTTTGTTCTCATATGAGACTGACTTACCTCCTTTAAGATAATAGAATTATTATATTAGTTAATTTTCACCGTACAAGTTAGCACACCTAAATTATTAACACAAATTACAGAGGACACTTACCCTACCAATTGTAAAATTTGCCTGTCAAAAAAGATGGATCTCTCTCGGAGCATAATCTACAGCGCATAAAAATGGTTAAAAAAAATCTGGTGAAACACAGTTGTGTAACTATTTAAAGGGAATGAAAGTTTTTTACCCCTCAGTTGAACAATGAATATAAAAATATATAGTTGAACAATGAAAATGACATTTTTCCAGTAATCACTTTTATTGATATATTGCTTAGCGAATTCAAGTCTCTTTAGTTGAATTATGAGAGGTTTTTTCTTGGAGATCTCCCATAATTTGAGCATCGTGCAAGATATTTCGAACACCTTGGGCACAGATTTGCACTCGATGTTGAAGTGACATCATTGGCTAATGCAATTGCACTAATAAATGGATTTTTCGCTTCATTCGCAGTGAAACTTTCTTTGGGCGTCCAGAACGCAAGTTATTTGATGTAGATCCTCTTTGAGTTTCCTTGTACAAGAACTCATGTTTTAAGTGTGTGTGTACCAGCAGATTTCCTTGCTGACAAATTTAATCTTGTCTTTACGTAAGGGAAATTTGACTTAAAGCTCGTCTTTATATCAGCATTAAGATTTTCACAGAATAAAAATCTGGAGTATTGCTTTCTTGATATGTAATGCGCCTTTTTCTATAAATTGACTTCTCTTTGAATATGCGGGCAAAAAGAACAAAATCTCATTGGAAATGTTGTCTATTATAATCAGAAGCAAACACATATAATCTCTCTCAAATTTTATTTAACTTGCCTTCTCATTTTTAATCTTAGACCACTGAGCTTTGAATAATGAAACAAATCTTCATGGCGTAAATCTGAGGAGTGAATTTGGGTTTTATGTCTCTAATACTTCAGTTGCATTTCTATTACGTCTAATAAGTTTTTTGTCCTCTTTCGACAGAAATTGAAATACTTGATCCAATTCAAATCAAAAAGGAATCCCAAAATTTCACTTCTTTGGAAGGAGCCAGTTTATTAAGCAAATTACTTTTTAAATTAAGAATATTTTTTTCATTTTTTTGACGGCAAACATAATGGTCATATAGAAGATTCATAGAAATATTTTTTTTTGCACTGAATCTTAACCCGATATTAGAAGCTTTTTAATTTGCCCCAAACGCGAGATAACAACTTAATCGTCTCAGCATAACTAGTATTGATTATGTCAGATATAATCAAGATCTTCAAAAGATATGACTTATTATAGGTGTAAAATTCATCTTCTGTGGACACCGGCTTTAGCGAAATCCTGACATCTTTTGAGAAAAATGAGTCTTTAATTCTAAGTTGATTTTTAATCTAAGAAGCAGGCTATTAAAAAATAATAAAAGGTAAACCACATTTTTTAAATTAATACTTTGTCGACAGTACTTTTGATATCCATAAAACAAACATAATTTCGCTAACTTTACAGTTTTCCTCTAAAATGAAGGACAAGTTATAAACAATATATTAGTATTTTTCTGGCTGATAAGCATATTTAGAGAATAAGAAAGTTACTAGCCCACTGATCAGACTTTTTCTGATCTATTTTGTTTTTCATATGCTTTTAATAAAAAAAGATCCTAAATCGTGGATCTAAGCAATTTGATCTTTGCCCCCCCCATTATGAGAATAAAAATTCGACTCCAAGCAATAAATATTTGACCAAATGTAATGCTCTGAAAATTTCACAAAGAATTATGTTCATAAATTGGGGACTTTAAAGGACAACTAAATTACCCTCTAATCTTGCAATTCAAAAGATTTTTAGGATATTATATGCTATTTAGTTTTATACATAAGAGGAATACTACTAGGCTATAAAATCCTAACCTAAGGGGAAAAAAGACTATTGTGAAATGCTGACTTGCTAAGAAATTTGTTTCTTGTTAAGAGTAATGCATTTTAGAAATAAAAATTTGTACATCGATATATTAATGATTTAATTTATGTTTTCCACTCATGGATGTGTTCTCCAATAAAAAAATATGGTTTTTAATGTCATAAAAGTGAAAATTTAAGATGCGCAATTGATGACGAAAATTAAATTTTCCAGGAGAGTAGGGAAATGATTATTCGTTAATAAATAACAATCGGAAATTTCAGTGTTTAGTATATAGGGTCTACTATGGCTGAATCAAAGGAATACAACATTAACAGCATTATTCTATGATATATGCGCTAAAGTAAGAAAAGCATAAGGAAACTTGGCAACCAGGTTCGTTGAATTTTGCCCCTTTTAGAAAATAATACTCGTAATAAGTATCCTCACGATTATATTTGAAACTTGTATAAATTGAAATTTTTATATCGTTAATTCAAACTTCAATAAAAAAGTTTCCTTCGCATTTATTTTATATATAATTAACAAATTAATTGATTTGCTATGAGATTATTTATGAATTACTCTCTTCTTCATTGGCCTGACAGCCCAGGGTGGGCCTTTGCCTTCCTCAGAAGTGCATACCAGGACCCCCTATTTTTGGATAAGGTCATCTATGTCATTTTTAAGGCAAACATTTAATCAGTCTACCAAATTTGTATCACATGACCTGTCAAATACAAAGAAAAATGCAATAAAGTGAATCTATCAAGCTAAATATGAAGTCCCTTAAAATTTTAAATCAGCACCCAAATCTTAATAAAAACAAATTCTCCCTGTATGTAACAATGCCAACATGTTTTTGAGGCATAAATTACCAATCATTGAAACAAACCATATATGATCAGAAATGTCAGTACATGCACTGAACTCAACATAACTAATATTCCCAAACAATGCAAGAAAAAGGGTGTGGGAAAAAAGTATAAACTTGAAGAGGAAATTCCAAATGAATGTAATCAAAATATGAGTGTCCCTGTATCCACTTTTCAGACCAATTTTCAAAGAAAAAAATTAATATTTTAATCTTTAAGAAATCTTAATAGCAAGATTAATGTGAAGAGAGCCAGATTAAAGTTGAACAAAAGATTTGAAACTAAATCTTCTATACTTGTCTAACAAATTTACTGAGTTTTACAATCTTTACTATATATATTTTTTTAAATTATATAAAGTCATGATATAGTTTTGAAGTGTTAATACTAAAAAATTACAGTGGTAACATTAGAAAATATTTATTTTTGTGTATGCTTCACAATAAAAATTAGTTTTTGACATGTAATTAATGAAAAGCGATGCAGAAATTAATGTACCATATTAGTTCATGGATATTTTGTTGAAAAGATATACAAGAAATAGTTTTAACAGAAATTTACCTTTAATTGATCATAATTTTTTAAGAGTCAAAGGATTTGAAAACAAATGATTACTACAAAACTGCTGAATTCAAATGATAAATGCACTGACTTTTGGATGATGAAACGTTAAAAATTAAAATACATATACATCCAAATAAGATTACATGAATGTTAATATTATGTCTGCATGTGACTTCATTCATGTGACATCACACAAAGCATTTGATGTAGAAATCTTGCATTCTAATCTCCTGATGATGCTCGTCCATTCCTAAAAATATATATTTAATATATTGAATTTTGCTATCAAAAATTATAACAAATTAAGTTGGTGAAATATTTTATTAACTGACCTGCTTCGAGAACCTGATCTACTTCTAGATCCTCCAGCATGACCCCTTACTGGACTGCGGCTGGTAGAATGACTTCGTGAACGGCTTCTTGACCTTCTTCTGGGAGATCGAGATCTTGATCTACAGTAGAAAAGCCAAAATTGTTAACCCTTTAAACAAAGAGAGGCCAAAACTTACCTGCATTTTTTCTTTTAATAATATTAAAACAACTTTGTATCAGCAGAAATATCAATATAAAATTGTTGATTATGTAGTGGAAGTCACTTGTTGAACTTTTTTGAACAAGTATTCACCTCTAAGGTTTCGAATGTATCGTAACACTAGCCCAGCTACTTCTATACCCAACCAGCTTAAAGAAAATTCTCAAAAGGTGTAGTCTTAGAACACAATTCTTTTGAAATACGAATGCCCTACAGATTCTCATATGATAGCGTGAAACTTTACATAGTTAGTTCAATTTTTATTGGTATTTAAATATTATCAATATTGTAAATTTAAAAATGTTAAATAATTATTAATTTGATTTTACTTATTTGATATATAAAATTGTCTGCATTTTCTTTTTTTTTTGTTTTCTTGCGTACAATGAGAAGAGCTTAAAACACATATAAAGAAAAGAAATGACAAACCTCTTTTCATTACAATGTACAACTTATGTAGGTAGCGTTAAGTAGCGAGCAGATGGGGCTGTGAAGAATTTTTTGAAGTTGTTGCGCAGAGCTCGCTGAATAACATTAGAGATGAACAACACCTTTTGGTTGATTAGTTGAAGAAAGTCTAGAAGTAGAACGCTGTAGTGCTGAGAAGTGACGAGACGAGGTCTCATTAGGATGTTTTTATGTCAAGATGTAGCAATTTATGTAGCGCAGGTTCATTGCTGAATGCTGATCACAACAATGCAGCTTGAGCAATAAAGTTGATTTATACACAACTGAGGCTGCTTTAGCCTATAAAAGTTAAATAATTTGAATATTATACAAAACTTTTTGAGTTTATTTGCTAAAAAATATGTAATTTTTTTTGTATAATCCCATTTTTAGAATGTGAAGAATTTCCCATTTTAAGTTACTTACAAAAATGGATATTTTAGTAAATAAAAGCTGTTAATCACAATAGCACCAATGTTTTACCTAGATCGACGTCTTCCTCCTTTACAATCTCTTGCATAATGACCTCTTTCACCACAATCATAGCATCGCTCATTGGGATCATAACGTGGAGGTGGTCGATAAGAAGATCTCGACTTTCCACTTGAAAGTTCTACCCTGACTCTTCTTCCACAAAGAATCCTATTTTAAAATGAAGATTATGAAATATAGCAACATAGTTATTTATAAAAATAGTCTTTAAGGAACATAGAGTAATTCATATGATGAACACAACTTACAGGAATAAACAGTAGATTAAGGGCAGGATTATGAACAAAGGCAATAACAAAGCTTTTTTATAAAAAAAGGAAAGCTTATTTAAATTTTAAATGAAGCCTTTATACACATTTTTAAACACTTACGAAGGGGGGAGATAAATAGTAAATCTTGTGAAAACATTATAATAGGAGTTATTTTATTAAATCAGTAATGCTCACCTTTTTCTCAAATATTCTTTAGATTAGATAGCAATCCCCTAAATTTATAATTAGTTATTGAGTATTTCTCCAAAAATCAAAGATAACAGTCATAATCCCATTACATACACTTTCAAATTTGTTTTTATTTAATAATGAGTCTACTTTAAAATTTATCCTTTATCACTAGGGTTAAAAATTTTGGAAGAACAAAATGATGCATCAGAAAGGAAGATAAAATACTTATTCTAATCTAATTGTTCTTAATCAAACATGAATATAAATAACTATAAAAGTTAATGAGAGTAGCTTGCATTTAAGCTTAAATTTATTGATAATTCTAAAAGCCTTCATTAAATTCATTTAACCTTTTCAGTCCCGGCAGTACAACAGTTGTACCACGTAAGTGAGTGTCTCAGAAGACGGCTGTGGTACAACAGTTGTACCATGGATTTTTTCCCCACTTTCAAGCGCCTGACTTGCTCCCGCTGAAATTTCTTTAAGCAGTTGAGGGTGATTTAATTGCTGCTCTTTAATTGTGTGTGAAAGTCGTAAAAATTTGGGACTTGTTTGAGCGGGGAATTTTGGCAAAAAACGGTTTTCATTGGCTCCCCTTTTAAAAGGGAAGTATATTCAGTCTCCCTTTAGCAAATTTTTTCATTGTAATCAGTTACTTTATTGTCGCTAGAAAGAATATTTTTGATGGCTGCACGTTGTAAAGGGTTGACTGATGAAGAAATTAAAACTATATTGGAAGAATCAAAAGAAGAAAATTTTGCAGAGTGATTCTAATTGCTGTGATGAATCTGAATGCAGGGATATTAGTTTTTCGACAGCAATAATGTAAACTTTGTTGCAGATGAAACAAATATATATGTTTCTCAAATATTAGAATTACATCCGGGAATTAATAAAAGAAAACAGGAGTAACATTGATGCACTAGAGTAAAAAAATTATTAGGACTTATTCTTTTAATGAGTCATATAGATAAAGATAACATCAAAAATTATTGGTCCAGATGAATTTATTGAAACTCCTGTTTTTAGAAAAATTATGTATCGTGATAGATTTTTTTAATGTATTGCAATTTTTACATTTTACAGACAATAAGAATAAATCAAAACTTGAAGAATACGACAGATACTGGAAATTACAAAACATTTTTGATTTTTTAAATAAATCTTTTGAGGAGCACTATCTTCCATCTGAAGAACATGCAGTTGATGAAGTCATTATAAAATTCAAAGGATGAGTGATATTCAAACAATAATATTAAGCATTCTAAAAAAAAAAAAACAGCGGGGAAATAAACTTTATAAAAATTCCAGGACCACATTGAATATTAAAATGAAAATACTTCCACTTATAAATTGAGATGGCAGTAGATATTTAAAAAAGTTGCATTTTAGTTGTGTCAGTCTTTCTTCTACGTAGATTTAATTTCTGTGTAAAATTAAACTAATCACAGTTTTGGTTTTTAAAAATAATTTAATAAGCATAGTTTTATAAAAGCTTAAAACACTGAAGATAAGAATTTATTCCCTATATAAAGCTAATGTTCTGATAAGAATTTTATAAAAGCATTTCCTGAGACTAATACGAGTATATTTTGGAATGTACTATTTGAATCAACATTTTTAAGTTCTCAGTCATTGAGAAATGAACAGAATATTACTATTTATTGTAAGACAAATGTAGTTTTATTAAATAATCAACCTGAATGCTACATATAAAGGAGAAACTCAAGATTCATCTGGCTACATTCATTGGGCAACACGTTTCATACTTGGGGTAAGAAACATGCAGAAAGGAAAATTCCATTTATAAGCTTTTTCCTTAAAGGTGAAAGATAAAAAAGCATATATTTTAATCCATTCAATATGGAAATTTTTTATAAATAAAAATACTTAAATCAAAAGAAAAATGAAATAATTACTGTGTTTAACACACATTATTTTAATCTTTTTCAAATGTAACTTCGGCAATTTGCTTGTACTTACTTATAAAAGGAAATATTTGTTCAAAATATCTCTATTAACATATTTTAATATCAGGCAGGCTGATTTTAGGAATGTTTTTTAAATTTCAGTTAATTTATTGCTTAAGAATTTGCAATTAACTATAATAAAAATTGATAAATTTAAAGAAGTCTAATTATTTTAAATAATTATTTCAGAAAATTCTCTGTAATAAATTAATATACGCTTTAGTTTTTGAAACAGACTAAATTTGTTTCACAAATGCATGTATATAATCTTAAAATTCTTATAACATTTCTTAATGTGGTATGTAAAACAACGAATAGAAAGAAATCAATAGTTTGTTGATAAGTATAGTATCTGTGGTACACATTTACATTTTAATAAGAATTACTGCAGACGCAGCGCTGCGTATCTCCCTCAAAAGATAAAGATTCGTCACGGGAAAACTTCAGCACTTAAATGGGGTGAAAATGACCCTCTCCTTTTGGTCAAGGGGTAGGAAATGTCATCTTCTCGCGCTGTCCTAGGAGCAGTTTTTTGAAACGGTGACGTCGGACTCAAAAGGTTAATATAAAAAATCCTATTATAACTATAATCAATATTTTTACATTCTGTTTACTTTGTGACTTTTCTTAAAACCATACAATTTTACATTAATCTCTTGTATTTTCTTAAACCAATTAATAGATTTTTAACAGTTCTCGGCACTTATATGTACAAAATATTGCTGTTAGAAAAAGCAAAATTTCCACTTCTAAAAGCTTTAGATCTCAATTCTGTATTAATACTGAATAACTATTGTTTCTCTGAAGCACTACAGTGACGAATGTTTAACCTTGCAATTAATTTATCAGTTCTCTTTTAGCTCCTTCAGCAATTCTTAATACAGATTTTTAAAGTTCATACAACATGTTACATTCCAAAAGTTTCATTGGCAAAAGACCAGGCATATGTACAGGTTTGGTGCAATTTCCAAATTTTACAGCACAGCTATATTCTCAACCTAAATTACATAACTATTTGCAATATTCAGAACCAATTATTGATTGTGCTTGAACTTCAACCCCTAAAATTGTGTGTTATTTTGAATTTCAAATATTTCTTTATAATTAATTACTAAAGAAGTATTCAAACTCTAACTAGAAACTAATTATGCAAAGTTTAAGTAAAAGAAAACAAATACAAAGTATCACAAAAATTTCACATATGCGCAATAAAGCTAAATATATGTTAACAAATTGCATGTTTTATTAAAACTCAAATTTTAATTAACCTGGATGTAGTGCCCACCTTAAAAAATTTCAATACACTACAATCTAACATGCAATAGCTTACTAAAAGATATCTTTACTTATGCAAACATACATTTTTATAAACACTAGAGTTTCTCTAATAAATCAATGTTACCACTCTGAATATATTCATAAAATATTTCATACAACAGCAATTTTAATAAAACACAAAATAACTCACCCAATACAGTTTGGCAACTATCACAGCTGGTAGCGGAATAAAGTTTTCATTGCTTCAAAGAAATTGTATGATGCTTTTTTATGATTTCTTCACTATACATACTCAGAAATGTATGAATTTAACTGACCAGGTACACGATTAGAATGCAGCACAGATATATTAATGGCCGACCAAACAAAAACTTAAAATAATATAACTTTAAGAAAATTCAAAATTAAATTAAATTAGATTAAATGGTAAACAAATAAAATTATTCCGCTAAAGTGAAGAGATGGGTACGAAGGGTAAAATGCGCCAAGCAGGCAATAAAGTGGTGCGATAAGTTCGGCAAACTGGTTTAACGGTTCGGATTACGTATGTATGACCTACTTTTTGTTTATTGGGTAACGTGATCGTGTGACATGCGCGTTTTGTATGCAACCCTTAAAACTATTTTAGAATAATATTTAATAATTGAGTTTCAATATTCGAATTTTGGAGTTTGTGTGTTGCTAACGATAATTAACTATGGATGAGAATGTTTTGAACTTACGCTTTTTTTATTTAGAGCGTGATGGTAGTAAGAAAGTAAGTATATGAATTTTTAAGTTGTGTGTATAGCATGTTAGTGTTAGAATGTGCCGCGTACTGATATTTTTTTATGTGGGTGCCATTGCTCGGCATATTAAAATTCCAGTTTAAACAAAATGTGAAATTTGTTAACGTTCGAAATTTAGTTTTACTGCCCGGTTGGCACTGCAGTAGGTAGCGCTACACTGATGTTTTTTTTAAGGTGGCGCCATTGCTCGGTATATTTAAAATCAAGTAATAAAAATTTCCTTTCTATTTATTCGAATTTTAAAACTTCTACAGTATTTAATTGTAATGAAATATTCAACTTTTTAATATTTGGAATTCGAAAAAACGCATGATTTCAAAGCTGAAGTTCGAACGCGATCGTTATTCTCATGACATTTATCGCGCGTAGTGTCGTAATTTAGGTTCGTGACTGAGCTGTAGAGCGCTTGGTGCCAAAATTTGAAATCGCGCCAATCTCGTACCCATCTGGTAACTTTTACCAAATTATTCATTAAATGCTTCAAGAGTTTCACACAAAATGAATTTCGCGCATGTCATACAAATAGATTCTAATCTGATAAGCCTGCCTGCTGCACTATATCGCAGGCTTGTCACATTTTAATTTTCAATTCACCATTTTGCTTTATGTCGTTTTTTCACTTTTTTAATTCAAAGCAATTTTAGTAATAGTATTTTTATTATTCAAATTTAGCTGTTATTACAAATTCTAGAACAATTACTTAAAAATATTTTATAATCCGCAGAACCAAAATATCAACAACTTTCGATATTATTTAAGTAAACTTATATTTTTAACCCCTTGCTAGTGTCACCGGAATACAGTTTGGGCACTGACTTCAGGCAGAAGAAAAATTAACGTTTTTATTTCGCAAAGCCTGATCCAGGTTCATTTCTGCTTCAGGATTCTTAATTCGCTATTTTCTTGATAGATGGTACAAGTGGTCCTATTTTTTACTCATTCTGACTTTGGTTAAGGGAGGGAAAATGTGGGTGTTGTCAGATAAACAAGACATGCTTGGGTTGATAAAAAAAGACAAGAGTTTTGCTGTCTCGTTTAGTTTATTTGGAAATAATTTTCTTTTTCCACAATGCCTAATCTAGACACTAATGAGGAGTATAGGTTAAGGTCTTTGGGATCAAATACCAATATTAAAAAAAAAAAAAGAAAGTAGACATTTTAGTTTTTCAATGTGGAAAAGTTACTGCTATAAAATAGCCTGATAAAATGGATGTTTGTATGTCTTTCTTCAGTCCATAACACCCAAATGATTGAGTTTGAAGATAAGAAAAATATATTATACTAGTTACACTATATTTAGTTTTAAAATTTCGTTTAATTTACTAGTAGAATTTTGTGCAATCTATTGCTGTTTTATGTGTATGTGAAAACTAAATATAGTTATTGTATTTAAAATTTAATTTTTGTTATAAAAAACTATTTTCTAACTGTTAAATTAATATAAAGAATAAAATTAAACAGTCAAAAAAATTCCATTTTCGGACCACTTTTCTGAAATATATGTCAGAGTTAAGGGGTTGAAGACTTTAAGCCCAATATAAATACAGGCAACAATAATTAAATATCTCTTCTTCTTTGTATCCAAAGGTATTTTTTAAAGATGATAAAAAATGCAATAAACGGATTTCAATTACTCCATTAAATTTCTTGTCTAGCCATAGAAATTCACATTGTCACACAATTTTAATTGCAATTATAAAATACATTAAATTATATAAAAAATTTCCTAAATTATCGAATCAGAGATTGCAAATTCATTTCATACTTTCCATCTAGAGCTCGAACTGCGTCTCTCGCATCTCTAGAATCTTCAAATTCTACAAAGGCAAATCCAGGTGGATTTCTGGCGACCCAAACATTTCGTAGTGGACCGTAATAACCAAAAGCATCTTCTAACTCGTGTCGAGTTCCGCTATTTCCAAGTTCCCCAACGTAAACTTTACAGTCTAATGGTCCAGAGTTACGATATCTTGAAGACATTTTTCAGTGCGCAACTAAATAAATAGAAATTAAATGCATTTATGAGATCAATCTATTATGCTTATATTAATCAAAGTGAAAAAATTTAATCACTTCATTTAATAAAATTTGTATTCGTTACTCACTTTCTCAGCGTTGCCTCGCACCCTCACTCCAACATAAGGATAAAATAAAATGGCTCCATGCTCCCTGGTCTTTTTCGTAATTGAAGAAAAATAACACGACGCCTTGTAGCTAGCGTACAAATTTCAAATACTTGTGAAAGTAATTAATTGTTTATTTGTGCTGTGTAAAGAAATTTATGCATTTCATGAAAATTTTAAGATTCATAAGGAAATATTAATAAAGAATTCTTAATAATGCATACATAAAAACGTATGTTTTTTGAAACAGATAAGACAGTGCTTATTCTAAATCTCAACTGCATTTATGTGGCAACGATAACATACTCCTCTCTCCCGAATTTCTCTGCCGAGTATCTTCACGTGGCGGCAGTCTATCTCGAAATTAAGTCGTTATAGATATTTCAATTCAATATCTAAATTATATTTAAGGTATGTTATAGACTTCTTTTTCTGAATTTTGTATTTTAATTGAGTAATTATCGCGTATTTTATGTAATACATAATATGATAAGTGTAATCGCTATTAGCGTGCACGACCACATGATTTATCTGTTAATAATATAATTCTGCATCTTAATGTAATAAAATTCATGTGTAGTAACTTAACAGTAAAATATTTTGTTTTAAGTAGATTAAGTTTAATTGATTTCAGTAATAAGAGCTTAGTATCAGAATTTGGCATTAGGCTTAAGCGTGTGTGAGCATGCTTGGTTATGAATGGCATACAACGTATATAGATGCATGAAATGTTAGCGTCATTACAGTTTCATGAATTTTGTGTAAAAGATAGGCGTTGAACTTTATTATTGGGGATATTATGATTTGAAAATTTATGGATGATAATCGTTTGATTTATTTTAAAATTAATTTAATTATATAGTCTAATTCTTACTCTTTGATATACTTAATAGCAGTATAATTGATGCTAAGTTTCCTCTGTGTTAGAATTAATGGTAACTGTAAATATTTCTAAAAATTTGTTTTGGTCCTTAGTTTTCTGTTGAAAACAATAAGTTGTTATATAACCTAATATACTATTGAGTACATTATAAGAGATCTTTTTAAGCAACAATTTATCCAAATTTATGAACAATTTACTTTTTCGTGATTAATTATGTATACAAAATATGCTTATTTATAAGTTGCGATACATTCATTTGTTAATTTTAACTGGCTAATATTTGTTATTTAATATCTTGTTCATTAACATGGTAGGAGATCCCAATGAGTTGATGGATTGTTTGTGAAAAAAAATCCATATGACTTGAAAGCTGTTTTAATTTTATTTATTAATGTCTAATAAATTCTGGTGACAAAATCCACAACAATGATCTTACAGATCTCAATAGTCAGTGAAATAGTAAAGGGTTTGGGAATTTATGTGCTATTATAAATCATTGTACTTCTATGATATCTTTTAAAACTGCCATTTTAAAAATATTCTTCTGTTGGCTTATTTAATTTTTTATTTTTACAAAAATTGTAAATTTTGACAAGTTTTATGATTGTTTTTTCAATTTACTTAAAAAAACACGAGAAAAGGTAGTAAAATTCTTCCTTCATAAATATAAGCACTAAATGATCTTTATACTCTTGAATTAGACTTAAAAATCTTGTTTATTCTTTTAAATAATAGGTATTTACAGCAAATGCTTATTTTAAGTCGGATTAAGATTTCTCAATAGAAAAGAAAAAATACTTAGCAAGCTTTTGTAAAATGTAATAATGCAAATTAAAGCATGGTTTAAGATCCATATTAAATACTGATAAAAGAGTGAGCACTAATTTCAAAGCTTTGCCAATTGGTGGTGAAAAATATTTCACCAAGCAAAGGAGAGGTAGGTATTAGATTAGCATCCCATATTGTGTTCTAGTCAACTGTTGGGAAAGAATAACAGCCATGCAATAAATCTGGTTTTTCTTAATTTCAAATTGCTAAGCATAAAATTAAATAAAAATATTGAAATCCTATTAAGAATAAACTAAGATATTCACTCTAAAGATATTTCAGAATTAAAATTGAAAGAAATTGAAAAATAAAGATGTATAATAAAAACATCTAGTAAATGAATTTTTTATATTTTTAATAAAATAATTTTGATAAATTTAGGGATTTTATATAGAATTTTGCAAAAAATTACAATATAAAAGTAAATTTTCAAATTTCATTCAATGATTTTATATAATATTATCCCTTTGTACACTGAAAATTACCCTTAAATTTAGGCAAAAAATATGGTTTATATAAAAATATCATTTCTTGCTGTTTCTCAAAATTAAGAATTTTTATGATAATTATTAAATTAAGCTGACAAATGTGGAATAAATTTTAATTTTCATTTATTGGATCTAATAGCAAAGTAATTGAAAAATACTACAGGAAAGAATATTCAAAAGTTAGAAAAGTAGAACAATTCTGTGTTTTGGTTATAATTGAAGATTTAAGTACTTAAAATAGTATTCTTACTGCTTGATAAAATTCTTACTTTAATTTTTCTCCTGTGACTGTTATGATTCTGATGAGAAATAATTTTGGTAAAACTGAGTATTACAGTCTCACCTTGGCAAACTTCACGAATTTTTTTCCCCGCCTAACACCCGAGACAAGCGTTTTGGAAATTGATTGGCAACCAAAAGGGCAATTTGGAAATTGATTGGCAACCGACAATTACTTGCATTTACTGTCATTTACTTGGGATTGGGAAACTCCTGTCATTTACTTGGGACAAGGAATCGTCCCAAGTAAATGACAGGAGTTTTACCCGACTTGAAATTCCCCCTCCCCCACCTAACACCAAATAAGAAAACAATAACCATGTAAACAAAGTAGGGTTTCCCCCCAGATTTCGAATTGCTAAGCCTAACCGCATACAACATTATACAGCAATAGTAATAAGAATTGATTATTCTATTTAAAAATATTTCAGAATTAAAATTAAGGGAAATAAAGAAGCAAACATAATTAATTATAATAACATCTAGTTAAAAATAAATCAAATAATGAATTTATTAAAGATGTTGTTACAAATCATCACTACATAAAAAAGGAAACAAATCTAGAATAAATTTAAAAAATAGATTATATAATTTTGCTTATTTTGGAAATTTAAATACTTAATGTACAACACTAGGAATTCTATTCCTGTTGAAAATAAAATTCTTACCTTAAGTTTTTTTGTCCGGCACTCTACATGCACAGCAAAATCAAAATTGAATATAAAAGGCGGAACAAAAAATCATGCGCTATATCCACAGTGAAATACAAAACGAATATGAAAGACAGTATTAAAATTCCGGCACTATATCCAAACCTGAATAAAAAATGGGAATATAAAAGACAATATTTATATTCAGCACTACATCCGAAGTGAAATAAAATATAAGTATCAAAAAACAGTATTTAAATTACCGTGGATTACAGCCGATAAAAGAATCCAAAATAAAAATGGCTATTGTTTCCGGGGTGTGCGACGACGAGACATTCTGACGCTATATTTGGTGACACATTTGGCGTCTAATCGTTTTTGGCAAATATTCAGTTTAGCCCAAACGTCTTTAATCTCAATTGCAATGCTCACTCCACTAATCATTTCACTTTCACAGACACCTCTTGGCAAAAACTTATTCTATCAGTCTGCTTAGTCAAATGTAAATCAGGGATGCACAACCTATGGCCTGCGGGTGAAAATTGGCCCGCGTCGCCTTTAAAGTTGGCCTGCGAATGTTGTTAATAAAATAAAACTAATTTAAAAAGAAATGAGACTCTTTCAAATAAACAAAAGAAAAAATCTGATAAGAAAACGATTCTACATCAGAATAAATATTTTACATTTGTGAGCAAACTTTCTTTAATGAATTTAAACAAATCAAAAATAAGAAATAGGATAGCAGATGAGAACCTTTCTTCTGTTTTAGTATTGCCACAACAAATCTTAAGCCCAACATAAAATCAATAATTTCAAATATTCAGTCATAGCCATCACATTAAATTTTACTAATTTTTTTCAAAATTTAAATTGTGTTCTTTGTATAATTACCAAAAAGTTTTCTCCAGTTATTCAATTTCAAGTTTTTTTCTGGAAATAAAGTATTTTAAGCATATCTATAATGTTTGTGTTTTATTACTTTATTGTATAATGTTTGCATGAGTAAATAAGTAAATTAACAATTATATACAATTCATGCGTATTGGCACAAAAAACAGTGTTTTCACGTTTATAACATGTTTTAACATTTACGTACTGCTTTGGCCCTCGACATGATCTTTTTTCATATTTTGGCCCCTCATTCTGAAAAGGTTGTGCACCCCTGATGTAAATCTTTCACAATAAAATCATATACATTCTTTCACTCACATAATCATCAATAAACACTTATTTCCAGCCTACTCTTAAAAACCAAGAACTTTTCGTACAGACCTTTTAAATATGATGTGCATTTTCACCTTCCTTTTGACATATCCAAATAAACCCATCACTTACATTACTATCAATCAAAATCGTATTTCCACCAAACTTAACATATACATACTTATCAGCAATCAAACCTATACTTTTATACACCATTCAATACTATTTTCATCAAACTCTAAATTTTGAAAAAAAGTTGCGATCTCAATAAATCATCTAGTAACTAACTTTTTGAAGATTACATAAAATAACTAAAAATCAATATTCCTATGCATTTAGTAAAGTATTCATGGTAAGTTTTTGTTATAATCAGATGATCAGCTATTAAAACTGCTAGAAATCCAGATCAATTTATGATAACATTTTTAGGAACTGAGATTTTAACTAACCAGCCAGTATCACACTTCATATAAGTAAAATCATTATAAAACAGTCTAGTATGGGGGATCAATAAAGCAAAATCAACGCAAATAAATTTTTATGATAACTACTTTCTTTTAACAAGCATTACAATTTACATTAAAACTAAATTCATTTTTCAAATATTTCTCACATTCTTAATAAATTATATTCTTATTAAAGCAATTTTAATTGAATAACAAAAGTACTTTGTCATTTTTTAAAATCAACTTTTGAATTTTTCTTTTGCAAAGCAAGTGCCCTATCACAAATTAAGCCATTTTGGTCTGATTTTTAAATAACCTTTAAAGAATGCTACTTTATTAAACATTCTAACATTCTTTATGTTAGGAACTAAATATATACTTTTCTCTTTCTATCTCTAAAATTAACTTTTTATAAAATTTGATAGCTTTTAAAAAAGTAAAAATACATAAATATTCAGAATTGAATATTTTACATATAGTTATGTCAATATCTTTTGTGATTAATTGTATTTCAGTTTACATTTTTGTATTGATAAGTCTTTACCACAATTTTAATGATTGTTTTTTTATTTTCCAGGCTTTAGTCTATTTAAAATGCCATTAGCAAAGGATTTACTTCATCCTAGCCCTGAAGAAGAGCGAAGGAAGTGCAAGCTAAAACGCTTAGTACAGCATCCTAATTCATTTTTCATGGATGTGAAATGTCCTGGTTGCTACAAGATAACTACAGTTTTCAGCCATGCGCAAACGGTTGTATTATGTGTTGGATGTTCCACAGTTTTATGTCAACCTACTGGTGGAAGAGCAAGACTAACAGAAGGCTGTTCATTTCGGAAAAAGCAGCAATAAATGTATAAAAATGAAAAAAAATCGACAAAAAAAAGTTGTCTTTTTGTTTTTTTTATATGTACCTGCCAATAAAGCTGCTGTACAATATGTTACTTTTCCCCTTTAATTTGTGTTCTATCTACAAGTATAACTGGAGTTATTCAATGGTAATGAACAATGTATTTATGTTAATTTTTGACATAATTGATTTATTTCAAATACATTTAAAAATCGATAACCATCTTCAATTTTTATTTTACGTCTTTTTGGAAATGTATGCAAAATTATAAATTCCCCCTCAATATTTTCTAAAAAAATTGAATCATAATAAACATTAAATTTTAATCATTCTATAAATCTTATTTAATTGTAATACAGGTTTTTAAACATAAAACAAATAATGATTTTGTACATTGTTGAATAAAATATTTTAATGAAAATTTTTTTTGAATTAAATTTAATTTGTTCACTCCCAGACTTGTAATTGCATTGAATGTGAAATTGCATTTTCTTGATAAACAAATTATAAAAAAGATTTATGTCTGAATGTGTGTGTGGTTGAGAAATTTTGAATAAGCTTTAATATATAGATAGTGATGTTACAGAAATTGCTATAACACATTTAGCCTTCATCTCTGTTTTAGTAAATGATATGCAGAATTAAGGAATGATTTAATTTATGGTCTCCTCTCTGTGTGTGTGTGAATTCGCTGAGCTGGCAGCTGAATGGTTAGCACTCTTGCCTTCGGTTCGTGGGTTCGAATCCCACTTTGGGCATGGATGTTTGTAGTGGTTCAGAATCCACTTTAAACCGTAGGTCCTGGTCTAATTAGCCCTCGTCTGCAAAAAATGACTGATGAGTGACAAACTTCTGAATTATCAAGTTAAAGATGATCAATAATACATTTTTTATGCAGAAAATTTCTTTCTGTGCATTGTAAAAATTTTTCCTTAATGATTAGAATTGAAGAAATAATGTGATTAGTTTTTGGAAATAGATTTTGAATATCTGATGAAAGTTGTATTTTGTGACTTTTGATTTGGAAAATTTTGAAGAACAAATGATATCAATACTCAACAATCATTTAAATTAATGGAAGCATTTGGAATCAGTTTATGCGATATGGCCATTTTGCATTGTAGATTTGGCTTGGGAAAGATAACTGCTTTTTTGAGTAAGAGACTTAGATTTAGTTGTATGAATTGTAGTTTTTAAAATTGGTTAAACATTTAAATTTGTAAAAACTAGTTAATTTATGTTTGAATGTTTCCTTATTAATTCACAGTAGGACACAATGAATTTTTGCTCAAATTAGATGAAAATTTTAATTTTCTGCACTGATGTTGAAATTTCAGATAAGCAATTTTTGAGTTTTACAAGTTAACTGAATAGGATTGAGAGGATAAAAGTTATGAACTAGTTTTATCTGAAATGACTTCAGTGTGAGGTTTATCATCCTCATCACACAATCGATTAGAAATATGAAACTATTCTCTCAAGTCATTTTCACTGGATATTTGGGGGAAAATACTATGGCTCTAAAAATTACTGAGCTTACTCTGAGATCAACCAATAGTAAGTTTTGCTTTGAATAAGATTGTAAAAGCTTGCGTAGCATCTGAGGCTGAAAGCATGAGTAAGCATATTGAATATCAAAACTAAAATAAAATGGTGTAAAATAGTTACTATGGTATTTTTTATTAGAATAAATGGATTACCTTACATAAAGATAAATGTTCATAAAGAGAAAATTTATTAAAAAGTATATACGAATATAGAATTTTTAGTTAAAATGGGCTTCATATTTGTGAAAAAAATTATTTGATTTTCTCCCGATTGTGTGCAGATTAGAAAATAGTGTGAGTGGCCATTTTTTTTTAAAAATATTTTCTTTGTATATAAACATTTCAAAATAGATGGTAACAAAACTCATTAATTTTGTAATTTTTCTAAACTTTCTGATTTATCATGAAATAAAATGTCTAACAACTGAATCGCCTGAAATAAAGCATTTGTTGAAATAATTTACTTAGACAGACTGAAAATAAATTTTTTAGATGCTTTTTGGCAGAAGATTTCATTAATGATGAATGAATTGTTAATTATGAGTTTTATCCCATGAAAAGAGGAAATATACTTGAGTAATGTAAGAAAATTTCAATACTTAGAAAAAGTTTATTCAGCCAAGAGAGAGAAAACTTTTTTCGATATTTGGTCAAAAAGGAAATGACTTTCAAATTTGTACACAAGTATTTTACATTTCAATAAATTAAAACAATATTTCTTCACAAAATCCTATTAATCGTGTTAATTTTATGAATTTGTTTGAATTTTTTTAATGTATTAAATCTGAATTTTTGGAATTTAGTTTATTTAAAAAAACCTCTTTTTAATATTCTATAGCTGTATGGCTAAATTTATATATGGTACATATTTTTATGAAGTACTGTATGTTGTGGGAATAAAAATTATTCTCATATAAAACAACTACATGATTCTCTTCTAATGACTAATCAGGAAATTACTGCAAATTTGAAAATTTACCTCAGGATAATAAATATTTGATTTATTTTGTGTACTAAATCCAATATGCAGAAGCGAACACAAGCTTATTTTTTTTATTGAACATGAATTTATCTTGACTCTCCTTTGATCTCTGCAGGAAAATTTGTCTATCTGATGGTAATCAGAAGTTCAATAGTATATAATAAGAAATGTTTAATGGTAAAGTATACAATAGGAATAAAAAACAGCCAAATAAATTTGAATTATTTCTCTTATATCAAAAGTTACTCTAGATAGTATTCCAAAAGATAAATTTTTAACTCTAAGTGAAAGATATTTATTTCTACAATTTCAAGATCATATTATGTAGGTCTATGGATGTTATTACTTAAGAAAATAATAAGTATAGAAAATTTAGTAAGTATGTAGGCTCATCCAATGTAATTCACGAAGTCGACTCTGAAAGTACAAACAGTAAGTTCTAAAATTAAGTTTCTCTAGGAAAGAAAATGTTAAATAAAAATATCAGTTAAATAAGTATATACATATGTGTCGGGTTTTGTAAAAATACTTTGACTAAATTATAAGGTCTGGAAATGTTACATAATGTTTTATTACATTGATAAGAAATGTCTTAAATTTGAATAATCTGGAGTTTTAGTAATAAGAAATGTTAAAAACATTTATGCCATCCGAAAAATATGATAAGTAATTTCAACATATACAAATGTTTTATTGCATACATTCAATTTTAGTAATTAGGAGAAATATCTAATTTATAGTATTTAATAATACTTATGCAATATACTACATATTTTCAGGTAAAAGTAATAAAAATTCATATACTAATTTTTACTTGTGTAATTTACATGATCAGACTTAAGGATACAATATAGCAAAAATAATTTTAAAATTAAGTGCAGAAAAAATAAGAATAATCATTCAATTGAGTTACCGTGCAAACTTCAATTTAAATAATCGGATTTCTCTTTTCACTGCTTTTAAAAATACATGACTATTTGTGAAATCATTTTATTTATAGAAAATAAGTTATACTATTTGTCATAAAATATTTTAACTTTCTTTTAATGGTACACCAAGTATTAATATTGAAATATCACAACCACTGGTACCACATGCATTAATGAAATAATTTTCTTTAAATGAGTTACACCAACAAAAAAAAATAAACTCCTAACACATAGGCACTTGGAATGTAAGATACGATAGATTCATGAGCATGTTTTTGTTATTTTATATTTATAGTTTCACTAACAAAGCATTTGTGTGTGATTTTTATATTTGTAATGTACGTCTACCAATACTAGTGAAACACTTTTAATATGTTTATAAAATGCAAATAAAATTTTTCCAATCTTTTTCTGTTATATAATAAGACGTTATCAGCATAGAAAATATAAAAATGTACAGTATTGAGAACTTGTTTCAGGAATATTTATCAGTTATCGTAATGATCATCATAGATTTTCTTTTGCAACCAAATGGATTGGGAAAAATCTTGATACTAAATTTATCTTGTCATAAATGTTCATGTAAATCACATAATTAAGTGTGAATGAAGCTTAAAATATTTTAAACAATCTTATACGTTGCAGTATTAAGTCAGTTTTTAACTTTAAAAAATTCGATAATACTTTTGAATTAAAATTTAATGAAATGTCATTAGGTATTGAAACTAGTAAGTAAAGGAAGTAATTTTAAGATAAGAAAATCCTAAATATAACGAAGAAGACATAGGAAAACACTGCTATATTATGCAAAATCACATTCTATCATGACGTCCATGGCTCCGCCTATATTACATCCAATCACATGTTCTTTTAAATCAATAGGGCTACGCCTACAACTCATCGTCATTCAACACAATAAGCACAGTCTCGTCAACTGGATCACTGTATTATGATTGTAATCGCTTAGTTTTAGCGAAACTAAGCGATGGAATACCAGAATATCCTCATCATGTTGGCCAAGGCCGATACCAGTCCATGCATCAATATCAGGTTGTCAAGAATTAAGCTGCTTGGGAATTAAATACGGAGGGGTTTCGTGTAAGGCTGACCATCTTACTAGGACATATACTTTACATTGCAGGGCCCTTGGTCATGAAAACAGATGTAGGCCTTAATCCTCATATGGGTTGCCATGTCAATGAATTGCAAATTAAGAATTTAAATCCAAAAATATATTAATAGAAATAATTCTTGCGAGTGAAGTCCAAAAATATCCGGACCTGAAACAACGAATCCGAACTAAACATTCACCTACTTCTATGAATCTCATCTTTCTATTGTGATTGTTTTTGGAAAATTTTGTTCCCGTGTTTACTTTTATTGATACGCAGTGACAATATTTGAGTTGATTACTTCCAAAACATAGAAATCTGATCTTCGTCGAAATTCCAAATTTCATTAAATCTTTAAATCAACAAATCCTTATACGGTTTCACATATATTATATAGGGCAAGAGTTTTTCTTGAATCTTAGATTTTTCTTGATGAGATATTATATCGTATGTAGCTTTAGAATAACTTTTGTTTCAGAAACAGAACTTATGCTTAAGTAGAAACAGTAATACAATAGACGCTCGTTTTTACGAGCCTCTAATTTACGAACAAGTAGCTAGTCCCTATACCCTGTAACCATAAATACCATGATAATTTTAATTCCCGTTTAGGAACTAAAGTTTGAAAAATCTTTTTTTTTTACGAATTTTCGTTTCTGACAAATAGTTTTCTGTTTTTTATGATGTGATATTTTATTTATTTAATTTATTTTTTATATAATGCTTTAAAACTTGATGTATTTTTGAACAACGAAGCAACAGGTGGATACATTTTAAACATTGTGCGAACAGATATTTGATGGGAAAGTATTGTGGTGTCGAATTAGACTCCTTAAAGATGTAAGAGCATAGAAAGGGGAAAAAACTCTCCGTACGCGAGAGTGTAGAAAGGAGGAAAAACTAAACATTTGAATTCTTTTGTTCTGTAGTTGGCTTGTTTTTATTTAAACAACTTAATATGTGAAGATTTGTTTACCGAAAAAGACATTGAACTATCGTAGTTCTATTGGGGATTTATTGCAGTTGAAGAAATGAGCGTGTTAATTAGTTGAAATAAAAGAATACAATTCTAAAAGAAGTAGGCTGAAAAATATTAAATAAGTCAAAAATTGTCAAAGTATGGGATTTTATACGAAAAGTTCATGAACTAGGCCTGCCTATTTAGAGGGCTTCGAAAACCTGGTAGATCAACGTTGATCTACCAGGTACTATTCAACTATTATAGTACTATCCAGCTACGCTTTCTCCATTTGGAATCGTACTACTGCAGTATTCATTTGGACTCTTATTACAGAAATATATTTCTTCTTCTTCCGTCTAAACTCGTAGGATTCTATTATTTTGAAATTTTTATTTCATTGTTTATAGATTCCAATAAAGCGTCAGATTTGAATAACCAACAGGGTCCTTTTCAAAGGTGATGTGCTGCAGCCTTTTCTATTTTCCTCCTTCTGCTGACACCTGTTTTCTGCCTCCATCCGTCGGTTTCTCCTTGCAAAACCGGTTTCCTTCAAGTCCTACGTTAGGGCATCCCACTTCGTCAAAATGGGGAGATAAGGAATCGAATTAAGTAAAAAAGGACTTCCAGCCAAACAAAATGGATAGTTTAATTTATTAAAATTATCCAGCCAGTGAACACTAATAATCTACCTAGAAAATAAAATTGAAGATTTTTTTCTCACTTTTACAATCCAATTAAAAACAGTCATACTCTGGAATACATCTTTAGAGGCGAAGTCGCGAATCACCTCTCCGCCAAATAGGAATCACTTCTCTGGCAATCGGGACTTTGCAGAGAAAATACAACCTTTATCTATTTTGAAACGTGTCTTAAATTCAAAATTTAATGCAATTTATTTAAACTTTTTATACGGTACCTAAACTATTTTGGCATGGCTTTAATTTGTTCTACATTTTTTTCTTTTATTTTATTTTAGTACATCTCTGTTTTCTACTTAGAATCATACATAAAGTGATACTTAATAAGATTTCCAATTAGAAATAGCCCATAAAGTATACATTTATTTACCACACAATGTAATCTTGGCTAATTTAAAATATAAAAACTTCTTACGGACTGCTAAAACTAATAAATTCAGTCAGCAGTTACATAAGTAATTCAAGATATAAAAACATATATATTTACAAAACTACAAAATTATTTCTTACTATACATACACTCTACACAATCATTTATTAATGCTTGTATTACTTATTTAATCAAATGTAGCACATAATCAGTCGATTATGTGCTACAGTTCCTTTGAGTGAAACGAGTATTATAATTTTGTTTTATTTGTCGAGATGTTCTGTGATCACATTTTGGGACAGATGAAACTACTTTATTTGGAATTGACGTTGAGTTATTGCTCTGAGGATTAATTGCTGGTCTAAAAACATACGATTTTTTACCTTTTCTTCGCACGCTATCGTTAACCACGAGGGAATTAATTTTATTTTCTTCATTTGAGCCAGTTGATTGTTGATGTGTAGAATTAATTTCGTGTAAAGTCGGGATTATAATTCCATCATTAATTTTTGAAAGTCGATCTAAATGAACAATTTAGGTTTTTGAGGGTTCTTTTACGCATGCTATTTCGTAATTTACTGGTGATTGTTTATTCAGGACTCTAAAAGGGCCTACAATTGGTCGCATTTATTTCCTTGAAATCCCTGCTTTTGTTTCGGGAAGATATAAATAGGCCACATCCCCTATTTCTATTTGTTTATCAACTGCAGTCTTACGGCGACAGATTTCCTATTTTTCTTCTGCAGCTATTAAATTATTTATGACAATTTGAAAATAATTTTGCAAACGTACAACTAGATCTCCAGTATACTCAAGGACATCCGCATAGTTATGGGCTACAGGTTGAGACATTATAGAATACGGTAATTGGATATCCCTGCCATACAAGAGATATAATGGTGTTTTGTTTGTTGTACAATGTCGTGCCGATCTATGAGCTAGCAAGGCGAAAGGTACATGTCGGTCCCAGTTTGAGTAGAATTTACTAAATGACTCAATGAATTAATTAAAGTCTAGTAAAGTTTTTCTACCATTCCTTCACTATGAAGGTGATATGAAGTAGTAGTGTGTTTTTCAATACTTAATTTCGAATACACTTCAGAAATGGAGTTTGAGATAAAGTTAGCGCCTCTATCGGAAATTAGACGAGAAGGTACACCATGTCGATTAATAAAATCTTTTAATACTCTATCTCTCTTTAATACTCCGGTTTCGCTTTTTATATCGGGTGTCGGATATGCTTCCGGCCAGTGTGTAAAATAATCAGAAATCACCAAGATATACCTATTTCCTGAATAAGTTAGAGGAAGTGGACCCAGAGCATCCTTAGCAATGCATTCCATTGGTCATTGCGTGACTGGAACGCGCTGCAACGGGGCTAGTTTTTCGGGATTATGACATCTCTTTTCAACACAAGAAGGACATTATTTATAACATAGTTTAAAACATGTTTATACATATTACCCCAATAAAAATTTCCTCTAATTCTGTTCAAAGTCTTTTGAAATCTCTGATGGATTGCCACTGGGAAATCATGACACTGACGCATCATTTCTGATACTAAAGTTAGGGGTATCACTAATTTTTCTTTGGTGTCACCACTATGTTTGGGGGCATTTTTTGGTATACATTAAAGAAAATCCTTTTCCTGGTGAATTTTAATTCGATGTTTCATTGTGGAATCAGAATCGTAGTTGGAAACTATTACTTCTATTTCGTTTTCACCCCTAGACAAGTAATAAGCTGTTATATTTAATTTTCCTGGTTTATGTACAATGGTATAATCATATTGTTGCAGAGTCATTACCCATCGAGCTATTCTGGAAGTTGGATCTAGCAATTTGAGTGCGAAGGAAAGACTTGCTTGATCGCAATATATGATAAATTTTTTCCCGTACAAATATTGATTAAAGTGGGTAATGCCGAATACCCCGCCGAGCATTTCTTTTTCTGCTGTACTATATCAAATTTCCACATCTTTTAGTTTTTTACTGTCGTATGCAACAGGATGTGGGAAGCCATTTTTATCATTTTGGAAAAAAAAACAGCTCCTAAAGCATATTTTGAAGCGTCAGTACTTTATGTAAATTCCTTTGAAAAATCCGGTAGTTTCAAACAAGGTTCAGAAATTAAGCAGTTTTTCAAAGTGTCAAAATCATGCTGAGCTGAATCATCCCAACTGAATCTAGTATCATTTTTCGTAAAGTTTGTTAGAGGTAATGCTATTTCAGCGTAATTTTCTATAAATCTTCCGTAAAACACTGTCAATCCAAGAAATCCTCTAACTTGTTTACGAGTGGCTGGGACTTTGAATTCTAACACAGCTTGTATGTTTTTCTTATCGGGATAAACTGTTCCTTTTGAAACAGTAAAACCTAAGAAGCTCATAGTTTCCTTTAGAAAACAGCATTTGGAAGGTTTAACTTTCAATCTATGCTCTTCTAATCTCTTTAAAACTAACCGTAATTTATTTAAGTGTTCATCTATAGAGTCAGAAGAAGCAATTATGATATCATCTAAATATACTGCTATTTGAAGAGGTTTTAATCCAGACAGTACTATTTCTATTAATCTTTGGAAACTATTAGGCGAATTGCGCGCACCAAAAGGTACTCTATTCCATTCCTATAAACCATGCTCAGTTGCAAATGCGGCTTTATATGTGTCCTTAGGATCAATTTTCATTTGGAAAAACATGCTACATAAATCCATGCAAGAAAATAGAGTAGCGTTTCCTAAAGTGTCCACTAAGTCCGTTATATTAGGAATAGGAAATGAGTCTGGTATAGTCTTTTCATTTAGTTTCCTGAAATTGGTACAAAGTCTGAATGAACCATCTTTCTTTTTGACAAGAAGTACTGGTGCGCTATAAGGGGAATTGCTTTCTTTAATAATCCCTATGTCTAGTAATTCGTTGACCTGTCTATTTAATTCCTCTTTTAGATGATGAGGAGGCCTATAAAATTTTTGGCTAACTGGAATATCATCTGTTAAATTAACTTCATGTTGTACAGTATTACAACCCTCCAAATCTTGAATAGAATGGGCGAAAACATATTTAAGCTCCTCAAGCAGGGGGAGTAATTTACTTTTCTTATCTTCCGATAGGTGAGATAAATCTAGTTTTCCTCCCCACGCTTCGAAATCATCACCTATTTCTTCAGTGGAAAAAGTATTACATTCTTTAGTGTCAATTTTTGTTATTTGTAAAGGTTCGATGGAAACCAATTTTGAACCTTTGTTTATGTATAATATATTTTTTATGTATTTGCAACCATTATTTTATAATTACCTTCCTTAGACACTGGGTTTACAGAGCGAGCAATCCATACTCTATCACCTGCATGATCATTTGAAGGCTCTATAAAAACCGAATCTAAATTTGAATTTACCTTTCTTTTGTTTTGACTTCAATGATTTTTTCAGTTCCAGGTAAAATATTCATTTTGATAACGGAAAATCCAAATATACAACTATTGTTATTTTCTATATACACAACACTTCTGATATCGTGAACATTAAGTATTGATAAAATATTAGCTCATAAGAGAGACAGAAAAGAATTTCGTTTACCTTTATAATTTATTGGGTTTCTGATTGAATGTAATTTTATTCTAATTAAGAATATTTAATAATACAAAAGTACATTTTCTGCTGAATTTTCAAAATATTTTTTAAACAATTTTAAGGGCTTGTTGTTTTAAATATTTAGAATAAATTAAAAAAAATCCTCGAATGAAGGCATTCGCTGACTCAAGCAGTATTTGAGAGAAATACTAGAAATATTTACGTGTAATGCTTTTTCGCCTAATTTGAATCAGTATAACCTTTAGAATGTTTTAAAAAACTAATACAAATAACTTTTAAAGCGTTCTAGAGATTTAAAATTAACTTTTTTTCTTTCTTTCTTTCTTTCTTTTTTCTTTTCTTTTCTTTTCTTTTTTCTTTTCTTTTCTTTCTTTCTTTCTTTTTTTTTTTTTAACAAAAATAGTGTTTCAAGATTAATATAATGTTGGATAAATGTAACATATTGTTTGAATATTCCGATTTAGTTTATAATACCTATATCATAAAATACTAATTATATCTCATCATATAAATGCTTAGACTTTGACTGTATGTCATACTCTACCTGCTCGCATCAACAAGAATCTACAAGAAATCGTCAGTATCTGATCAATCAAGTTTTATCAAAAATTCTTGATCATAACTGTGGTATATTTTCAATTGTTAGTGTATATTTTTCATTGGAAACTCCATAATAATGCCTTTTAGTTTGTCAAGAATTGCAATATCATTCACAAAAAGAAATAATGTAATGATATTTATACTCTAATCTATTTTAATTTTATAGTCCGTTTTTAAAACATTTATGTTGAATTTTTTTAAAGACTAATTTTTTCCCCTGTAGCTTTCTAATTCCCTTTTAATAATGGAATCTTAACATGTAAATATGTTGTTTTAATTGGTACTTTTATTCGTACGTAAAAAAACTGAAAAATTTGAATTAGATAATTGATTTGAGAAAATTGGAGATTTATTTGAATTTTAAAAAAATAATAAAGATTGCACGGATATGCTATTTAGTAATCTAAAATGTTAAATAATTTGGAATAAAATCACAGCAATTTAATTTAAATCATTGAATTGAAGGAACATTGAGTTCAAGGAAAAGTAGTTAAAACAAAAATTTAATTCTTTGATCAATGAAATAATTTTTACTGATCGTGGAGAAATCAGTCTTTTTTCGAAATATGCTCCAAAAACAAGAGCTAAGAAATATTTAAAACAGGAGTATGCACAGAAAAATTCTTTCTTTTCTTTATTAATTTCTTTTAACCTATACCGGGTAAATTTCATTCAAAATTGTATATACTTATTGTCATAAAAATAACATTAAATTTGTTAAATCGATGATAAAAATCATGCATCTAAAATTATGTCATTCCGTGAATGAAACTGTGAATTTCTTTTTCGACACTCACGGCAAAAGAGTGCCTTTTCGTCACTTTCCTTGCACATTAGCAAAATGATAACAAAAAACTAACGCTCCTGAAACTTGTTTATTTATTTATAGCAGCCTAAATTAGTCCCGCCTATCATGGTATGGGTAGCTCGCACTCGTATCTGCGGACCACTAAAATCACGTGATGCGCATGATGTATTTTACTTCACCACATACAACCGCTCTGCATATTTGTTGGAAGAATAATGTCGATGGAAAAGTCAGGTGAGAGTTGCGGTCCGTATTTGGGAAGGAAAGACCGGGAGGTCAACGATCGTAATCCTTTGCTGGCCCGGTCAATCTTTCTTGCACTCAAGGTAGTGAGCAGAGGGATGGTCCAAGAGGCACGTTTTCCGCATCGTCTTGCTTCATGACCTTCTTGTCTTCTAGCTTTCTCTTCATAAATTCCCCTTTTTTCTTCTTTAGCTGTAGTATGAAAAGAAATTTCGACGAATTGACCTCAGACTGACCCCTTCAGTACCTTCAACTCTGCAGGTTGGGGTGACCAATTGGGTCTTGTCGATATTTAACAGGTGATCATTTACTGAATATAATTTCCATGTCATCAGTAGCTGCAATACTCTTTTCAGTTTAAGTGTATTGTATATATTCTTCATTCAATAAACTTCTTCCTTATGCAGTTGTATTTATGTATCACTAAGAACAGGCTTAACATCTAATAAAATGTCATAGGAGATTTAAAAACATCTATCACAGTAAAGATTTGTAGAGTTAGTATTTAAGCTAATGTGAATAATGTATCACGCGTTACAATTCTCCGCACAAAATAAAAGAAGCGTGCATAGTATGGATTTCTCTAATATATATTGTTTCTCATTTTTAGACGCAAAATCAAAAAAGAAATTTGAAATTGAAAATTTTTTATCACTTGACACGTAGAAGATGTGTTATTTAGTAAATGAATTTAAAATATATAAAAAAAAATTATGTGAAGATGAGACGGAAATTGGGAATCTCAGTAAGATAAAATCCTGGTCACGGCACCATTTTGTTGTGTATATGATTACTGTTACTATATAACTATTACAAATAATTTTTTAAATTAAAATAATGTATTATTTCTTTAAATATTGCGTTGTGTATTTATTATTTTTTTCTACCCAGATTCAATCCTGAAAAATAGAAGCAGAAACTGGCTTTGTTTTAGTAATTAAAAATTTCCTTTAATTCAATCATAAAATTACAAATTTATTTACACTCATTCAAACTCAGTTATTTATATTAATTCAATTATTTAAACTTTGGTAACAACATGGGTAAGCACTCAAATGGAGTTCATAATTTACACTAGATATCATAATCATTGTTTAAAGTTGTAAAATAGGTGGTACCACACTAAAAAAACTGGCTGGTAAAATAAATTAAAAAAAAAAAAGCATTGACTTACATACGAAAAGTTTATGAACTAGGTCTGCCTTTTTAAAGGGCTTCGAAAACCTGGTAGATCAACTATTCAGCTAGGCTTCCTCCATTTGGAATCGTATTACAGCAGTATTCATTTGGACTCTTATTACAGAAATATATTTCTTCTTCTTCCGTCTAAACTCGTAGGATTCTATTATTTTGAAATTTTTATTTCATTGTTTATAGATTCCAATAAAGCGTCAGACTTGAATAACCAACAGGGTCCTTTTCAAAGGCGATGTGCTGCAGCCTTTTCTATTTTCCTGCTTCTGCTGACACCTGTTTTCTGTCTCCTTCCGTCGCTTTCTCCTTGCAAAACCGGTTTCCTTCAAGTCCTACGTTAGGGCATCCCACTTCGTCAAAATGGGGAGATAGGGAATCGAATTAAATAAAAAAGGACTTCCAGCGAGAAAAAAATGGGTAGTTTAATTTATAAAAATTATCCAGCCAGTGAATACAACATGGTAACGAAAAGGCTATCACCCCCTGGGTAGGAATGTTCAAAGTGATTGATGATGAACTTCGGAACCCCAGGGAAACTCTGAAGTTTACAAGTGACTATACTATTTCGGATCTGACTACCCAGTTTACTAGTACACTTAATATTGATCAGGATAATGCTAACGTTAAACCAGCTAATTTTATTGGTGAATCTTCTAAGTCTATTAAAAAGAGCTTTGAAGAAGCATTCAGAGAAGTACATTAAACCTAAAAAATGGTAATTGCTGAGGAGCTTCAGTTGTAGTCCAAAAATCTTATAAACAGCTAAACTCCACCTATAAGGCGGATCAACCAATAAATGACATCCCAATACCAACCCAGGCTGAAGAAAAAAATACCGCCGATGATTGTCAGATATGGTGACAGTCATACGACATTTCTTAAAAATCTCAATGAAAAAAATCAACTTCGAAATAAAAGCAAAAATGGCAGATAAAAACCTGAAAATATTTGTTAAAATTAGTGATGTTCGCATACTAACTAAATACTAAGAAGAGAAAATAAAGGCGAATGCATTTTGATAAAAAAAAAACGTAATTAGAGGGTCCTATAAACATTAAATGTGATGAAATAGCGGAAGACGTATCTAAAATAGGCTTTCAAGCTAATTGTGCCATGAGAAAGACAAACTTAAAAAACGACAAACATATGCCTCTATTTTTAATACACATATATGCGTCACTAGATAGTGCCAATATATATATATAATGTTAAAAAGCTATATCACATCTCTAACATTAATTTGGAGCACTACAGAGGACCCAAATCGGTGTTACAGTGCTTTAAGAGCCAAGGATTTAACTTTAGAGCAGAAATGTGCCACATGGCACCTCGATGCTACAAATGTGAGGATATGCGAAATAGCCGAGATTGCCCTCGTGAGAAAGTCGAGCAACCTAAGTGTTGTAACTGCTAGGGCATCCACCCAGCTGGCTACAAGGGATGCACTGCATTTCCCAAACTCAAAACTAAAAGTACATCATATGATATAATAAAAAAACCTAAAGAAACTAGCAAAAATTTAAAAAATAGCATTGTTAGGCCAAAGATGTCTTACGCGCAAGCTATGACATTTCCATACCACACCCCCACCTCAACATACCATCTATACTATATCAATCTGAAGAGCAAGATCCGTTCGCTCCTTCATTTGCTCAAGATTTTTCTAATTTGTTACAATTAATGTCTGAAATTAAGCACATATTTAAAGGTATTCCCATCAAAGAACTACTAAAAGAATTAAGAGAAATTCTTGTACTAGTAAATTTTTTAAACTCGCTACTTATTTTTAAGTCTTAACAATTCCCTATAGTAAATTAATTTAAAATTTTCGAATTTTATGACAATACTAATATAATTAAATTAAAATAACATAAATAGTTAAAAATAATTGCCCTCAAAATTAAATTCAATAGTAAAAAATCACAAAGTAAGATTGAAGTATAAGCTCCGCCTATTCACTAATTTTAACCAATAATATGCCAGTTTAGTCTCAGCTATTGTCATCGTTCCTTCCAAAGTAATTACTAGTTTTTCAGATACACCTATCATACAGGAGATTGAACTTCTGTCCTGGAGCTCCATAAAAACTTATACCGTCTCTACCTTCCAAAGTAACAGCAAAGAGTTGAGGAACGTTCCAGGTACCTCGAGAAAAACTACCAACTGGCAACGATCTCTCTATTTCTCTCTCCAAAAGAATTTAGAAAATGAGAATACTCTGTAATAAAATAGTAATAATTTTCCTATAAAATTTTCAAAATCACATGAGGCTTAAATAAGGATCCTCATTTATTTGTATTTATTATACAAATAATTGAACTCTCCTTTCTCTCAAGAATTGCGGGAATAACATGAAATTATTCAAATCATAAGATTTAGTCATATGAAATTTATCGAGATAATGCAATAGTTTACCAGATAAAGTAAATTGCAACATCATTAGTGGTTAAATTCTTGTGGTTAAATCTTGAAACATTTGCAAAAGTTATATCTGTCACTAAAAACATTTACCATCTTGTTCAGTATGTATTGAGTAAATCATGCGATTGTTTTGCTGAAAAAGTGAAAGTATCTTCTGATTTCTCTTTAATAACATCAACGATTTTGTGGCTCCTTTTTTACTTTTTCCAAATTTAATGGTTGATAAATTTTGTTTTTCACGAGTTTATTTTTTGTTCATTTTTTCTAAAAGTGTGTTCATATCAACTATTAATAAAATTAACAATGTCTGTTAAATGTATCATTTTAAGTTCTAAATATGTTGCAAGTAAAGTGTCAAATAATGCCAGAATTTTATATTATTATTTAAATAAAATTTCATACCACTATCTCTCACAGATTTCAACAATTTGCTCAATTTATTCTGAAAGTTTAAATAATATTTTCAACAGCAAAATAAATGTATATTTTTATCGCACAGTGATTATATTATGGGTAATTTAATTATTATGAAGTCTGAAGCCAATAAGTTTCTTTTGTAAACAGATCAAATAATGAAAAAAGCATTATAAAATTATCATTCATAAATATTAAAGTTTGTGTACATTATTTAGCTTCTCTAGAAAACATTATATAATGGCATGTAAAAATTAAGAAGTTTTCTCGATTGTAAATGTTCGATACATGCATGTTTTAAAGAAATTGCAGTTATCTCATCAATAATTAAGTTTGTTCTACAGATTTTTCATTTTTCACAGTTAATCAATCTTAATGGGGTGACATGTATTGTTTCAATATAGTGGTTTACAAGCCCTGTATTTGATGTAAGTGCATAAAAAGATCTGGAAAATCTTGGCCTATTGAAATATTAAAAAATTGAAAGATTTAAACGTGAAATTCCTATTATGACTGGGTTAGTACTTTACAACTTTGTACTTTTACTTACATAGTTAACTAGATTTCACATTTTTATAAGGGGTAATATTTTAGATCGGGGTACCACTATAGAAAAGATGTAATTTATAAATCATAACAACTAAAATAGTTAGTGAATGGAAGTATTAAAAATTAGTTGTCTGAAAATTTTAGGTATAAAATAAATTAGAGAAAAGGCTGCGCTACACAAACAGACATGTTTGATGACAACCGACAATTATAACGCAAACAATTACAATAAGTAATAACATAAAAGAACATTTCCAATGATACACTAGAGAGTCAACACATTTACTCTCCAGCAAGGCAGAAAGACGTCTGGCCATAATATGCACAGTTTGATCCCTAGAGGACGCACATTTACTCCAGCCAGGAGGATCTGTTATGTAGAGAGGGTAAAAGCAGAGAGAGACACAAAGTGATACTCTTTAATATCCTAACTGAAAATAGACTAGAAGTAAATAACAAATATGCAAATATTTGTCATTATAAAGGAGGCCTGATTATCAAAAACTAGTAATTAAAATATTGTTTCTATTTTCATGTATTGTTGATTATATTGTAAAATATATTGCAGTAATGTTCAAACATAATTTTTTAAAAAGCATTTATTTGCTTACGCAGTCCTTGATATTATATTAATTCTTTAATTAAAAAATCAAATTAATATTTGGCAATGAAAATTAACTTTAAAATCAGTCCTTCAGTAATTGTTGAAACACCACTGAAGTTACTAAAATATTTCTGATTATATTAATAAAAGTGAGTTTTTATCCATTATTAATATATTTAGGATGATTGCTTCAATCACTGATCAATAGTAATAATTTGCGAGCATAATAATTGTTTTATTTGTATCCATATTTAGAGTTCCTTTATTACAATTAAAATTTACTTTGGGCACTTTAATTTTTGATAGAAATATTATTTAAGTGACATTGTTTTCAGTTGTTATTATTAAATAATAAACATTATTTTTCGTTATAGAGTTAACTGTGACATTGGAATAAATTTGGTTTAGCAAAAATTTTTAATAAAATGAAGAATCTTCAAAATGCATTTAGAATTATATGCTTTTTTTTAAAGTTTAAAGTTTTACTTTAATATTTTTTATGTTGGCTTAACATGTAAAAAACAAAGTTTTTTTACTTGTTAGACTGATTTCAAACCATAATCAAATTTTGAAATATTAATTTACACAGGGACATTACTGACGATTTCTATAAGGAATTTTACAAAACTCGCAAACAACATGATGTAGTGTCAGAATAATTAAATTACATGAATAAAAATTAAAATCATAGTCATAATTTTATTTTAATATGTACTAACCCTAGAAGCATTTTAATGAAAAAAATCACATAAAATAAAGAAACTGAAAATGCATATCTAACTACAGCGCAAATATTGACTTAAGAAAAACAATTTCTTTCAATAATATGTTAATCAAATTAAAATAATAATAAAATATGAAATAATTATATTCTTCAACATATATGCAATAGTTGAAATATAATATGAATGCATGTAAATCAACTGTTTAATTTGTAACTAACAGATAGAAATATTTTAAATTAATTTTTAGAAAACATTCTTATATATTTTAATGTATGCGAAATTTGTATAAGTGATTGTTAATTTTTTTCCAATGGCGGGCACAAGAGGGTTAAACCCTATGCCACAACAAGGCCAGAGACTGCTACTCATTTGTCGTTACCCAACGGACACCTGTGAACCAAGTCACGGATGTGAGTAGCGTTACCCGCGCCATACCACCACAAACCCGTTTGTAGGGCGGGCCACATTCATACATCACAGAAGAAAGGACAGTGAAAAAGAATGTAACATCCATCCCCCAACCGGGATCCCGACCCGGGACCCACAGCTCAGGAGTCCGGAGCACTACCCACTCAGCCATCGGTCGGCATATTCTTAACAAGTATAAAACTATTCATTCTTTATTAATACTCATTCTTTATTAAACTATTCATTCTTTCCTTCTCTGTTCTCTCTGTGTTTCTCTGTCCTTTCTTCAGTGATTGTTATCAAAAATGCAACTACAAATATCATAGAGATCATTCTCTTTTCATCAGGTTAGAAAATTTAATTTAAAAATGTTAATTTTTTTAATCAAAATATTGTATTTTATGCATTTATTAATTTATTTTCTTGAAATATACTCCAGGGGACTCAGATTTTGAAAGTTCCAATAATAGTTGAGTAATTTGATTTACTTACAATTGTAATCATTGTACCAGAGGAACAATTTTACTGTCGTTAATTACAAATAAATTATATCACTAATATTGTATAAAAGTAATATAGTATAGTACTATATATAAATACTGGGAAATGAAAAATTTTAAATATATATGTTTTATTAACGTAAAGCCGAAATTGGAATATTTACAAATATACATTTATTTGAATCAAAAAAGAGAATTCCTTTATTGATTCTTCAAACTTAGAAAGGTACCCATTATGTTTGGAAAGTCCAGTGCGTTGATCTCTACTATTAGTTGTAGGACAGCAAGGGTATTTTATATGAAAAATATTGCATTTTTCCTCATACGAAAATTTTTTAATAATTTTCACAATTCTCACTGATTAAATATACTCTGTTACAATTATTTAAAAAGTGTTCAAATGCTTAAAAAAGTTACAAATATTAATAAATAGTATAATTTTTATTAACTTTAAGTTAATTAAATTTAAAAACGAAATTTTTTTATTTATTTTATAAATAAACATTGGATATACTAATTATAAAAATATTAAGAAGAAAGAGTGATTAAGATTAAAATAATTTAAAAAATTGAACGATATTTACCAAATGGATAAAAATATATATAAGATAAAAACATTTTTTATTGCAGTCAAAATGAAAAGAAACAGTTAGATCTTGGATTTTAGAATAAAATCATGGATGATAAATGTAATTCTAGAAAATTCTAATAATTTTTGGTTTTGATGTTAAAAGTAAGAATATATATATATATATATATATATATATATATATATATATATATATATATATATATATATATATATATATATATATATATATATATATATATATATATATATATATATATATATATATATATATACATATATATATATATATATATATATATATATATATATATATATATATATATATATATATATATATTTATATATATATTTATATGTATATACATATATATATATATATATATATATATATATATATATATATATATATATATATATATATATATATATATATATATATATATATATATACATGTATATATATATATATATATATATATATATATATTTATATGTATATATATATATATATATATATATATATATATATATATATATATATATATATATATATATATATATATATATATATATATATATATATATATATAATCTTAATTGCATTGTCTATCCCCATGATACTCATTCATGATATTTATGTTAGATCTATAACATAGTATAATTAACAGTGTTTGCATACGAAATTTAGGTGTAGCTCAATGCTTTCAGAATGAATATTTTTTTTACTACAAAGTGAAATGAAAGTGTAAAAATTTTTTCTGCAAATGAATATATTATTGAATAAAAATAAGTAAATTGTTTTTATGTAATAAATGCCTCTCATTTATCTATTTGTTTCTTTATTTTAAGTGCCTTGTAAGAAAGCATGTTTTAAATTCTCTATAATAACTAAACGAAAAAAGTTTCATGATTTTTAAAAAATATTAAAAATAAAATGTAAATTAAAGGAAAAATATTCATAAGAATTTTTGCGGATCTTCAGTTTATATTCTTCAGAATTATATTTTATTCTAAGTAAATCAATAGAAGTATATTAATGCGAAACAAACCAATATTTTGCAATAAAAAATTAGACTACAGTAATTTCTGTCTAAAAAAACTATTTTTTCCGACAATATGTATATGGAAAAGAATTTCAGACGTGAATAAATCCCTGAACAAAATTAATCAGATATTGTAATATTCCTATGGTGTCAATATGAATTTAAATGTCAATTAAATAAATTAACAATTACTTTGATTGTCTTAAAATTTAAATATCCAATAAAAAGAAAAAGTAAGAAGTTTTATTTAATGTGCCACTGTGAATTTAGCAGTATATTAAGTAAAACTTTCTATTTTGTTTAACTAATGCACAGAATTTCGGGTTTATGAAGCTGTTTTGGGAAATATTCTATTTTATTGTAAATAACAGAAGTTATTTCTTGTTTCTAAGCACATGCATATGAACCTATAAATTTATAGACTGCATATTTAATCTGGAAGTAGTAGTGGTTTGAATATTTTCTCTAATATTTTATCCGTAATGAGAATAATTTTTCTTCTGACTCAGAATCATTTTTAAAATCATTCAATTATTACCCTTTTTTCAGTATAAAATTAATATATATATATATATATATATATATATATATATATATATATATATATATATATATATATATATATATATATATATATATATATATATATATATATATATATATATATATATATATATATATATATATATATATATATATATATATATATATATATATATATATATATATATATATATATATATATATATATATATATATATCTATATCTATATATATATATATATATATATATATATATATATATATATATATATATATATATATATATATATATATATATACATACATATATATATATATATATATATATATATATATATATATATATATATATATATATATATATATATATATATATATATATATATATATATAATATATATATATATATATATATATATATATATATATATATATATATATATATATATATATATATATATGGAGTTTCATAAAAATTAAATTATATAACTTGAAATACATATATTGTGTCTATAAAGTAAGATACTTCATGTTTTTTAATTTTAATGTTCGACTTTGTGCATATAGTGATTCCTATAAACAAAAATGTACTTGTTTATGTATTATTTATATTCACACATTCAGCTTTCGTGAACCTTGTTTGAACAGAGTGAGCATTAAAATATATTCCTGATTTATGTTTTGCTTCATATTCCAAGGATTTTATATCTGTATTCTCTGTGCTTTATGATGACCTACAATCTCTAAGACTTATATATTTAAGAGAAAATTCGAAATATTTTTATTATAATTATATGTATTTGTACATATACAGATTATATACACTCTTATTTATGGGTATGATGTTAAATTAAAATGCAAACGTTAAATTATTAGATAAAGATTGCATTAATTCCTCTTTTTATTGACGAAATATAATCAATAAGAAAAAAATAAAATCACTTTTTTAAAGTAGTTTAATATACTTACAAGCATTATAGCTGTTATAAATCCATTAGGTGTGAGCTTTATTTTCTTATCAGAAAGAAACAAATCTAAAGACAATCTTAACTTTTGAATATTAAGCTGAGAGAATCTATGCATGTAAAAATTTCTTCGGACATACCATTCCACTTCTAGTCGGTTATAAGAGCCAAAGAAAAACAAACCAAATCATGTGTATAATTTGTCTTAACCATGGTTTGAAGTTATGGGGTGATTTATTGTAGTAAAAAACTTCAAGTCGGAAATAATAAGCAACTCAGCACTTACACTAAGCAATACACTGTTAAAATAAGTAAGCAAAATTCAGCATAAGGCCATGGTAGTCTAGTGATTAGGGCATCAGCCTTCCGTCCGGAAGATTGAGTTTCGATTCCCAATGCAGCCAAAGACCCATGAGTACATGTGATATACGTGCTCATTAAATCTGTGGAATCGAAATCCCTGTGGTAGGTCGTTGAGCAGTTACCATGGGTGGAATGGTCTGGAGAAAATTTCCTTCCGCTTCAGATCAATGTCAAAATTGAGGGTGTGGTTCCTCTGGTGGTGCCATCTATCGGAGGATTTAAAGATCAAAATCGTACTTTCATTTACGTGGTGCTCTGATTAAACGAAAGACGCACCTAACTGACTTAAATTCACATAGTCAAGGCATAGCGAGCTTGGCTTGTCCAAGTGTCATTTGTAACAAACACAAAATTCAGCATTTCTGGAAAGCTGTTTTGATTATTAATATATCAAATGCGGGTAATCACGTTGCATTTAAGATATTTTCGACAAAAATATTATGAACGCAATCTAGGCATTTATTGATGTTTATCTACCCTAGTTTGTTATATATTTCATATGAATACAGTGAAAGGGATTTTAATTATTTTTAAAAAGGTATCTTGTTATTTTTAGCAATTTTACAAAATTTAGTATGCTCATATTTTACATCATTTAATGGGAGAAAAATTAACTTAAGACATCGGTAAAAAAGAAGGTGAATGTGACTATGTATCTTCATTAGAACTAGGAAGTTTGATCTTAGCCATTTGTAAGCTGCGATAGTCAAGAATGGGCATTATGTTGAGGTGAGTACTGTTTGGGAATTTTTTAAGTTTTCTGTTTAGCAATAATTGGATAAAACCCTTTGTATATGAATAATCTTCGTAGAAAAATAAATGTTGTAGATATCTATATAGCCTTAAAATAATTTTAATCTGTTTGATTATCAATAACATTTCATCAGCATGTAAACACTAGACAATTTTTGCGCTGAAATTATGCCTTAAAGTATGTTCTATATACTTATTAATAACTCATTGTGTAATTCTTCGATAATGTAAATAAAATTACTTAGAATAAAAGCTCTTCTGTATCTGCCATGTCAGACTGGCTGTCACTTTTCACTTTAAGTTTTCTCAAACCTAAAGAAGATAACATTTGGCCAGCAATTATTATATATAAAGAAAAATTTAAGGGTGCTCTTGCTTTTTGTGCATACGTTTTTCCGTTGGCTGTTGTGACAATAATGTGGCATTTGCATGTTCACTATTGAATTTCTGAACGTTTGTAAAGCGTATGAACTTCAAGAATGGCTGGAGAGTTTTGTACAATAACACGAATAAAGACATTTATTGTGTGTTGCAATGTTGCTTTATTGGTAAGCGAATTTTAATTATATAATTTCAAATAGTGTTTCTTTTCACAAAGTATTGCTTTCATGATTAATTTTATTTTTAAAAGTTCTATAAAATATTTACAGGCATTAAAACGTATATATACTTTTATTATTAATCTATTACTTTATTATATACTTATTTTTGTTTCATTTTATTGAAATGTTAAATAGTCACATAAAAATCTGTTTATTCGAAAGTTTTTCAAACTTTAATTTGAAAATTTTTTTTAATTAGTGCCTTAAAATGTTTATAATAAATATTTTATTTAGTTTGTATGTGTAGTTTGAAAATTAAACTATACAACAGAATAGTACTGTACAGTCTGCATCTTTGTGCATACAGTATAAAACTCAGAAAGAATTGCTGCTTTCATTTGTTGTTGTGAATCATTTTTACAAATTTCATGGAAATATGTAATCGCAGATTTTAGTAGTTATTAAATGACTTAAAAAATGAATCTTAATTTTAATGTCTAAAAATTCTTTTTTTTCAAATTAAAATTTCGTGTAAGAAAATTGTTTTATGTAATGCAACTTGACACTTATACTCAATAAGATGTGATAAGCTAAATCACAAGATTCCATAAATGTTTCTAATTTAATGAAACTATAAACTATTAAATGTTTCTAATATTTGAAAGTAAAAATGGTTGATTTTTGCGCAATATTTTGGTAAAACGGAAACGTTAAATTTATAAGTTTTTTACTTGATAATTTAAATAACAAATTTACGGCCGTGAACAGCATTTATAAAAATCGATATCCATTAGACTTGTACGTAATTATATCTGAATGTTTCTGCTAAAAAGTGGTAAGGTAAATTTTTATCTTAGTATATTGAAATTAATTTTGATCGTAAAATATGTATCCTACTTTGTTAATCACTTAATTTTTGTTAACTTCATGCTAACAATCGTTAAATTTACGTATGTCATATTGAAATCGAATTTAACTATGATGGATGCTTAAATTTAATCTGATAATTATATTAAAAAGATTTAAATTGTAAGAAAGACTTGGTTTTGGACTGGAGAGAAAAATTTCAATATTGTTGAGGGGGGGGGCAGTTTTGCAGTTTAACACGGAGGTAAACTTGAATGTTCAAAATGTATTATGAATAAAGATTTTATGCATTTTTAATTGAAACTATATACATATTCTAAAATTTTAAGCATTGTTATTAACTCCTTAAACTTGTGTTAGTTATCTACTTAAAAATTAACATTTCAGATGTTATTTCAGTCCTTATTTATATTTAAATCAATTGACAGGGTTTAAGCATTCCAAGTCAGTCTTCAACTCTAGCATTTCCATTATATCAGATTTAATAGTAATTTCATCATATCAGATTTAATAGCGAAAACTTATAAAGATTAATTTTGTTAAGTTTAAATGTAAACCGAAAGGAAGTTTTCTGCTAGATTGGTTGAACTCTGGTCATGATCAGTTAAATTCTTAAAAGCACAAACAAGCTCTTATTACGCATTTGCATGGTTTGTCATGAATCCTTCTTGTGTAAGTCTTCAGTTCCAAATAATTCGCCGAAAATTTTACTCCTTGATATCTTTCCTTAATTCCTTGAATGCAAGTTTGTTGAAATAGTTCTTGTGGGTCGAATTAATTTCCTTCCACTTTGCAGATGTTTAACGTGTTATGGAATCACTTAAGCTAAATGCGTTTAGAAATGATCAATATACAAAAGGCTAAACCAAATTTCTCTTAATTGTAAGTCTCAGCTGGTGTCAGAAGGGCTTATTTTAACCTTCTCTTCAACAAATCGTAGAAGTCTGGCGCAGTTTGTCCGTAATCGGACCTTGTGCCATTAAACTCCACAAATCAATCAACAATTCGTAGATTCGATCCTCAAGCGCATGGATGTTTGCAATGATTCGGAATCTACTTTAAGCAATTGGTTTCGTATGAATTACCTTGTTGAAAAAGCGAAAAACCAATTTCATTTGTAGAGGATAGTCATGTAAATCTAAAAATAAATCCCCAATCATTTCTACATTCGTCAATGGCATGTCTTAATTTTGTGTGTAAAGTGAAAGAAAGAGATAAAATTGACTCTGTCATTCAGAAAATAATGTACAATGTAATAATTCTAATGTAACTAAAATGATTTTAATTTAGCATTAAAGCTAAAAGATAGCATATAAAATTAACTAGAAACAAAGTTTTAATTTGTTTTATATTATTGAGAACATTAGTTAATAATTTTTATCTTACAAGAGCCACCATTCCCGATAAACTAATGCAAATTAAAAAAAAATGAACTTCCATTCATTTTTAAGATAATATCCGTTAAAAACATTGTATGTTTAAAACAATTTAATTTGTTCACTGCAATTTTAAATATTCGGTACGATATGTTTTAAAATAAAGCAAGTAGAGAAGTTTATCTAAACTAAAGGTAAACTTGTTTGACTTTATTTTCGTATATCTAGTTTAATCTTTATTTTTGCGATAAATGCATTTTATTTCTTAAATACTCACTTCTAATCAAAAACAGTAACTAGTGCTTTGATCAAAAATTGAATTTGATGCTTTTTGTGTACTTTAAAGTTACGGAACAAATTGATAGTAAACTATATTCTGTGCAGTAGATGTGAATTTTAACGTGAAATGTAACTTAAATTTTAGTAACTTCTCTAAATTATTTCATACAAATTGTGGATTTGTTTAAATTGGATTAATGTTCACAAATCACTACAAGTGTTTTAAACAAATTTTAAACTATAATATTAGAACTGGTGTTTACTTAGATTGCATAAAGGTTTTACATTGTTTAAATTAAAATTCCCATATTTTAAAACATAAGAAATTTTTGAAGAATATTTTAGAGAATTCACTCGCATGAGAAAGTTGCATAACTTATTAAATAAGATTGATTTTAAAGATAAATCTTAAATTTTAAAAGTAATCTTTCTTTCCTCTCAAATTCTTCCTACAACCGAAGTACAAGGTATAAAATTAGAAAAGAAAAAAATTGAAACCTTTTAGCAAAAATCTTTATTTCCTATTTTTGCCTGTAAAAGACTATATTTTTAATTTCATGATTGATTACAAATCACTACAAGCATTCATACTCAAGATGGGATACGAACCTTTAAACTTTTGAATTAATTTTTATAATACTAACCAGGTCAGTTCAGCCGAGAAAGGGAGAAATAAACTTAAAAAAGGGCAAGTTTAGATATCTATGCTTTTCCATAAGATTTAAATTTGAATGAAAATGTGATTATATATAAGTAATTAGACTGATGTTAGTTTAAAAATTGCAAGATAATTTTTCAAAATATTATAATTTTCAAATCTTGCGACTTACTCGAGAAAGAATCCAAATTTTTAAATTGGAAGTTTTAAATAACTTTATTTTTGAAATGAATTATTTATCAGCCTATTTAAAAACTCTAAAATATTGAAGTTATTGGAAGTTTACTACAAAATCAAGGCAAAGTTGACACTGTCAATTGAATTTAAGAAATAAGTTTTTCTGGTATCTAAAAGAATGTTATTATATACGTTTTTCAAATTATTACAATTTTTGCATGAAATGTACAAAAAGATTTAAGGAAGTGTTTTGGTTGAAATACTCATTGTTCATAAATGTGATTTTGACAGCAAGAAAGCTATAAAATCATTGAATTCTTGATTCTGTAAAATTTTATAATTTAACATTTCGAATAGTTTGATTTTAAATTAGCTATTACTTGAATCAGCCTTCATGGGCTAAATGTCATTGCTGTACAACAAGCTAAACAGACGAAATCGTGTAGATATTGTGAAAAAAATAGCTTTAGTGGCAAATTAGTCAGAAAATTAAAAATACTAAAGATAAGCTTGAGAACATTTTCCTTTTTAAATAATATATATTCAATGATTGTTTCAATTTCATTTATAAGGAGTGGAAGAGGTTATAAATGCAAATGGTATTCCAAAAAATTAATGAACATCCAAAAAACTAGCAGTAAACAAATATTGAATTGGCAAAATATTAGTTGTCAATAACTTGCCATCAATCGTGTAAAATTATCGGCAATCCATAAACTGCAAATTTTACCCGAAATCGTTATACATATTGAAATTTCAATAAAGGTATAAGCAGTATCTTACTTGCAGCATCTTATAACGAAGGTATAAAATACTGCAAGTCGTATTTCATTAAGTGGTAATTTCGAATACTTATCGGTTTTGAAAAAGGTACAATGTGAATTACGATTGAGATCACAATTTTAATTTTAGAACTTTAAGTAAAATTTCAAATGTTTCCAAGTATTGGATAATTAGTCCTTTCAAACATTTTCAAATTCCTAAATGGAAATTAGTTTCTAGAATATTAAGTGCTTTAAACATTATGTAAAAGTACTATTTACAATTACATTTTAATTCGTCCACAGCTCGTAGGAACAAGTGTTTTGATACTGGGACTAAAAATGAATTGGGCTCTGGCTAGCTTGCTTCTGAATGCGCCAAGTATTGCCCAAACATTTAAAGCAGTTATATCGACGGGATTTTTTATTTCTACAGCAGGACTAACTGGTATATTTGGAGCTGGTTATGAAATACTCTGGTTAATTCTAGTGGTACGTATACTTACATTCTCGGGTTGTTTTTGAATTGTTCTTGTTTGTATTCTAATTATAATTAAATTCTAATTATATTTAGAATATGACCAAGCTCATATTTAAATATATCTCACGTCAATATACTTATTGCTCATGAATTTTCTAATGTAAAAGAAATACGAACTTCATAAAATATTTATTAATGAAATATATTAGGCTACAATATTCATTCTCCAGTCACATGTATTAATAGATCATAGAATTTAAAAAGATATTTACAATTCAATTTCTTAATTTTACTGTGAAACACATCACATTCTAATGCTTTTGTCACAAAAAAATCCTGAAGTTGTATATTACCCATTACAACATTTAAATCGTACTGATACTTGAATGATCGTAGTACCTATTTCAGCAATTCATGGAGTATAAGATCAAATCAAAATTTCACTCTTATTTATAAAATTTGCTGACTTATTACAAATTGATTTTACATACTTAATTACTTAGAAGTTTTAATATATTTGAAGTTTCTAATTTGGATATCGAGTCTATCTCATAAGAGAATCAAATGGCTTGCACCAGATGACTTAATGATTACAAACCATGAATTTTAGAATGCAAAAAGTAACATCACAGCAAATTATTATTTGATGAATAATTTCAATAATCGACGTGGATTGTTATATAGGAAACCTAGCTTCCCAATCAGTTCTAATTATGGAAATATCCTCGGAAAAACATCCTAGATTCAATAGTACTAGCTTAGTTTGATTAAGTAACGAAATTGCCCTGTTTTAAATATTTGTTCAAAAATAGTTTATCTGCTAAAGCTTCCTAGATTACTTTAAATTTAATTTAAAAACTTTTCCATCAGAGTGATAAGGGCTGAATTGGCCCTTGAATGTTCAACTCTCCCGCCTTCGGTCCAATAATTCCAATGCCGATTTCTACATCGGGCATATATATATATATTTGAAATCTAAAGCTTTGCCTGTAAAAAAACGTCCTTAGAAAAGAAAAAAAACATCGTTACTGAAGTGACAGTTGAATGGTTTGCCCTAAGTTTTCAACAAAACATAAATTTGATCACGAGTATGGATGTGTGCCATGATGGCCGTTGAAATGTAAGAAATTCAAGAAAATATTCGTAAGAATGATCTAAAATAATTCATTAAATTTCGAGACAAAGCCAAATGTTTATTTTCAATCTCTTGTGTAATTGGGGCTTCGTTTGTATGCTGTAAGTGTTAAATTAGAAAATTTCAAGAGATAAACTAAAATTTGATTAACGATAATGTTGTATTTCAATCGATTTTATTTGCAAAAGAATAGTGTAAACGAAGTCCTTAATTTAAACTAAAATGTCTGAAAAACTTAATGAGTTTCTTTACTTTCAGCACTTTTTCTTCTTGACTGTAATTGTAATAATGGAATTCTCTCTTGGAGTAACACTTATGTTTATACGAACAACTGTAAGTAAAACCATTCATTAATGTAAGTCATTTTAATTATGTACTTAACTACGTTTTTGAGTTTGACATCTGCAAAAGTTTAAAAAATGAAACGTACGAATTATATTTATACCTTTTCTTGCAAAAAATAGCATTAGTTTACATTACATACAAATTTTACTATTAAAAATTTTAAATTTTTTGTAGTTTCCGAAGAGTTTTAGTATCACATATCCTTAATTTTGACGGGCATCGGAGATCTTAGTTGAAAGTTCAATGTCTTCTAAAATATTTAAAACTCCTGATTTTTTTCAATTTACATGACTATGTAACTTAATTTTCTACTCACTTCTGTGAGTTTTATCCTTTTCAACCCAACTTATTTTTAAAAACTGATCTTCAATTAACAATATTCTTTGCGTGAGAAATTATTAAATAGCAATTGCCTTTTAAAAAGCTCGTCCTGCATGTGTTCCTCATTTTGGAATATGATTGCAAAACAAACTTCGAGTTTTTGGTGATGCAGAGGTTTGTGCATACATAACTATGAGAAGCCCTGAACTTTACCAACTCGTTAATACGGTTAAACTTCTCAGTAATCAGTAGAGAAACTGCAATATGAAAGATTTTATTTTAAAATTTAGTTTACTATGGTGGGGCCTTAAAGACTGCAGACTATCTACGCAATAGAAGTCTAAATCCCAATTCACTGCAGAAGTATGTAAAAATATTTTCGATGGTTCTCCATGGCCCCTCAGGGGGTTTATCTTTAAGCACATGTGTCGCAATCCCAAGGTACCCCAATAATTTCCCCTCTATTTTCCTCTTTTTTTTGTTGAGATCAAGAATACTTTGTGCTCAACCTAGCTATTGATTGGATTCTATTTGCTTAATTTGTTTCCACTGCACCTTATGTTGGCTGTGTATGGCGTCCTGTAAGGCAGAAATTGGTGTTTTGGGGTCCCTCTGCATTGTCTTTAGCTAAGGTTTCTCTATAAGCTGATGGCTGGAGTAAGCTCTCTCAATCTGCTGATATGTAATGGGTAATTCCCTCTTGCATGACTCCGTATGGTTAGTCCTGCATTTTAGGTTGTGTTGATGCATTTGCTAGATCCTCTTCCCAAATATGTAGTACTATATTCTGGGTGTACTCATTAGGTAACTGAAAAGCTAGTCGTCACCAAAATCAATAATTACCTTCCCTTATTGGGACCTTGATGGAGCCTTTCTCTTACCGGGATGAAGACTCCTCTTAATGGGTTCAAAACATTCAGGCCGCAACGAGGACTTTAATTTTTTAAAATTCACTTGCGAGACTGACACTTTCCCAATCTTTATATTTATCCAGAATAGTGAGGGTATGCCAAAAAAAATTCTCCATTCCAAATACTGAAGTATATTTAAATAGAAGCTGTGTGGAGAGCTCATTTACATGAAAAAATAAGATCTGGAGATTTTTAAAAGCTTTTCAGCATAACAAGTTAATTCTCTTTTGACATTGAAAACAGTTGGAGAAATCCCTGTTGTAGTTTCCTGCCATGAAACACTGAAGGAAAGTCGTGGAATTATTTCAGAAGTAGACCTTTTACAAGTTTCTGTTTCAGATTTTAGAACTTGAAGAACGAAGATTTTATGTTCATAGAATCACCACCTGTCGTGGCGTAGAAGTAATTTCTTTCTTACATTTGATAATAACGTTTGATTATATAATCTTCCAAACTCTATAAAAAGGATATCTTAACTGCCATGTGAGACCTTGCATTCCAAACTCCTTACGTTGTCTCAACTGTAACAGGTTTCAGCATTATAAAATAATAAAAAGCTACATGTACTTGATGTTCAAACCTGGAATACGAAGAAATAAACTGTCAATCTGAGCCACTATGCATAAATTTCAAAGGAAATCATTCCATATTTTCTAAACTGCCTACAATGACAATATGTAAAAGAAATCCAAATCACATCTGGAAGGTAAAAACAAATTAGATGTTTCAAGCCACTTTAAAAGTTCATTCTCTCATGCAGTAAAAAATTATCAATATCAACATAGACTGTTTCATCTTATAACATTATCTACAGCGGAGAAACAAGGCAAGCTATATAAAAACTCATTACTGATATGTCATTCTCAAAGGCACAAAAATCTAGTTACTGTGATAGCAGGAAAAATATAAAGTTATAGAAAAATTACACAGAACAGCTATTAAGACTCAGATTTCTATAAGTAACCAAATCGATAAGGATACAGATGTGACATAAATTTCAAAACGATCGGCAAGAACAGATTCCGTCGTCAACTTACTCTCAATAATAGCGGTTTTCCTATCTTGGAATTGCAATGGTTTCAACCAGCATATACCTGACATTAAAGAGCTAATAAATTCCTTTACTTCTATTTTTGCTCTCCTGGAAGCATCTTAAATCTTGTTTTCTTGGAAAAATCAGTTTTCACTTATCAAATGGGCATATCTGGGGGCGTTTGTGTTCTTGCTTCAAATAATTACTCCAACACTGCGCTTCACTGCAAGATGTGCGGTAAGAGTACACATTAATTTCTGTCTATTTATCGTCGCGTATTGTCACTCTTCAAGATAGTTTAATTTGGATCAGTTTTCTATTTTCTGACTGGGAACTTCAATGGCCATAATACTAATTCTCATCGTCAAAGCAGATTGAGAAGTTTATTTCTGATTACTGCCTCTGTCTGGTGAATAAAGATGAAATAACTTTCATGTTCCAACCAAAACTTCATTCCTTAGATCCTTCATTCCTCTTCATCCAAGCCTCTTCGTCAAACCTCTAATATTCAAACCTCTTTGTATATTTGAAAAACATTAGAGTTTTTAATAATATTTAGCAGTTTTATCCTTTTGGCTTTCATAAATTTGTTATATCTTTACTGTTACGAGTCATTCATCTTAACATTCTCAACTAGTATTATCCAATGATTTACTCAAGCACTTAATTTTATCAAAGATTACTTGGATTTCAGGAAAATTTACGCCATCTGAGGATTTTGTGCCACTAAAATCAAATGATCTGAATTAACAACTGGCTAGAAGCATTTTGAAAATATAAGCTGAAAGAAAATATTCTTGAAATTCTGATTTATTTTGCTCAGGTAGAAAACAATCTTACATTTGAAATACTTTTCTGATTCTCGCATTGTGAATAATGCATCTCTTAATCTTATAATTTATTGATTAGTGTTTTCGTTTTTGAAAAATTTGTTATCGAAATACTAAAATTTTAATCTTAACAGCAAGGACAGGAATAGGAGTATTTTAGCAGTTAATGCTTATTTTTAAAAAAAATTTTGATTTCTGTAATAAATTTTAAGTTATATATTTTATTTGAAATTCTTATTTAAAAGATAATTAGGAAGGTAGATTTTGCTCCATGGAATTCATATTTTGCTTCATGGAAATCTATTGCTTATTTAAAATAATTTTAATAGTAACATTAAAGTCATGTTTGATTTGGTAGTTATTTCTAAGCACACATTCGCATTCTACAAAATTTCTATCAGTAGATAGTCTCAGACAATTTCTTTGGGAAAGAAAGCAAATTTTCACTCTAATTTTCAAGATTATAAAAGACAGATACTGACTTTGAAATGTATTTGAAAACATTACATTTTAGCTTAATTATATCTATATTTTTAGATTGAAAATTACATAGAAACTCCGGAATGCAACAATGTAAGTAAAACTTGTTTTTATTTGTGAAAAATTTTAAATCCTTAGATTATAAATGAAATAAATGTGATACATAATTTCAGTCATGTGCCGCTACTTTAGATGCTGTGGTGTTGGACTATGTTGTACCTTCATCTGGCCTTATGATGTCTATAATTATTGTAGAGGTAATGCATTTTTAACAGTAATTTGTTTTTATGCTAACAATTTGTCACAGAAAATAAAATAATTCTAATTTGATTGGAAATTTTTTCAATCGTATGATTGTCTTATAATTTTTTGATTCTAGCCAATTATTCGAAATGTTTATTTTTAACTAAGTATGATTATGTATAAATTGTCGTATGAGACAAAATAATTTTATATCATGCATATAATGCATTTTTTCTCTGCATGCAATGGTCTAAAATAAGGAGTCACTATATTAACCTTTTTTCCGGTGCTAATTTATAATTTCATGACATTAAGCTTTTATTTATTTTAATTCCTTTAATTTGGACGTTTAAATACAATTAAATCTTGAAGAAAACTAAAATTTCATTTAATTTTGAATAAATTGTGTAAATTATAGTTAACTGATAATTCTTTGATATTTTAAAACTTCTAAATTCTAATGGTTAAACTATTATAAAATTGGTCTATTACCATAATTTCCTTGAACTTTTATGCTAAAACTTTTATAAGAAATTATGTGTATATCACATCACCGGATTTAATTCGTAACATTCTTTACAACTTAACCAAAATTGGAGTTTAAATATGATAGAATTATAGTTAGTCTTTATTCGGGAGGAAAGATCTTGATACATTTTTCACTAGCATCTTAAAGTTGTCTGTTAGACCTACAAAGAAAATTGATCTTAAATATTCGATATCTTTCATTAATCACAATATAAATGGTCTCTGAAAAATAAACAATGAAATACTAAACAGTTTATTTTTGGATAGCTATGTGTGCGTTGAACTAAGTATATGTATGTGTTAAACGAAATATCTGTCAGTTTTAATTTACATTGAGGTTGAAACTAAACTAATATACAAAAAATTATATTGATAATTAATGAAAAAATCGAGGATGTTATGCATTCTCTTATGTAACATTCCTTTAAACATGAATTCGTATATGAGGAAAAATTTCATTTAGTGCAATAGTGACTGATCAAGCGTTACAGCAATCGAAATGTTTTAGTCTTTGGAAAGGAATTCGTATAGTACCGGAGGGACTTATACAAGAGTCCACTATGTACCATTATACGCATGATATTTATAATTCAAATGTGAACGTAGTAGTAGCTTAGATAAGAGCTATAACATCCAGTTCATGGGTTCTATTACTTAGATTGTGCATTTTTATAATAGTTTTGGATCCTCTTTAAGCTGTAAATCCGAATTGAATTATGTAAAAAGTGTGCATGAGATGAAGCACAAATGTAAACATTGTTGCATTAAGTATTCCCGAAAGCCTTACAAATGAAGTAAATTATACCATAATTTATTCCTTACAGATATATTTCTTGATATGGCAAATTTTTTATGTTAAGACTTTGAATTGTCAATAAATTAAATTAAATACAAAGATTTTTTAAAGTATTTAACCGTATATCTTAGGGGCTAATGATTTATGGTACGATGCGATTATATTTCCATATTAGAGACACCAGGAAAAGTGCTGAATTAGCTTCAAGACAAACTCATAATCTTCAGCTGCAAAATGGTTAGTATATTTCCTTCATATTCTGAGCATTTTATGTATTTATAGTTTCTACCACCTTGAACATAAATGTTGCTCCTATTGTGCACTGAGTATAAGGAAATTTAGCTCTGTACGAGTTAACTTGTGGTTGAATGATTAGTGCTCTTGCATTCACTTTAGATTCTATTTCCTCCTCAATTTTTACCACAATTTACATTTTATCAATTTTATAATAGTTAAAGTATAACACTGAATCTAGCGTATATCGCAGTTTTTCTGTAATAGGACTTTGCTCCCTAAAATTCCATAAATCGATCCCACCTTAGCCATGGTTGTTTATAATGGTTTTAGAATGCAATTTTTACCATCAAACTTTGGGCTTGGCCGTTCGTTGTGGCTTAGAACCTAAGTTAAGACGTAGACCCTGGTCTAATTAGTCCTCGTGTGCAAAAAACTTTAGTGACGTACAAATCAAAATCAAATCAAAGTCCACTTTATCTGCAGATTCTTGTTGAATTAATTCTTGGGCAAAAACTTAAATCTACAAAGTAGAACTCACACTCAATTGCAAATATCTACAACAGAAATCAATAATTTTAATAGAAAATATAATTGCTGAGAGATTTCTTACACTTTAAGTAAAAAACATGAAAATTTAATATTTAAAAATAAGAATTTCATCTAACTATCATCGCAATTTAGCTAGTTATTTAAAAAGATTAAGTTCATATTTATAATGCATACTTTTATAATCTTGTTTCATTAAGTATTTCGTGAAAATAACGTTTAAAAGCCTTTCACGAAAATTTCTTGAATTTCCCTGCAGCCTAATATTTCAATGATTAAAACCTCAATTATTTTAAAGAAATGATTATTTTATGTAATTTTTTATTTTTAGTTCCAGCCACTCAGCCGGAGTTTCCTCCTTCGCCTAGACTAAGCTACCCTCATACACCAAGTTATATGAATCGTGCGCAGTCTAGAATTTCACCGTATCCATCGCCTCAGTATCACAGCCCTCAACTGATTGCTAAAAGCGCACCTCAATATTATCCATCTGTGGACCAACAATTACCTTCTTACTACGAAGCTGTTCCTTCAGAAGGCAGATATCCAGCCTTAGGCAGTGAACCTGAAAGATGTATGACGCCAGTGTTAAATGCCACGTAAAGCTTCTTCAGGCTCTGAAATAGCCATAATCGTGGGTTGAATATGAAGATTAATGAAGAAGTATCAAAGAACTATATATTAGATGTGCATAAAAAAACTCAACATTTTATCCAGAATTTTAAATGCAAGTGAGAACCTTCATCTCCAGTTTAGGCCAAGTTTGAACTTTGTCTGTGAAACTGTCATCAAAATGCTTGCATGTTTTGAAACTGATATCGACAAAAGATATCAAGTGAGTAGTTGTACATATCAACTGAATTATATGTAAAATATTTGCACGAAAAGATTGAATTTCTGAATTAACAAATGTGCAATCTATTATGTATTTTAAGAAATTTCTGTATGAGAATGTGTTTGTGAAGCATGTAATTAAAAGGCTTGTGTATTAAGTGACTATATTTTTCTATACATTTGTGGTTTAAATCAATATATGCCTACTATGTCATTTTTTGAACAACAGTCGAGTGAGAAATTTTTATTAGTTCACTTTGAATATATTAGATTTTAAATTTATTTTCTGTTTAATGCAATGAAAAAATTAAAGTTCACAGTATTAAGTAAGATTTAAAAGCTTGCATTTAACAAAAGTATACACACCCAACAGAATTGCTGCATCATTAAAACAAAATTAAAATGGCTTAGTAATTTATCATGAAATAACTTTTGTCATTTCAAATTAAAACATTCCAAAATTATACGAAATAGTCAAAATATTTGATCCAAATGCTACTTCAATGTAAAATCAAGTTGAAAAAAAGATTAAAATGCAACTTTAGAATATCCGTTAATATTATAAAAAGTATTAAAACTTTGTAAATTGCAAAACTTAAGCATAAACATAAAGTAGAGTTGCTTCTACAATCTTGAAGAGATTTGTTCTTGTTTTTTGTTAAACAATTTAAGTTAGAGTACAACTTTATGCATGAATGTTTTACTTTTTCAGAATTGATATAAAACTACATCCTTATTGAATTAGCTATCGTGAACAAAAAAGTTGCCCTTGAATGACAATAAGATACACCGCCATCTCAACTCACAATTGATCTGTTGCTTCATGTGGTACTTAAAAAATTTCATTTTACAGGATTTTTTCAAATGCAGAATCACACTTATAGCAAAACAATAAAGTGCTTCTGTTTAATGCAAAGATATCTCCTTGCCATGAACTTCGAAAGCTATAGATATCAATTTTATCGAAATTACTCTATAATTCACTAAACTTGTTCAACGTAGTTTGTAATCTAGGTTTTGTGCCAGAAAGAGGCACTCACAATCCTTAATTTCCCTGTTACACAAAAGCAATATAAATCTACCATATTTCGAGTATCTAGTTGAGTGTTACCATATATCTAGTTGAGTGGTTTTATTTTGATTTGGAGTTTCATAATTATGAAAGGAAGGAATCATATAAATGCGTATAGAATCAATTGATATACATAATGCCCTTGTTTTAATGAGCCATATAACATGCTAATTCTTTAAATCTTCTACTCATCTTGTTGAAAAAAGTACTTTTCATTTCTAATCTATTACCCTTTCTTACCATTTCTATAAGACAACACTGTCTATAAGACAGAACTGATAGTTGAATGGTCAGCGCTCTTGCCTTTGGTTCAACGTTTCGTGGAATCGAATCCCATCTTGGGTATGGATTTGTAGAAGTTCTGAATCTACTTTAAGCCACGAGTTCCGGTCTAATTATCCCTTGTGTGCGAAAAGTGATCATTGAGCGACAAACAAACCAAACCGACGCAAGATAATAAGATTCTGTATTGTGCTTTTTCTCAACATGTTGCTGTGATTGGACACTGATGTTTCCATCTGCCTTTTGTTTAATATTGGCAGCTGAGTGGTTTTGGTACCCACAATTCACGCATTATTTGTACTGTATACTTGAAATTAGGTCCCAATTGAATTTGCTCCTGTGTGCAAAAAGTGAGCGTAAAGAGTTGGTAAAATAACTGTAGTTAATTGTGTATTTTTCAAACTGAGTAAATAAGCACATATATACTACAAACATTAAAAAATTGTTGCATAAATGCTTAGTTTTTGTAAAAGTGTTATATGAAGACTTTAACTTATAAATATTACCTTAAAATATAATACACAGTAATTATAAATTTGTAAAATTTGAAGTGCATAAAACTTTTTAAGCGTATCTGCAATATCACTCCAATTTATACTTTATGATGACTTTGTCATAAGATTTAAGTTTGAAAAGAATGAAATTTTTTATGCTGTACATATAAATAACGTAATTTTGAATATATAAATAACATCAGATTTGTTATTCATGTATAATGCGCACATTTTTGTTTCTGCTCTTTCTATCTATGAAATACTAAGTCTGATATTAAACATATTTAATAATTTTAAATATGAATTGAGTTAAGTATGATCATGTGCTTAATTCATATATGTTCTTCATCATGATTATACATTTATTTCTTGCAAGAAATAAATGAATGATCTTCATCATGATCATTCCTTTATTTCTTGCTTATTTATGGGATAACAATAGTAAGTAAAATATTTTTCATTTGTTTAAGATCATTATTTGCCCCATATATGTAGGAAAGGAGAGATTATCAAAATTTATTTTACTTAATTCGGTATTTTTCAGTATATTTAAATTTCTTAAAACAGTGTTTTTTTCAAAATTTAAGATGAGTGAACCTTTATATTAGTTACATGCAATAAATTGTTCACATTGGTAAACATTCTTGAAATTAAGTTACTGTAAATTACTTAAAATATGAATATTTATAATAATTAGCAAATCAAATATTTAGAGGAAATTTATAATACAAATTTGTCACGTATAATACTGTACAATATATTCCACTTTTTACAGAAAACTTCATTAATAAATCAGAAATGAAAAAAAATTATTTCGTGTTCTAATCGTAAATAATTTCTGTTATGCTACTATGATTACAATTCACACACCTTTCAAAACTGTTTAATTTTAATTCAATGTTTTACTAAGTTTTTAACAATACCTTATATCTTGTAATCACTATTTCTTCCTTTATTTTAGTCAATGTGAACTATTGTTAAAAGTCCTAATATTTTTTGTTGCAGATAAATTGTAATTTTTTGGAATCATATGAATTCCATAATTTTCATATAATAGATTAAAATTTTCTTGGGTTGATTATATGAAGGTGCTATCTTTACATTTGTGAATAATAGAGAAAAAATATTTTTCTCACGTTATATCGTATCATTATTAGATTAAGTTAAATTGAGAGAGAGAGAGATTATTAGATTAAAATTATTAGATCAAATTGAATATCATTTGTTCTTATCAGAAATGTAACAGAACTTCTAAGTAAATTTTATAATTTGAATGTTTTTATTCCTACAATTATATTTTTAGTTGGTATCTAAAAATAAAAGAATAGAATTTTTATATTAAAGGACACAATTTTATATCAAATAAGGAACTGCAAAATTATGGTTCTCCCTTAGTTTGTCTACCCTGATTGTGAATAACAAGAAAATAACATGAGAGACAGCTACAAATAAATCACTATAAGGAAGTAAAATTTATTAAAAAGCAGAAATTAAACATTTGTATCAGTCATGTGGTCATATTTTATGTTTGAGATACAAACTGTAATATTTTTTCTAGATCATATTGATCATAAAAATTATGGAAATTATCATGCAACTTAATTTTAAAAAAAAAACTACGTGCGTATATTATTTTCATGCTAGATTTCTGTATAAATTGTTGTATATAAGTTGCTGTCTTGAGACACATTTAAAAGGAGAACTTTGCTTGCGTTTTCGAGTTTTCTTCAAAGCTTTCTTATTTTTCTCTATTTTCGAATGTTTTTTGTGAAAATTGTAGAGGGCAATGATTATCATTTCAGCGAAATCATATACTGCCACAATCGAGACACCAAGGTACATTCCCATGTAACCACCAATGACACTAAACAGCTCCAGATTCTGAGAAAAAAAAAAAAAAAAAAAAAAAAAAACGTAAATATCTTCATTATTAATATTAACACGATATTCTGCCAAACATTTTTAAAAATTTTATTTTACTTTAAAGGTTATACTTTAAATAAATTTTGCACATATAATGAATTATATAAAATTTATGAGTTGAAAATGAAAAACTATAAATTCCTTAATTATTTTACGTAGAAAATTTAATGACTGTTAACCTTATAAAATTCCATACTTCAAGATGGATTCGTATGAAATTTTGAAATTTGTTATCTATTGTCACTTTTAATGTTCTATTGAAAAATCGAGAACCACGTTTATGAATGGATTAGAGAATATCAAAAAAGGATGATTCAAAAATTATAGTGGGAGGAAGTGTTTCTTGCTATTTATCACGAGTTAATGAACTCTAATGAGACCAGCTTACTTATTCCTTATTTTCTTGGAGAAATAATATCACAAATTGCCTAACAACTAAAAATTATTGTAAAGCATGCGAATATCTATCATGTGTTGTCGTTTGAAATTATTATAGATAGTATCGCAAGAAAAAAGTCCAATAAAACTGCAGAGCAGATATCCGATCCTATTTCCCATTTTTCAATATTGTCTGGATTCGAACATGGAATGTTCCACTTCAGACAAAAAAATATCGCTAAAAAATATGAATTTTATCTCAAAAGATGTCGAAAATTGAAGAAAAGTTAATTTTGTTCTCATTTAAGGTGTATAAGAAGGTAAATGGCAGAAGGCTTTGAAATACAAAGGTTAAAACAAAAAATGTAATACTCCTTTTAATTGAGATAATTAATCCCACTCACGAAAATTTTTTTTATCTCTTAAAAGATCTCTCTCTAAAAGATCTCTTAAAAGATTACCTCTTTATCTTAATCTCTTTATCTCTTAAAAGATTTTTATCTCTTTTTTATCTCTTAATCTTTTTTATCTTTAAGGATAATATTGAGAAAGTTATACAGTGCTTTGCCACTACATTTACTTTTACATTGAACATTATATAATGTTTCACATGCTCTGATGGTTTTAATTGAAATTTGGTAGACACATAATCCTTATCCAATTGAAACATTATCAAAAAGATTGCCAGTTTCTCTTGAATAGGAGTGAAAGTTAGATAAAGACATTAAATATTTCTGAATATATCCAAATGTAATTTAAAAATAAATTTATCACTTTGAAAGCTTAGCTCCAGATAAAAAATTACTCATCTCTCATAAAAAAAATAAAATGGAGTCAATGATCACGAAACTGAAAACAGATTAAAGAATTCGAAGGTAATTTGATACATTGTTCCTTATCACATTAAATGAGGAATGCAGAAAGTTATTTGACCCACTAATGGGACAGAATAAAGTATATATGATACATACTATTAAATTAAACAATATTCTGCATTAAGAAATTATTTTAAAGGAAAGTTAAGTTTTTGTAACAGCTGCCTATAGTTTTGTCATCTAGCACATGCTATGTAAGGACAGCATTAAACATCCACAGATATTGAAATATGAATGGTAAATATTCTTGAATTTTTGAGTAAAAAATTGACTAATATGCTGTTTAGTACAAATAACAATTAAAGGAAATTAAATTTATTATCTTTCATAGTAACTAAGTTTAAATAGGGCATTGATAAAATGATACAATTCGAGAAATCATGTAGCATTAATTTTTATTGGACTTTTGTTAATTATACGTAGAATAAAACTATCTTTACATGCAATTGCAATATATATATATATATATATATATATATATATATATATATATATATATATATATATATATGTTATAGGATCACCTTTGTCAAGTAATATAGCTTGGACTCTCTTGAGAATCAGTTCCTAGAAGTGCTGAATAGTGTTTAGAGGAATTTTGTACCCAATCTAACGCAAAAAATTAGGAAAGTCTTAGAGATTCTGTTTCCTGCGGGAGATGGAATGGATTTTGTGAATCAATTTCTTATCCAGTACGATGAAGATAAGCTGGTCTTTATGCACATTCTATGGACAGAGGAGGCTCATTCCTCGTTAACTACTAACGTAAATTCGAAAAACAGTGTACACTGGGCAGAGAATTATCCATATGATGTGTTTGCACGTACATTACACGAAGAAAAAGTGACTGTGTGGAGAGGCAGAACGAGTACGTTCACCCCGGATCTTACTTTTTTTTTGAAGAGGTTACTGGCAGTGATCTGCTAATGTGAACAGTAACGAGTGGTTGCTATCTGGATATGTTAACTCGTTGCACGATTTCCGCATTGCAGCCGCAAAATCCTTTATCTGAAGTTGTGTGGATGCATGATGTCATCCATGTATGGTCTTCAGTCAAACGAGTCTTAAGTCAACCGTTTGGTGACAGAGTTCCTCCCATGATTTCCAGTTTCCATGGCCTCTGCCTGGAAGGCCGAATTCTCATTACTCAATTTAATTTTGTATTCTTGAAGTTTTATGTCCTCATTAGGATCGCACCTGTGTTCTATCGTCAATACGTGATCCATCCGTATAAATATTTTATGGCGTGGTTAGCTTGATTTGGCCTTGTGCTGTTGAGGGTGGTTTGGTGGGCAGATTGTGGATGTGTATCCCCTTAAGACTTCTTGAGTGATGGACTCAGTCCTTATGCGCAGAATATTCGTAGTCATAGGCACTGAGGGTTTGGTCGCCCAGCACAGTAGTTTCTTGCAGTTGCAACATCCTAGTTTTATGTGCTAGCTGGATGCAAGTAAGGTGAAGTGTTGGTAAGCTTGCCACTGAGTTGAGGGCAGTTGTGAACGCGGTCCTGCAGCTTCTAGGGATTAATAATTTGTAGCAGCGCTTGTAGGCTGTCTAATTGTCGTTGCTTCCTATCAGTCATGGGTAGAGTCTACAAGGATGAATCATAAGTTAGCATTTTCTCCGTGACAGAAAGGTAAATTGCTTTCGTTATTTTACTTTTAATGCCCCAATCTCTAGCGATCATGGAGCGGAATAGCTGGACTATTGGTATCATCTTTGTTTTTAGCTACCTGACATGTGGTAGGAAGGATATTTTGTTATCTATTGCTATTCCTAGATATTTTAGTATTTTGGTATGCTTTAGGCTATTATATTCGAAGGTTGTTCTGGGATTTGATTTTAAGTGTTTTCTTTTCTGGTGCAGAATGAGGTCTTGCGATTTATAAAGAAAAATTGTAAGCTTTAAGATGCAACAATATTTGGAAAAAAGTTGCAAATTTTCATTGCAGTGTGATTGTAGGGATGTTTTTGTTTTGCCTTGTACTACTAATAATGTGTCGTTGACAAAGGCATTCGCTTTGGTATGTTCTTTTCAGGATGTGTTAATAATTCATTAAAGAACATGTTCCACAGGATAGGGCCATTTATAGATCCCTGTAGGCATCCCCTAGTGTGAGGAATTGTGTCTAACCCTCCATTATGAACTGTGGTGAGCGATCTGTCTTCCAGAAAGCGGAAGATCATAGATGTTATATTACTTTGACATCTAGTTTGTATCAGTGTTTGGCGCAGCCCAGGACACCAAAGTGAGTCAAAAGCCTGCTGGATATCCAGCGAAATCAGTGTCATATAGCTTTGCTTATGGTGTGATTCGTCAATTAGGCTCAAAAGGATTTGAAACTCGTGTTCTGTCAAGCTGTTGCTTCAAAATTCGCATTCGTGATTACTAAGGAAATTCGTCTAATACAGGTGAAGTTTTAGCCTTCCTGTTTTCAATCTTTCCAAAGCCTTATCTAGGGCTGATAATAAACAGATTGGCCGATAGGAGGTTGGTTGACTAGGGTTTTTATTCTTCTTCAGAAAGTAGATGACCTGGTCCTGTTTGAATGGTTTGGGGAAAGCATTAAACGTGAGGTGAAGATTAAAATATTGTAGGAGGAAAGTTGTATTTGCTCGAAAGAGAAGCTTGACAACCACATTGTCTATCTCATCTGGGACTGGAGATTTTGAATTAACAAGATGCTTGATAACGCACTTTAGTTCATTGAATGCAAAAGGTGGGTCCATTGTGGTTGTAGAATTTAGGGACTGACTTCTGATTCTGTGGTGGCATTGATCTATTATAAGTTGATTTAGTCTGGACTTGGTGGCATATTATACAACGGGGCAAACAGTAGGTATGCCATTTTCCTTTTGAAAATTAAAGGATAAATAATACACAGAGAGAGAAAGGAACCTCATTGCCCGAACCAGGATCTGCTGCTCCGAAGCTAAGAATGCTAACCTCTCCGCCAACGCTCGGAATACACACACACTATGTAAAAAAAGTAGGACACTTGATTTTGTAAGAATAACCGAAAAATATTTTATTTTTAATAAAATTTTTTAATAGAAACATTTTACAAATATTTTATAAACATAATTTTATTATCAGAATTATGATATTCAAACATAAAATATTAATGGCAACAAAGATAGTTTCTCTTTTTTGAAACTTTGTAAAAAAAGTAGGACAGTATTATAATGAATGAAAAAATAGTGATTTTAATAAGGAATGTTCTTCCCATTAACCTTTATAACTTCAAATATTCTGCTTAGAAGTGAATTGTATAGATATTGATTTTTTAAATTGTATAGATTTTTTGCCTTTGAAACACTTCCTTTGTTCTTCTTAAGCACACGAGCAAGTTTTCTTTCTTCACGTGGTGTTAACTTTTTCGGCCTACCAGTCTTCTTTTTCTTTTCATTTTTATAAGGATTCCTGATAAAGTTTGAAACTGCATTGGGGCTCACCTGCAACAATCGAGTGATCTCTCTGACACCTTTACCATCATTTTGATATGCGGAAATTTATCCTTTTTGAAAATCGTTCAAAGGTATTTCTTTAGGCATTTCTGAGAACGGAGAAACTGCGTAACTTTTAAAAAATTAGATTTTTTTGACAGAAAAGGATAAAGCAAACTAACAAAATCACTATTTAACTAAAGAACAACTCACTAAACTAAACATATTAGCAAGTATCCTACTTTTTTTACACATCAGAAATTATCTACACTAATTTCATTATTAATATTAGTGGTAGATGTTTAATTTTTGCCTAAAATGAAAAAAAGGTCATTAAATTAAATCTGCATAAATATCTGGAAGTTAGAAGAAAATAAGGGATACTATTTACTTTTTGACAAAAAAAAAAAAAAAAAAAAAAAAAAAAAAAAAAAACGCTGTCCTTTTACTTTTTTACGCAGTGTATATATATATATATATATGTATATATATATATATATATATATATATATATATATATATATATATATATATATATATATATATATATATATATATATATATATATATATATATATACATACAAACACATACAAGGTAAACTAGATATATTTGCACCAGCATGCTTCCCTGAACCTAGCCCTGGGTAACGCTCTAAAAGTTAGATAGAAGCTGCCGGGTAGTATCTTCGAGATTTTGAAGAAGGGACCAAGCCAAAGAACCCCAATACTTGACCTGCCACCTTTAGAGGTATTTTTCATTTGGAGGACATTGTGACCATACCCAGTTTTAATGTAACCGTACCCATTTTAGTGACCACGACGTATCTTCGGTTAAGGTGAGATTCGAAGTCACTACCTGCCGATGGTAAGAGCGATGCCCTAGCCAACCAGGCCACGTCGGTCTTAAAAAGATATAGTTCTTTAATGACTTAAAATAACAAGGCCTACAGAAAAGTGTAGCCTATTATTAGAGAGAGATTAAGAGAAGTAATCACCATATGCGTTTAACATCTTTTGGCAACGTGTTTCTTAAACTCCTGCTGTAAGATTCGGGTTTTTTTTTATGTAATGTAGTCCGTCATTGCTTGAGCCAAATCTGCTTCATTTCTTAAAGATATTTTCTTAAGATGATTGTCCGGGGAATGGAAAAGGTGGTGTGCTGATGGTGCAATGTCAGCTGAGTAAAGAGGAAGGTGCCAAATTTTCCAACCAAATAGCTGTATGGTATTCCTGACCACACACGTGACATACGTCCTCGCCTTATCTACCAAGAACAGTACATTCTTGCGATTAACCAGTGCTAATTCCTTCTGTTTCAATGCCTGTTGCACACGCTCCAATTGCTGCGAGTACAGGTCAATGACCATTTGGCGCAACAGCCCAACATTACACGGATTATGTGCTGGTGCCGGTGACATTTCTTTATCTTCAGAGGGTCCCAAATGCCCTTTATCAGCAGGATAACAACAGACCGCACATTGCTTGCATCAGCTAACATTCCATGCAAGGTGTATAGCTTCTTTTCTGACCATTACACTCACCAGATCTCTCACCAATTTAACAAGTTTGCGATATGTGCTTACCAATTTAACTGTTTGCTAATGGTTGACAGGGAATGGAGAGCCATTCCTCAGGAAGCTTTTCGTACTCTCATTGACTTTGTGATTAGACTTGTTGCTTCGTGTAGCGCCGGCCACAGTGGTCATACAATCTATTGACTCGATTCTATTGCTGCTCTGTCTTATGCTTATCATGTCGGAATACAGATCATTTATTGTTTATTGATGTCTCTCTCGTTTTGTCGAGTTTAGCCACTTTCTTGCAACTCATTCTTGGTGTTGTATTTTCAATGTTGGGCAGTGTAATATATTAATAAAATAATCTCAAAACTGTAAAAATAGACAGAAATATAAGAATTGCTTGAAGTGTTATCTATCTTTAATAATATTAACAAGAATGATTCTTTTATGGAAATATATGTAAAATTCAATTTTTGGAATCAATGTTCTCAATCTAAAAGTAAATTTCAAAGAACTAAGCTTATTTTAAATTATCAGTCACCAAAAACTTTTGTAGGCACTGTTGATTTTCATTACTTTGAAAGTTTGTTGGAATCAATTTATTATTATTCATATTTATACTTACGCGAATTTCAAATTTTGAATAAATTGATATAATTTATGTTAAAAATTGTTTTATTAGCATAATTTAAAAATAGATATTAACTAGAAAATAAATAATAATGAACGTATGGTACACAAGAAAAATACATTTGTAAATATAAACCAAATTACTTCTCTTTCATCACGTTTCTTGCTCCTTTTACATCATGTGATAACTAATGTTTATGATCAAAAATTTTTTAAGCATTACATATAAAGAATGATTTCTGAATTCAATGATAAAAAAATATTTAATATTTATCAGAATTATTACATTAATTATAAAATACTAATCGTGTCAAAGTATATTTTATAAATAATAAAATAATAATTATGTCACTGTGATAAAAATGTCACTAACTTCATCAGGTACTTTACACACAGGTTTAAATTTCCTCCACATAAAATTTTATTAAGATGTTGAGATAAAATGAGGAATATGTTTTTTTCTCAAGCATACATCTTAGGCATGTTAAGATATGTTAGACATAATTTCTTTTAGTTAATTTGTGAATATGTTAAATGAACTTAAACACACTCATATGAATTATATAAATCACTTACTTCGAACTTCGGGTTATAGGTAAGATTTGTTATTTCAAAGTCATCGAAAATCATTTCTATATTTACTGTTTGACACCTGTAAAAGTAAAATACTTTTATTAAATTTTAATGTTTGGTTTCTTATAGTTATCATTAAGTTAAGCATGCACTAATTGAACACTTAGTTCAATTATAGTTTTATTTTTTATCTAAAAATATTTATTGCAGAAAACAAAAACATTACATTTTGAGACTGTAAAAGACTTCACTGTCATTATTAGGAAGATTATAATATAAACTTGTGTTAAAAATAAAGACTTCTGTTATAAAGATTAAAGTTCCATTAATAACTTGAGAGTTATTTCTTTGATTGATGTTGAAAAATCATTAATTTTTATAAGTATTTTATGTCGCATCATAAATGCATGGTGTAATTAAAGAAAATGATTATTTTCATTTTTTCAGTTTTGCTTTTTTGTGTCTGAGACAATGATTTTTCCTATTAGAGTTTTTCCAATGAGAGAGAGAGAGAGAGAGAGAGAGAGAGAGAGTAAAATGAAAATAATTAGGTGCTGTTTATATTTGCTAACATTAAATGAGAGTACTAAACTTTCATCGTTTTAAATTTTTTTTACTTCTGTAGTAATTATATTCTAAATGCTCTTCTTCCAAATGGTATGAGTAATGCTTTCCCAAATAATTCCTCTGTTATATAATATCCTTAAACATTAGTTTTAATTGAGGACCATTTTAGGCAGAAAATAAGATATTAAGGGCATTGTAAGAAGGGAATTATAAAAGCCACTTAAAATAAAATATCTTTTATAAGTAACTGCGTATTTTGATTTGTATATTAAAAGAGGTACGTAAAAAAGTATTTTTATTTTAAATTTTAATTAAATGTATTTATTAATTACATTATCTATTGCCATAAAACAATATTAAGATAATCTAGAATACCAAACATTATATAGCTTTATTTATTTTAAAACTAAACGTTGGAAATTAATAAAATATTTGACTTTTTTGTTGAATAATAATGGAAACAAATCTGCATTATTAAAAAATTTAGAACTGAATCTCTAATTGTTGTTGTTGTCTGGTGTCAGCTAGGCTGGCATTACGGTCGCCGTTGTGCCCCACTTTTCCAACTGAACCATATTTAGGTGTGGAGTCCGACTTCCTCAGAACACACATGCCATAGGGATCCGTTTATAGGATAGGATACATAGAACCAAAAGGGCAAAAACAGGATCGACAGAGAGAGAAAGAACATCCATGCCCGAACTGTGATTCGAACTCAGGCCCTCCCTATCCGAAGACAGGCACTCTGGCAACTAGACAGGGTGAGCGGCGAATCTCTAATTAATTTCATGTTATGGATGCATGTCGAATGAAAGAATATATTTTTTATTTTCATTTTATTTCTTTCACACGGTTCGTAACATTCGAAAAAACTTTCTTTGAAGAGAGTTACTTTATTAAAATGTGGCACTCTCAAATACTATTCTTGTTTCATAAATTAATTTTGTATAAATTGGAAGGGAAAAAATTGCGCGACAGTTAAGTTTGAAGATATATTTCTTATTGAAATAACTATGGGAAATTTAAGAAATAAAATTCAAACTTCATACCAATTTCAATAATACTGTTAATAACAATTTTAAGGTATAATGAATAATTGTAAGCTACAAACAATAGGAAATAAACTAATTTTGAGGAAATAATTATATTTAGCAATATTGTTTCTTTGTCTTCTTCTATTGACTCGACCAGCCCGGGTGGGCCAAGGCCTTCCTTAGAACACTATTCCACGCCGGCCTTTGCTTGGCGACAGACCTCCAGTTCTTCACTTTTAAAATGCTAAGATCCTCATCTACTGCATCTCACCATCTGAGTTTGGGCCGACCCCTTGGTCTTTTTCCGATGGGTTTGTAATGCGAGATTTTGTATGTCAGGGTGGAGGAGGCTAGGCGGCAAATGTGTCCTGCAAATTTTATACGATTTATCTTGATGGTCTTTATAATGTCATGGTCTTTTAGCATCCTATAGATCTCAAAGTTGTATCGATGATTCCAACAGCCTCTTTCATTGACTGGACGCAATATTGTGTTCCTTAAGTATTTTTTGTTACAATTTTAAAATTTATTATAAAGGAAAAAATTCGCAATTGTAGGAATTTTTTAAATTATTTATTTTTTTTACTTTTTTTTTACTGAAAACGAAAGCAGTACAATTTTAGAGGTAATTTTCTCTTCCCAAGAAAGCTTAACATAAAAGTCATTCAATAGTAAAAAAAAATTTAAATACTCAAAATGATCGAAATTAATACGATATAAAAATTTTTTATTTTTCCTATCTCAAACATAACCAATATATTCATGTAAGAAGAAAGTGAAAATAGAAAATATTAAAAATATAGATTTTTGACATAATATGAAATGTTCCATTCCTTTAATCATTAATATTCAAACACTGAAAAAATACGAGTAATAAATTATCTTCATTATTTTAAATTAAAGATTTAATATTTTGAAACCAATTAAAAATTTTTTTCTATTTTTCTTATGTAAATAAAATTTTTTATTATGAAAATATTTTAACAATAAAAATGTAAATATAAGTTATATATATTATTTTTCTATTAACTACTTTTCAAGAAACTTATATTCAAAAGTACCTCCCAGTAAAAAGAAAAAAGAATTGGGATACATTGTGGTTAGATTTTTTTTCAAATATTCGCTTATAAATATCCGTAGTTTTACAAGCTTTTGTGACATAGTTTAATATCTATATATTTACTTTTTAAATTTGAAAGTTTATATTTGCTTGTCAAATTGAAAAACTAAAATATTTTTTATTATTTATTTAATTTTAATGTAATTTTTCAATATTTGTGAGGGTTAAGAAAATTTAATTTTATTTAATGTATATATTGGCTTAAGAGAGTTTGCTCAATCAAAACAAAAACTCTTAATAAGCAAAATAAAAAAATCAATTTGTAAAAATGAATTTGAAATTAAATTAATTGGCTTAGCGACTAATGAATTATGAAAACTGAATAAATGAATTTCAGTTTAAAACATACTAAGAATATTTCATTTTCAAACAATTGATGACCGGTAAAAATATGTTTTATTTAAGGTGAAATCGAATACATTACTTAACTGTTATTAAAAATATTTTTGGCTCAATACCAGAGGTGTCAAATAAATAAGTTATCTCATTAATGTTATTCCCTAATTGTTATATTTATTCTCTTAATGAGCATTCCTTAATCATCCTCAGAGATAATTATGACAAATATTTAAAATGACTTACTAATAAACAGCATTACTTAAAGAAGACTTTTTTGTCTTTTAAATTCTCAGTTATAATATTTGAAAAATTTGCATCATCTATGAAAATATACCATATACAAAGCTTTATAACTGAATGTTCTACAACAGGGATGGTGAACCAATGGCACGCGTGCTACAAGTGGCACGTTTAAAAATCTTGGTGGCACACACAAAAACAAATTTTTTTTATAAGTTATCGTTTTTGATAGAAATGAATTACAAATTATTAATCTATACTTAGTTTATAATTTATGATATAAATTTGCAGTACTGAATACCTGTGTTAGAATGTTAACTAGAAACGTCAAATTATGCATTTTATTATTAAAGTATCGCATGAATTCTCTCGAAGTATATAAAAATGTGCATTAGATAAAAAATTTTACGTATCTAGTTTTGCCTTCTAATGTTATTGCGTGTTGTTGCCGTCGCAGCGCTCGAATCAGACGACAGACTGCATTAGTCATTTTTAGTAAACTGTCGTCTCTGAAACTAGTGACTTGTTAAAAAATATAACCGTTTATTGTAAATAGATATAGTGTTATTCTTAGGTAAATATTTTTACATATTATTTCATACTTTATATTCTGCATTCGTTTGCAAAAACATATTGTGTCACGACTGAAGTTTTAACCTGTAACAACCTTAAGGTATTAAAAGTTACTAAATTTATAATTTATTTTACTTATTTTTGAACAATATTTTAATATTATAAGATATTATTTTATCATTAAATCAGTGTAAAATATAGAAAGAATTATTAAAATTATCTTGAGTTTATATAGTATTAATTATTTACTTGTGTTGGTGATAATTTTAGCACTTTAATATGTGACGAAATATGTTCTTGCAAACGAATGCAGAATAAATTATTTATATTATAACAATATTATTAAAATATATATTTTTTAGAATTTCTTATTATGGCTAGTTCAATGAAAAAATCGAAATTATACGAAACATGTAGTAGCAGAGAATTTCAAGCTTGGTGGACCGATAAATACGGTATGTTTGAAAAGGACAGTAAAGCAATTTGTATTTTTTGTTCTAAAATTGTAGTCTGTAGAACATCTTCACTAAAGCGGCATTATGAAACCAACCATAAATTTCTTCTCAATCAAAGTGTAGAAGAGCAAAAGGAGTATATATCACGTGCCTTAAAAAATAAAAATGCTCAAACTATTTCTTTAAAGAAAATATATCGAAACTCAATCAAACACCACTGCTGCTAGTTATTAAGTTTAAAAAACTATTGCTCAATATGCGAAACCTATTAATGAAGGTGAATTTTTAAGGGATGCTTGGCTGCAATGTGCACCATATTATTCGATAATTTTGAAAACAAAGAAAAAACTATCCAAAGAATTAAAAACATGCCGATAGCTAGGAATACAGTGAAAGAGAGAATTTTCGGTATGGCGGAAAATGCAAATTTTCAACAAAAAATTCATTTAAAGTCTTGTGATTTTATATCCATTTGCCTTGACGAGTCCTACGAACGTAACAAGCTCTGCTCGCTTAGCAATTTTTGTACGCTATTTTGTTCAAAATAATATTAAAGAAGAGTTAATAAATTTATCAACATTAACAAAAACAACAGAAGGATTAGACATTTGTAATGCAGTTATAGATGCATTGGAAAAAAGAGAAATATGTCCTTCTAAAATTGTGTCACATACAACTGACGGTGTCCGTAGCTTAACTGGGCGGGAAACTAGATTTATAAATTTATTTACAAAACGTATTAGACACACAAATCTTGATTTTCATTGCATTATTCACCAACAAGCCTTATGTGCCACAACAGGTTTAAAAATATTTGATGATATTTTGAGTTTTGCAACAAAATTAGTCAATTTTATATCAGCCTGAGCATAATGTTAAACGAAGTAAACTCGTCGTATACAATAGCTTACTTTTATACAATAATGTACGCTGGTTAAGCCGCGTAAATGTTTTGCAAAAATTTGTAGATTGTTTGGAGGAAATAAGATTATTTCTAAATAATGATAACACTATATTGAATAATACAATCAATTATTGGATGTAGAATGGCTAGCATTATGTTAACTGATTTTTACGCTCTCACTTAAATTAATTAAATATAAAACTACAAGGTGTTAATAAAAGTCATTATAATGTTTGACTTAATCAAAGCGTTCGAGGTCAAATTACAGATTTTTAATCGTGATATTCTTTCAAATTCATATAAATATTTCCCGAATACAAAATTTTTTTTCTGAAAGTGAATGTCACGAAAAGCCAAATAAAGAGTCATTAACGAAAGAATTTTCAATGGTAATTCAATCCCTGATTCAGGAATTTTCTGGAAGATTTAAGCGGTTTAAAGAATTTGAAGAAACTTTAAAATTTATTTTATATCTTGATACAATACCATTTGAAAAATTAAATTTAAAAGCCATTGAGTGGTTAAATTTTAATGAATTATAAATAGAATTAGTTGAATATCAGTCAATTATCATATGAAACCAAAGATTTGTTGATTTAAGAAATGGTTTAGAAATTATTGAAAGTAATCGATTATTGAACGAAATAAACAAAATTGCGGAAGATGAAATTTTAACTACATAGAATTCAATTCCTGATACGTTTAATTGCTTAAAAATATTAGCAAAGGCAATTTTATCAATATTTTCATTGACGTGGACATGTGAATCTCTATTATCAGAATTAAATTAAAAAAATAAAATAAATATAGGAACAGAATGATGGATGAGTCGAGCTTTGCATGCGTACTGTTGAAATTAACTAAATATGAACCAGATATTAAATCTTTATTATCTAGTGCACAGCAACAAAAATCACATTAAAAACAATTGTGTTTACGTGATCTAGCATATTGCTTTTTGTAAAACATTGATTAATAAAAAAATGTTTAAAGAAGAATTGCTTTTATTTGTTTATTTAATTATACTTACGTATAGTTTCACTACGTTAACATTTCGAATGAAATTATTTTGTGGTACGTTACCTATTTAAAAAAGAATTTTTATGTGGCACGGACATCAAAAAAGTTTCGCCATCCCTGTTCTACAACAATAAAATTTACTATCTTTCAATATTTAATGACAACTTATTTCTGCTCACAAAATATAGCGCTCAAAAATAATGATGATACTTAATTTAATTTAAGCAGTTTTAAAATTGAAAAATGGAATATTAAAATTTATTAATAATAAAAAAAGCCTGGTGAGCAGGAAAACTGGAAAGTTTTAAATTTTAAAAAGTTCAATTTCAATTAGTTTTTACATCATATTTAGTTCAATTTCAATTAGTTTTTACATCATAGTTAGTTCAATTTCAATTAGTTTTTACATCATAGTTAGTTCAATTTCAATTAGTTTTTACATAGTTTGTTCAATTTCAATTAGTTTTTACATCATAGTTAGATCAATTTCAATTAGTTTTTACATCATAGTTAGTTCAATTGCAATTAGCTTTTACATCATAGTTAGTAGAGTTTCAATTAGTTTTTACATCATAGTTAGTTCAATTGCAATTAGTTTTTACATCAAAGTTCAATTTCAATTAGTTTTTACATCATAGTTAGCTCAAGTTCATGGGATATGAAGATAGGCATTTTCAAGATTCTATATGGAAATAGATAGTTTGAGTTTGTAACATAAATCCTTGTGTAATGTATACCTGCTTATAGTCCTCAGAAGTGTATCTATCTTATATAAACAAGAACATATAAGAAATTAAAACTATCAACTTACTCGCGAGTCCAAATCTTCTCAAAAGTGCAGTTGTACTGAAATAAAAACATCATTTTTTATCACAATCAATTTAACTTTAAATGCCCGAAATATCTAATATGTGCATCTATCATTTTCATACTTCTAAAAATATATGACATGATGCATTCTGTGATAAGGAGTTCTAGAAACTAATTGAAGGAGCATTTTTCAAATATTTGCATATAATTCTATGGCCTTCTAATTAACTGTATCCATTTTATAGATTAAATTCATTGTCTTTAAATCTATAGATTAACGTCATCTTTCATAGAGAGACCGGTAAAATTTTAAATTTTATCAGCCTCTTTTTGTGTAAAATTTCGGTATAATTTTATACATACATCGATTACTTCTATTATATTGAAATTTCATGAAGGATCTAGAGCGTGCATATATGTATGCAATTGTACTTTATTATATATGTAATAAACTTTGATTTATAGTAAAACAGATGTCTAACTACGAACATAATTTATATAAATATAAAAAAAATTATTATAAGTTAAGAAAATTTAATCGAAAATTGAAACATATTTAAATAGAAGGAGTGATTATATGAAAGAAATCGATAAATACTGCAATAAGAGACAACAAACTTTTGTTTTAAATGTTAACATTAAATATTTAATATTAAATATTATATTAAACTTTAGATAAATTTTGATACTAAAAAAAAAAAAAAAAAAAAAAACTTGATGGATTAAAATATCTTAAATTGTAAGTTTTTATTTCTATTAATACACTTTCTCTGCAAACTGATATATTTTCTTACCGGAAAATTTTAATTAATATTACCGGAAAATGTATTTAAAAAGCAATAATTTGTTAATTTTTAAATCATCATCGGATTTTTGTTGATTGCAAACTGGATTTTGATTGGATATCTCATTGTGGATAATAACAAATACATAATTATACTTCTTATTCAAACATATATTATTGTCTGCTGAATGTTTTACACTTTGGGAGCAGTATTAAGTATTTAATACTTGCTTATATATTATTTTATTGATTTATTTATAATTTAAAATATTGTCGCAGATTTTTTCAATCGCAAATGTAGAAAAATATTCTTTATGAAAAAATTAATATTTAAATTTATAAAACATGTATTCATTTTTATACTTAAAGGAAGAAAATGTTTTTTAAAATGGGCAGAGTTACTTTAATATACATCATTTATTATGTTATATTCTTATGGCCTACATCAAAATAAATATAAATAAAAATATAAAAACTAATGAATGCTTAAGAAATTTCATTTTACTTACCCCTTTTAATTTTTTAGTGAAACTCTAAAATAAGAAAAAAATAATTTTTCAAAAATTATATGCATTTTATGTATAAAATGGTAAATAAAAATCACTGATAAATAATATAATCCATGATGTGAATTTTGATTTAAACCAATTTAACTTATCAATTATTTTCTTTTTTTTCTTTGAGAAGCTTAGGTCATATGAGTAAATACTGCTCTTGTATACGACGTGCTAAATCTGATATTGAGGATCTCATTTTAAATAAAACACCAAAAATACTTTCAATATTTACATATGTAGAATTAGTAGAGACTTTCATATGAGTATTAACATTATAATTACATTTCATTAATAAGCAGATATCTTTTCATTAAAAAATTTTATATTTATATAGTGTATACAAGGTACCCAAGAAAGTTCTTGCTGTTTTAAACGACTCAAAAGGACATGACCTACAAAAAGTGCAGCCAACTGTTAGTCCTCAAAGTAATCACCATCGGCATCTAGTATCTTCTGCCAACATGTCTCCAGTTGTGCAAGCCCCTGCGGTAAAAGTCAGGGGTTTCAGACGTAAAAAATTCCGTGAGTGCTTGGTGCAAGTCTGCTTCATTGGTGAAGGATTTGCCACGAATGGAAGATGCAGTGAAGAGTTTTCCACGAATGGGGAAGATGCAGTGAAGGGTTTTCCACGAATGGGGAAGAGGGAGTGAAGGATTTGCCACGAATGGAAGATGCAATGAGGGGTTTTCCACGAATGGGGAAGATGCAGTGAGGGGTTTTCCATGAATAGGGAAGATGCGGTGAAGGGTTTTCCATGAATGGGGAAGATGCAGTGAAGGGTTTTCCATGAATGGGGAAAAGGCAGTGAAGGATTTGCCACGAATGGAAGATGCAATGAAGGGTTTTCCATGAATGGGGAAGATGCAGTGAAGGGTTTTCCATGAATGGGGAAGATGCAGTGAAGGGTTTTCCACGAATGGGGAAGATGCAGTGAATGGTTTTCCATGAATGGGGAAGATGCAGTGAAGGGTTTTCCACGAATGGATGGTTACCCAGGGAATAGAAGAGGTGGTACTCTGATAGTGCAAGGCCAGGATAGTATGGAGTATGTTACAAAGTCTTCCAACCAAGTCGCTGTATGGTATTTCTGGCCACTCATGTGGCATGCGTCCTCGCCTAATCGGCCAAGAACAGTACACCCCTGCGATTAAATAGTGCTGACTCCTTCTGTTGGAACGTCTGTGGCACACATTCCAATTGCTACGAGCATAGAACTGTTTGTCCCATTGGTAGCAGCTCATAATGAAGCATTTGACGATCAGTACACCTGACACCAGCTTCATCACAGAAGGACGAATCTGTCGACCTCAATTTTTGAAGCCAGTGCTTTGCCGTACGTTCATTCACAGCATTATCTTCAAACGCTTGACATATTCGGCTTGATGCAGCAGGTGATGAGCCCACTTTGAACTCGTAAACCAAACGACAGTGTAAGAGCTCCTTCGACATGTACACTTCTCTTAGCTGCTGTAAGATATTCTTACTTACGACTGACCAGTGTCTCAACTGCGTTGCATACTTACTCCCACTTCATTCAATGGCAACATGAAAACGATAAGAACCTTCTTGTTTATCTTATATTTACTTTGAGACAAGACTCAAGAATGAAAAAAAAATAACGAAATTAATTTTCCCTACTTTTTGCTAATATTTTAAAATATAGATTATTTTTAAGAATAAAAAATGGCATTAATTTATTTTGAATAGTTAATTATAATACGATTGTTCATGTCATTTATTAAATTTAAGTTGTTTAATGAATTTTCGAAAGTAAAAAATGCAAAGAGATTTGCATACAATACTAGTTTCAGAAAAGAACGCGATATAAAAATTCCATTTTTAATTTGAAATAATTTTACTTAAATTATTTAGGTTTCATTTGTTAAAAAGTATTTATCATTTTTAAGGACTTCGAATATTATTTTCTGCATTTTAAAATTATTGTTTGACGATTGTTTCAATAGACTGAAAAATAAAGATTTTATTGATAAGAACTGTACAAAGAAAATTTATTTTCTATACTATAAGGATAACATTAATTATAAAATTATTTCTTTAGGAAAATTACTTTACTATTTTTAAATATTTCTATGTAAAATTAAAAAAAAAACTTACTTCTCTTAATTTCATTACAGAACTTATCTGAAAAATGAAAAAGTCTTTGTTTACAAGAATAGAGAGATAATTTTATAAATACTTTACAAAATTGTTGAATACTTAAGTTTTTTATATATTTCTTAAAATACAATTTGATGCTTACAATAGATGCTTGCACAATTTTTAATACTCTTAAAACGTGTTTTTAACTTACACCTGTTTTCTTCGATATATTTAGCTATATTAGCTTATCATAAATAAGTTTATAGCTAATCTAGACAAATAAATTACTAGTTCTTATACATTTTTATAGATACATAAATATCCCATTTGAGAAGCATTTAAAATAAGACAGGGACATTTCAAAATAAAAGAAACAAGTTTAAAATATGTACGAAATAAATATTTTTATTAAACTATATTCTTTATTCTTATATTTGGTAAAATTTTACTCTTATCGATTGGATATAATTCATGAGGTTTAATATACGCGATAAAAATTGAATAAAGCTATATCACTTTAAAATTTTCGCTGACTTTTGGATATTATATGACGAATGAAATATTAATATTAAGCATTAAGTGAGAAATATCCCTCATAATTTGTCTGAGAGCTGGAAATTTTGAAGATCACTTTTGTAAACTACACATATAAAATTAAGAAAAACAATCTGAATAATAATGAAAAAAATGTTTAGTAAAAAAGATGATAAAATACATATTATGTATACGAAAAAAGATAAAAGCTTTCAACATATATTCCTTCTTGGATTTATAAAGAAAATATTAGATATTCCGATGATATTAAATATTATAAAATAAATTTAAATTAATATGCATTCTTATATATTTTAACGAAAATCTAAGCCAAAACTTACAAAAGGTATTTCGATACTTATCAACTTTTCTTCAACTTGCATTTCATAGGAAACAAAGCTGAAAGGAAGAAAAATATCTAATATGAAAGTAAGTAAACCTCAATTTAAACCATAATATTGTTAATAACTAATTTGTATTGATGTAATTTTTAGTTTTTTTGAAGATGAGCCTAAGTTTGGAGAAAACAGTTATTTTAAAAATACAAACCCAACAATAAAAGTTTCTTATATAAATCTATATGCATATTAAATTAAGTCTAATATACTGTTTTCATAAAAAAGGAAATAATTCCAAATTTAAAAAAATAAAGTAAAGGTCATGTAAAAATTAAATTTAAAAGGCAATTAAAATTTTGTTGCTGATTAATGGTAAGATATTTATAAAAACTTTATTTTTTTTTTTATAAAAAAACAAAATTTTCATCATTTTTTACAGAAAAAGTAAAATGTTTTAACAGAAAATTTATATATATAAACTGTAGATTTAAATATTTTCTCACACAAAAGAATATTTACTGAAAATGTGAAAAAATTACTGGAGATTTTTTATTTTCCATATGGGTTTGAATTCATGAAGAAACGAGAAAATTTAAAAATAGAAGAAAATAAATTTACATTTTGAAAGCAGAGTAGTTAAGAATGTCTAAATTACTCACGGAAATATTTTGATTCTAAAAGCAAATCATCTAGCACAAAAAACAAATGAAAAATTATTATTTTTAATGTGAATACATACTAAAGTACTGTACTTACTCGCATGGTTGGTTGTATACTTGTTGCAAGTGCACACATTGATCTACTATATGCGTGAAATCTGTCAAAAAAGAAATATAAAATAATTTAGTTTTTCTATATATATTTTATTACTTCTTATAAGTTACATTGTCTTTGATTTAGCATAATATGTTTTGTGATTATAGTTTTCTCTCACTAAGTGATTCTATTACAAAGATAAGGCTTTACAGACAGTAAAATATCCACCTTAATGCTATATGACGATAAACTCTCCTTCCAAAGAAAGATTCTGAGGCTGATTAACTTTTTGTGTTGTTGTTGCATGCCCCCGAGGTCAGCAGCGCTAGAGCAGGTCCATAAGCGCATCACCTTCAAAAAGTCCAGCACCATAAGTGGACTTTCCATCAGATCTCTCCTGGAGAGACCAAGGAATTGAAGAATATTTTCAGCAGAGGCTTGTTCATTTAAACACTTGGAGCAAATTTCGAATTTCTTCGTACCCTCAACGAATTTCTAGCTACTAAGATGGTCAATTCTGAAACAGGCAATAGCTGTTTGTTCTTGTCTATTAAGACCAGTAGCCAGGGAAGCACCTGGACGTGCGCAGTGGTACCAATGATGCTCAGGAGGGACAATCCAAGTGGTTTTATTCTCGCGTTTAATCTTTTAATGAATCTCCTGAAATGTGAGAGGTGTCGACGGCACACCGTCCTCAGACGCACCAGCTTTGGCCAAAGTGTCCGCAATCTTATTCCCCTCGAGATCCACGCGGGGAGGAATCCACTGTAGGTGAATATAATACGATACGGATATCCGTTTTAACACTTGAAGTATTGAAACGCCAATCCTGTCTCTCACTTGTTGCTATCTGGCCAAATGCTGTATTGCACTTTTACTATCAGATAAAATCCAAATCTCAGCTCCATGTGAAAGTGAATTCAGTGAGGCGAACTTTTTGTAAAGTTTACTAATGGTTATTTATGTCTTTAACATTATTTGATTAAATAATTTGTAATCCTTTTCAGAATTAAATTATAATGAAGAAAGATTATATTCAAGTGAATGGATAGATTATAGACACAAAAACAAGATATAATTATGTGCACACATGCATACATATATGACCAAAAATTTTCATTAAAACTAAAAAAAGTATTAAAAAAAGAATGAATGATAAAGATATGTAGTTTGCACAAAGTAGCAACTAAGAAATTTGATTTAAATTAGAGGCAAAAATACAACGTTACTTAAAAAAATTCATTTGAAGAAAGCATTGAGAACTTGAAATATTGAGCCGTGGTGGCCTGGATGGTTAGGGTTTTTCTTCATTATCGGAAGTAGTGAGTTCGACTCTCGGCTTAACCGAAGATCCTTCGTATTCGCTAGAGGCGTCTGGGTAACGTTAAATACATCGTGGTCTTCAAGTGAAATGATATTTCTGAATGATACTTCAAGTGAAATGATACTTCTGAATGATACTTCAGGTGAAATGATACTTCTGAATGATACTTCAGGTGAAATGATACTTCTGAATGATACTTCAAGTGAAATGATACTTCTGAATGATACTTCAGGTAAATAATACTTCTGAATGATACTTCAGGTGAAATAATACTTCTGAATGATACTTCAGGTGAAATGATACTTCTGAATGATACTTCAAGTGAAATGATACTTCTGAATGATACTTCAGGTGAAATAATACTTCTGAATGATACTTCAGGTGAAATAATACTTCTGAATGATACTTCAGGTGAAATAATACTTCTGAATGATACTTCAGGTGAAATAATACTTCTGAATGATACTTCAGGTGAATTGGCAGGTCAGGTATTAAGGAACCTTCTGCTTGGTCTCTGTTTCTAAATTACGAAGATTCCCATCCGGCTGCTTCCACTAACTCGTAGAGCTCAACTCAGGGCTAGATATAGGGAAGTATGCTAGTGCAACAATAACTACATGATGAGGCTATCGCTAGGAAGACGAAAAGCATTCTGCTTTAAATCATTATATGGTTACCAAATTTCATAAACATATCTTCGTGGGGTGGTAACAAAAAATTACCTCATTAGTAAAATTTGATTCCAGAAGATTTTTTTTGCGATTACATCAAAATGCCAGCCTCTAACTCTGATCAATCTTCTTTGCGTCATATGAAACAGTAAATTATTGAATTTGTTTCGCAATTACATGAACTGCTTCATCTCGTTTAGAAATGAATTCTGTCACTTATTCATTTATGTGTTACAACACTGGAGAACACTTTCGGGTGTACCCTTATAGACTCCAGCATTTGATGTTTTGTTTCGCCATAATCCATTTTTCAACTATATTTGAAAATAAATTTATAATTAATTTTTAATTTCAATACTTTTTTTCTTCCTTTTTTTTACGATTTTGAAAACATGCTCAAATTTTAGGATGAAATATGCCTACAATTTTTTCTCAAGCAGAAAACAAAATTTTTTATTATATTCGTTCGCATCGACCGAATGTATGCAAGTTTTTACTAAATATAAGAAAAGAAATATTATTATGTTAAATTTTTATGAATTAATGTTTTATACTTTAAAAACTGATGTACAAGAATATTAGTAAACAATTAGTAAACAAAAAATTGAAAATGTGAATGCTTAATAAATGTTAAAACATGGTTACAAATAACAACTATGGGTATGAAGCTCAGAAAAGAAAGTTAAGTTGAATCTTGCATATATTTAGCTGATTTCAAACTCAAGAAGAAATAACTTATGCTAGGTCAAAAGTACAGAATTTATTCCGATGATACAAACAAAATTTTGAAACAGTATCTTCATTGAGATGATGCGAGCAAAAATGTTTTTAAATACCTATGACATCGAACAGTGGAGTGTCAAAAAAAGATAGATGATTTTATATGATTTTAACTGTTTTACCAAGAACGCTTATAAAATCTAAATACCCGTTTATTTCTGCTAGAATTTCCTTTTATTTGATCCTCTTCACTTTATGCATCATGGACTTGTATTCGTAATGGTATTGGTAACTAGATCAAATCACCGTATATAGGAGAGAATTAAGATTATTTGTGAGATAAACTAAGAATTAAAGTGTCAAATGCAAAGTTATGAACTAAGAATATTTGCAACTACTGAATTTTGAAAATTGGAAAACAGAAAAATTAAGAATTCAAATCGATGAAAAAAGTTTGCATATGTGAAATAACGTAAATAATCGTGTTTTAACATATGTTTTTTTGATACTTAATTTATATACTTACTTTATAAGACTTGTTTTGAATTAAAAATATTTGCATTATATTCTAACTTTTCTAAATTTTTATTGCTAGTTTGTTATGTTGATGAATATTTTTCATATTTATATGTTGGGAATAATTAATAGGTTTTTGCATGAAAGTGTGGAAACAGTCTTTTACTCATATACAGAGAATTTTCCGTAAGGAATATTTTATTCCTTTTGAACTTATAATCGAAAGAATACTTTAAATTTGCTAAAAATATTTTAAAAGTATATTTTAATTTCATATGCAGAAAAATATGAATACCGTTGCATTTATCACAAAAGCTGCATAGTGTCTGGTTGTGGGGGTAATCAACTGAGAAAGGAATACAGCCAAACTCCTTCATGCTTATGTTATACTTGCATTCTTCAATTACCATCTGGAATATAAAAAATATTAAAAAAGTGAAATGTATGTTACTGTATACTTTAATTCTATTATTACCATTAAATTTAAGAAACATTTAAAAAAATATATTTAAGAAAATCATCATGTTATTTATATAAGCAGTATTGCGTGGGAGTAGAGATATTTTTACAAAATATTTTTAAGAGGAAGTTTTAGTTTCAGAGTAGAAATATTCATGTAAATATATCTTTCTTTGGTGTTTCTTTTTAACTAGTGTAGTACTTAACAATCGAGATTTATTTTTCTAAATTATTCTTATATAGTAGTACAGTGTATGCTTAATATCCTTTTCACAATTCTATTCAAAGGTCTGGTATACGACAGGAAGTTAATGTATAATGGGCAGAAATTTGCAGATCAGCTATAATAATTGACACACAAACGCACGCACGCACGCACGCACACACACACACACACACACACACACACACACACACACACACACACACACACACACACACACACACACACACACACACACACACACACACACACACACACACACACAAAGAGAAGAGAAAATTATAATGATCCTAAGGAGACAGAAATATCTATGAGGTGATCTCACCTCATAGCTATTTCTGTTTCCTTAGGAAACACATCCAATCGCTTTTAAAATATCTAATCATTTAGTATAATTAATATGTATTGGTCTTTTTACAAGAAGCTTGTTCCCTAAAATTCGTCATTAAATGATCTCCATATAGATAAGCAATGTGCAAAACTCTATCCGGTTGCTTACTTTTTAACCCATTTGTCTCTTAATTCTAATTGATATATTAATGTACACGTTCATTTTACTCTCATTTTTTTTTAGCGACCATTATACTGAACTAACATTGAAATGTTTACTCTGAAAGAATGAATGAATATATTACGAAATGATTAAAATAATGTATGAAAGAAAAGGTTCGTTGACATTGCCGCACAATACTAATTTATTTGAAGAACATTAATTCGAAAACTGTCTGAATTTTTAACATTGAGAAGAACAATGTGTTAATAAAGGTGATTCTCAATTCAAAATATATTATTTTAAATTCAATTATTTCATATTTTCAAAAATTTTCGACCATTTCCGAAAATTTATTAATTTTTCTATCGTCTATTCTTTTTTCACTCATTTTCAAAAATGAAGTTCTTATGATTTGGTCTAACATTTTAAAATATATCACCTGCACTTTAAAAATATATCACAAATTATTTTGAAAACAACTGATAAAATATATTTTAAGTTTTAACATTAGCTCTCATATAAGCAATAGACACTGAAAAAAGAAAAATAAGTAAGTATTTTTTGAAAACAGATATGTACACGCAATTGCATTTATGGCAATGGTTTGCATAAGCATTTATTATTTACAGTTTCAGATACATAAAATTATAATTTTATAGAAATTTTAACAGTTTTAGATACATCAGTTTATAAATCAAAATATCAATTATAAGTTATAGTTTTATTCACTAAATAATTGTCAAATAGAAATTTTTGGTTATAGTATGATATTAATCAAATCTGTTTTGTTGATGATTGTTTCTGGAGGAACCATTTTAACTATTAAATTTTAATACAATTGGTGGACATTTTGCTTCAAATAGATTTAGAATTTTGTGATTAAAACCTGTAAATTTTAAATTACTCATTGAAGATACATAAGAAACTTCGTCATGATGATGTTTTTGAGGATTATTAATAATGCTTTATAAGATATAACAGTATATATGGGTAAATAGTGAATACGTAAATGGTAATAAGTATCTAAGTTAACAATATACGAGCTTTTATTTCGTCATATTAAACTGTCATTTAATTTTTCAATGTAATTATAGTCATATAGAATAAGTAAAATATCAATAGCAGCAATTCTGCCTATTAATTTAACAGGGATTTTATTGGTTTCAAAAACACTTCTAATATAGAAATACAAATATTTAATGATTTCATAAATCTGAGAAATGTATCAAAATTGAAGAATTGTTTGTAAAATATTGAAAATATTTGGATATAACTTATTTCAATTTTTAAAAAAATCTTACATATACATAACAACACTAAAATGCATACTAAATGGGATGTAAGTTTATGAATTGTATGAGAATATCTCATACACACGTACTGTTTCAAAAAAATTTTTAGTACATTTTATCCATTTAACCAAAAATTAAAATATTCATTAAAAACGAACTTCATACAACTTACTTTATATAAATAAGTTATTTTTAAGAAGTTATTATTTTAAATCAAATGATATAAGATAAAGTTAGAAAAGTAAGTTATACATGTAATTATTTCTCAAGCAGTTTGCATAATACTTCTTAATTGAAATAATTTTCGATGTGATTTATTAAATGCTAAATTTGTAGAATTATTTGATATTAAACATAATTATATGTGAAAAGTAGGCATCGCAGTTCCATATTTTATTGAAAATGTAAAATTTAAAAACATTCACATTTTTTCTGATTTAATCATTGTATATATATATATATATATATATATATATATATATATATATATATATATATATATATATATATATATATATATATATATATATATATATATATATATATATATATATATATATATATATATATATAAGCAAATGAATCAGAATATATAATGAGTACATTCTTCTAAGAATTGATAAGGATAGTTAAATCAATATAAATCAATACACATACCCTTTGATTTACTGGGCCAATGCCCCCTCTTGCGGACCATGAGGAAATGTAATTTGTACAATTCGTCTGATATGGTGGAGGCAAAAGGTGTTTTTCTTCCTAAAATTACCATTTTACATTAGCAATAAATTCATTTCCTTGTAAAATTTAAGCAATATGTAACAAGTTATAAATAAAATTTTTTTAAACATAAAATCATATTTTTGCATTATTGATTTAAAAGGGAAGAGTTTAAAAATTTAAACTAGCAGCTTAAATTCTATGATTTTACATCTTAGTTTTCCTTAATAACTTGAAGTGTTCTTCATATATTCTTTTTTCACGCAAAAATATTTTGAATGTAATAAATAAAAAATACATTTTTATTTATTACAACTAGATCAACTTCATTGTTATGTTTATGTAATTATATTAATTAAGGAACATGTGCATGTATTAATTAAAATCAAAATTACCCACTGTAATTACCACTGTAATCACCACCACCAAAATTACACAAAAAATTTATAACATATTCAGGTTTTTTCTTTCTAGAACAAAATGGGAACCATTGAACTTCACTAGTGAGGTAGTTAAAAGAGAAATTTCTACAAAATCTATATTCTTATAATACTTTTTAGATGCTTAACATCATGAATACTGATATTCCACTATAAAGGTTTAATGTGTTATCTATGAATTTTAAATTATATGTGTTTTATTTCACATTTTTATTGATATAAGCATTTGCTCAATTTCTTTAAAAATACCATGTACTTCCATAATTTTTTTAGTTTTAATATCCCGGAAGAAATTTTAAAAGCCACTTCTTTTCTTACCATCCTGGTGGAGTTTTTCGTAGACAGTGGGCAGTATTCACAAGTCACAAGGGAGAAAATCTAGAAAATTGCCAAATATCCAGTTCGACAGACGTTTTGTTCTAAATCTCTGTGCCCATATAAGCCACAGTAAAGTTTTGAAAGAAAAATATGTGTTACATAATCCAAACTCTACTAAATTTTCACCCTGAATTTCGTTTTAATGCAATTTGATACAAAAGTTCGTAGCAAACTTAGAGAGAGTAAATTTTTCCACAATTTTTTACAATCGAAGTTTTTCATAAAAAGAATCGCAGTCCATTTGAACAGTTCCCAAAATTGAAAAGTTGTTTATTCAACAAAGTTTTGAGATTCGAATAATTATATTATCAGCTGAATGTTTGTATATTGCTGTCATATGATTTTTGCTCATCAATATACATAAAACTTTATCATTTTAAAAAGATCTGATAATTTTCTTTCTCCAAATAGGAATTAAAATGATATGGAATCCTCATACTAAAATGATATTAAAAAAAGGAACTGTGGGAGGTTAATAGAGGATGAGGCTATTTTGTTACGTGATGGATCTATTTGTAACCCTTAAGAAACATTTGTTAAATTAAGTCGGGAAACAATAAAGCATTTTCGACGCAGAGATTTTCTATTTTATGTATTTATACTCAGTTCTTATAATTTAAATTGTTTGTTGGATAGCTGATAATTTAAAGAAAATAAAGAAATAAGTTATGACAGATGATGCCTCAAAAGGAATACAAAATTTTTTGCAATCTAAATCTCAATTCTTAAAAATCAGCAATTTCTTTCATCTTTCACGTAAGAATAATAAAATTGCCATTGAAATATTTACTTACTTTTTATTTAGCTAGAGATGGATGAATCATTCTATCAGGGGGACCGAAAAGTGATGTCATTTTTATTAAGGGCACAAGTGGATGCAAATCCGTATCAAACAATCGAAAAACTGTCAAATGCTCTTAACCAACTTTGGTTGACCATTCAAGAACATTTGCAACAGATTGGTAAAACAAACAGCATAGGTGTTTGGATTCCGCATTATCTGTCTGAAGAAAACAGAGCTAACCAATCTACGACATACAATTTATTGCTTCAACGGTGCAATACAGAACCGTTTTTTGATCACTACAGATGAAAAATGGGTCCTGTATGATCATCTAAAATGCAAAAGACAGTGGCTCTTTCCGAATGAGCCGCCATGAAGGACTGCTAAGCCAGGTTTACATCCAAAAAAGGCGCTTTTGTTTGGTTGGTCGGGTATCCGTAGAAAATCATCCATTTTGAAGTGCTTAAACTTAGAAAAACCTTTAATGCAGACCTTTATTGTGAACAATCTCAATCATTAATTGAAAAGTATTTAGTGATTATCAATTAAAAGGCGTTATTTCGCAACACGATAATGCAAGACCGCATTGCGTAAGAAAAATGATGGAAAAAATTAATGGATTGTGGGAGGTTATGCCTCACCCACCATACTCGTCTGACATTGCACTAACGGATTTCCATTTATTCCGTTCAATGCAACACTTCTTAAAAACAAAAAATTTCAAAATTTGGATGATATGAAAAATACCATTTCCAGACATTTTACTGAAAAACCAATTGATTTTTATCAATGCGGCATTGAAAATTTGCACACTAGATGGCAAAAAGTTGAATTTAAAAGAAAATTTGTAGTAAATTTTTTTATTCGAATTTACTGTAAAAAACGACATAATTTTCCTGTCCCTCTAATAATTTTTAAATTCTCACTCAAAATCATTAAAGGTTTAATATCTTCCGAATCCCCTGAGTTGTGCTGATTATATAAAGAATTTAAAGCATAATGTAATTGAATGATCGTTACTTAAAAATAAAAAAGTAAAGGGATACTTACCAAGTCCAAATATAGTTGTTTTTTAAATTATATGTAGGATAACTGAAAGGTAAAAAAAGAGATAAGCCGTGACAGATGACTTATTTAACATGCCTCAGCCATCGCCAATGCTGCTCGTAATACTCTATCATTGATTTCTTATTTTTAAGAAAGAAAGTGAGCCTCCAACATATTGAGTTATTAATGATATGTAAGCTTTCAGTGCTCATTTCCTGCCACTCATTTCACTATCATTAATCCATTTGGCATAAGTATTCACAACGATAACTCTCGAATAGCTGATGAGTTCTGTAGTTTCGGTGATAATCATTTGGAGTCTTCGGATCATTACAATCTGCTCTTTATTAAAGTTGCTTAAATCAGAGTTTTTTCCCCATTCAAAACACGCATTTAACAACAGAAATATTGCTTCATATTTTCTCTCTGCCAAATTATGTACTTTTTCTACTGGATCACGTTCCTTCCATAACATCTAGATGGGCTCAATATCAAATAGTGGGGTTTTTCGGTTATGATTGTCAAATGGTTTTTCATATTGAAATTGTTAAATATGTTCATGATAAGTCGATGAAATAATAACTGATATTATTTTAAAATTAATTCATAAATTTAAACTACGAAATCTACAATAAGTAAATTTTTCATAGGTGTACATAAATTGCATTTGAAATTACAAATTTATTGAATGGTGATTGAAGCCTGCAAAAATATTCAATTTAAATAGCTGTGACATATATTAACCTAAATTTAAAATGATAAAAAACTTGCAAGACTTTATTAATTTAATTTTTTTGAGAAATGTTTTTCAGAAATTGAAACAAGCTTCTTAAAAAAGAAACCATTAGAAACAGTTAAAATTAATAGAAGATGTAATTTCTTTTACATACTTGCTTCAACTTTACTTCATACGTTTTTCCGCCAACAAAATTCATACCCGAGGAAAATGGACTCCTTGCCTCACTTGGTGAATGCACTGATAATTGAATGGAGGGACTTCGAGGATAATTGTGCTTAGGCAGACGTACCTTATTACTTCCATCATCAATTCTGTCTAAAATATCCACAAAAAACTCTAGAACAATTCCTGAAAAATGAAGAGAGACAAAAGTATAATGAGAGGATTTAATTATATTTACTTACATCATTTTTTTTAGAAAAGCGTGATAAATTATATACATTTAAGAAATCAGTGCCAATGTTTATCTTAAAAATTTATTTAAGACATAAGTTAAAGGATTGAGTTTTTGAGATTTTATGATAATAGAATTGTTATTCTTAATAATGCTTTCTAAAAATATAATTTAAAATTAAATTTAATTTTAGACTGATAATTTCTTATTATTAAGTATCCATGTAAATCATAATACTTGAAAAGATTCTGATTTTATAATGTATCTGGTATTTTTTGGGAGAAAAGGGCATTCAAATTATGGACATTTCACTTTAAAATTTATACATATGATAAATTTATGCAGACATTAAAATACAAATAATATGTTGAAATTAAAATAAAAAACAATTATAAATAGTCCTAGTGTTATGGCTAATCAATAATGATAGTGTTATGTAAATATAAAATTTACAATAATATTGTGATTATGAGAAAATAATTTATGCTAAATAAATTATACTTAATATAAAAAGCATATTACTTTCTGATTTTTTAATTTTCAATAGTTTCTTATCTGGTTGCGAAAAAAGGCTGTTTAAAGTGTAGCAAAAGTGAAATATGTCTGTATCACTGTAATAGGATCCAACAATGACGTCATCATATCTGAAAATAGCATGCAATATGAAATTAAAAAGGAATCTAAGTATAATTTAAATAGAATGTATAAGACTTTTTCATATAAATACTTTTTATCCATTGAGTTAGATTTCGTAACGTTAATTGTTTTTAGTAAAATATGAGTAATTCATTAATACTTTGCTTTAAAATCATATGCTTTTTAGATATCAAGAAGAGATATTTATTATATGAAACATAAATTTTTGACTTTTTCCTAGAGTTATAAGTTGTTGTACTAATCTAGCTCACTTATTGTTTATTTTTATGGCTTTTTGAAAAATAGGCGTTATATTTCTGATTAATTATGGTCTCTAACTCTGCCTCATCTTCAAAGAATCCATAAAATTACGTTCAATAGGGCAGTGTTTAATTTCATGTTATCCGACTTTCCTGACTTTTATTGGTCATTACAAACAAATACATAGTATTTTAATATATATATATATATATATATATATATATATATATATATATATATATATATATATATATATATATATATATATATATATATATATATATATATATATATATAATATACATATATATATATATATATATATATATATATATATATATATATATATATATATATATATATATATATATATTAAAAGGAAGAATAAGCCATTAAATCTCTCAGAAATTTGAGGATACAGAATCTAAAAAATTGGTTACTATTGAATGCCATGTCCCAGTATATAAACTGAGACAAATCATAAAGGTTGCATTGCTTATGTACCCCTGCGTGCCACAATTTCTGTTCATCACCATACACATCGTATAACTAATTCTACTGATGACAGTTATGGCTATTATGGGTGCTTATTTTTCAGAATTTGTGCCTCCAGATTTCTTGAAGATATAACGACTTGCTCTTCCTTTTAAAAAATACATGTTTTTAAAAATACATTTGTTTGGTTTGTTTATCAACCAAAGATAATTTCTTGCACACGTGAGCTAATTAAACTGAGACCTACAACTTAAAGAATACTATAATTAAAATATTGAAGAAGTGTGATTCGAACTGACAAACGTTTAAAGGCAAATTAAAGCTGCCACCATTCAGCTTTCAGTTTGGCAATAATACTATTTCATTTACCTTCTTTTTTGAAATATCAACATTAATGGTCAGCATTATACTTGCTTTTATATGTTTTGATAAATAATGATTTTATTAAAAATGGAATTTAACGGAAAAAATTGTTCTTACTCGCATTCTCGGACTTGCCCTGATGATCGAATTTGACATTTGAAGAAACTTTTGAGAGGTTTTCGTAACATGCTCAAAACTGTTGCATTTATATTCTGGAAAGTAGTAAATTTCCGATACAAAACGGCCTATACAATAAAAAGAAATTTATACAGTAGCATTATTAATAAAATAATCACAGCTATTTAAATTATGTAAATTTATTTCATTTTTTTGACTGAAGTATAGAAATTTAATGTATGTGTGTGTGATAAACAGTTTAAATTGCTTAAGTTACATTAATTTTTATTCATGTACTGGCTGAAATGTTAAAATTTATACAAATATTAATAATTATTTCAATTTAGTGCATTAACCAATTCATTTTAAATGTTTGGTTGAATTATAAACAAAAAATATTCTGAATGATAATTTATTGATAAGAAAACTGTTTAATACCTGGAAATCTTCTTCTAAAGCACCAGTTTCATTACAAACCAATGGAAATATGCCACAATAATTAGTATTATTCAACTCTTTTGCAGTCAGACAAAAATCTCCTAGATTGCATATTACTGAAGGATGGAAGCTTCAAAAATAAAAGAAACTAGTTTCGAGCTTAATATTAATACGCATGCAATAATTATTGAAAGAAAATTAATTTTTAAAAATGTGAAACAGTAAAATTTTTAAATATACTTGAACATCGATTTATCCAAAGAGTACAAAATTAATAATGATCAAATTCACTTTTTATAATAAGTGTTACAGTAAATATATTAATATAAGATGTAAATTAGTTCATAAAAATAACTTACAATTTAATGAATGCAATTTTTAATTTCCTTTATTGAACTAGTATTATTAGTATTGTAGTATAGATTTATATATATTTATCAAATAAACTCATGTATTTAATTTCAAACGTAGTTTTATACTATAAATTTGAAACAATATCTGTATTCTATAGCAATTCATTATGAATGCAGGAAATTATTACTTCAAAGTATACGAAAAAGATAAGAATTAAAAGACAATACATAACAAATTCTTATTAAAATAAAACAAATTCGCTAATAATCTACCAAGAATAACACGGTCAATTTAAAAATAATTGTACTGATTATTACGATTTTCTAAATTTATGAATGCTTTTTACGTGAAAGCAAAACAGAAGTTAATGAATTAAACTAAAACTAGTAGAGGATTGGGAAAGAAATAATTAGAAGTGATGTGATTTTGCCTAATTATGTGATTTTATTAAGAAGTTATTATGTGTATATATAACACTTTAAATTTCAATATTTTCAAATATAAGTTATAACTTCGACATTCTCTTAAATATATAATTCTATTCAATAAGATATATCAATTTACTTACCCATTTGAGTTGCAGAAGGTTATAGCAGGAACAACAATCTCAAATGGTACTGACACTTGAATATCCACTACTGTTGGATATGTCCAGAAAAGAGTCAAGAATTCAATGGATTGCACAAGAAAACCCGTCAAACATGCCACGATTATCGAAAATTTTACTATTTGTTTGCCAATGTTTGTTTTTTTCCCCATTGTTGAATTCTTCTTTTCTGTATTCAAAAATATTTTTCAAAACTCTCTATAACACTTTAAATCACTAAAATAACTTTTGAAGAGTTTTTCAGAAAGATATTTTATTACAAGAGTCATATTATTAAAAATGTTATATCAAGATTTATATTGTGCAAAATGTTCTGAAAGTGTTTGATTATACTACGTATTGAATGTTCATCTGAAAGTGTGTGAAAGTGTTTTAGAATTAATAACAAATAAATAAATTAAATTTTAACTGTAAATATATTTTCTGCACCAATATTAATAATAGATATAATTAGGAAGTATTAGCGAATTACAAACATTAAATTTTACGTATTTTCATAAATTATCAGCTAATAAAAATAAATAATTGGTTATGATGTATTTAGTTTAATTTTTAATTACTTTTATATATTCTATTTTTCCATTTATTTTCTAAAACTAAATTAAGAGTGAGTTAAGAAAAAATTGAAACTTGACTGAAGAATTTGACAAACTGACTGACAATTTATCTATACATAT